>CM068961.1:21080231-21106016 GCA_035128595.1 Eptatretus atami | reverse complement strand
GCTGATGACTCCACCCTCTGCCGTACCATCGGTCATCCCTCAGAACTGCAAGCAGCAGCTTCTTCGCTCACTGCAGATCTGGGTAAAATCACAAACTGGTCCAACACGGGGAACATGTCTTTCAATCCGGACAAATCTCACAATCTCACGATGTCTCTCCGAAAGGACGTTTAGAACCCCCTATCGACTCTCAACAATCCTCGGGAAGAAGCCCTTTCTTTCATGCTTCTGGGTCTCACTATCTGCCATTACCTTTCCTGGGAAAGCCACATTTCAAACCTCGCCTCCAAAGCAGTTGCCGACTGGGAATCCTCCGTCGTGCAAGTTCTTCTTCGGCCACCTGAGCTCCTGACCACTTACAAAGCTTTTGTCCGCAGCCTGATGGAGTACTGCTCTCCCTTCTGGGCTGGTGCTCCTGCCTCCCACCTTTCTCGCTTCCGCTGTGGAAACCAAGGCATTTCGGATCATTGGCATCTCTCGCAATGAGGCTGAGTCTTTGGGCCTCTCACTCTCTCACCGCAGGCTGGTCGGTGGTCTTTCTGTCTTCTACCATCTCCTCTCCAGCCTCGCCCCCCCCTGCTCTCTCTCTGCGATTTGTCCCCACCACATTTCCGCAGGGCGCTCAAGGTCCGCCAACAACCTATTTTGGTAAAACTACCAAAAAATCACGAATCACTGCTCACCTTCACTCTTTCATTCCTCTTTTTTTCCACCTTTGGAATAAACTCCCTCATTCTGTTCAATCCCATTCTTCCCTCCAGGCCTTCAAAACTTCACCACCACCTCTTATCATCCCCCATCCAAATCCACGATCTTTTCTACTCCAGATAATCCACCCAAGCCCACTTCCTTCAAATTCCCTGCTTTCCTTCCTGAAAGTCCCTGTATTGTCCATCTGTATCCCCATGTTCCCCGCCCCATCCCTCTCCCTTTCACAGATCTCCTAATGTCTCTGTTCCCCACTGTTTTGTCCTTCCACTCCTGCCCCTCTTGTCTCATGCCCCCCTTGCTGTGCGTTGTGTGTTAGCTCTCACATGAGCCTCGACAAGGTATACAAAAAAATAAATGGCCCATTGACCCATGGCCAAATTGACCCAAAAAATAAATGGCCCAAAATAAATGAACACAGAGCACATGTGTTCGCGTGGGGAGCCCCTCGGAGTGCGAGGTTTGTTTTTGGGGGTGCGCAGGGTGACGTCATGGCTGCACGTGGGGTTGGAATCCGGCAGGAGGGTGAATCCCTGCGGATGGTACCGTCCAAGAGGGACGAGGTGCGCGTGCAGCTGCATGACGTCATGGGTAAGGTGCAAAGTGCGCGAGCTGTGAGTTGCCGCGCTGGTGCTGCGCGTATTTGGCATACAAAATTAACGGAAGCAAGCCTCGCTTTCGGGTGAGCAGGATTCCCTGGGCAAGGGGTGAAAGACCCCTTAACTGGGCACAGGATGGAACTAGCTAGGGGGAAGGGTTAGCTTAGCTAGACCGGCTCCATGGGCAGGGGTAAGTCCTCATGGGGCCCGTGGAATGGATTAGTTAGAGGGATTGTTAGTCAGATTTAGGATAAATGGGAAATGATTTTTTTTATGATTTGAGGACAGTGACAGACAGTGAGTGTGTAGAGGGGACGTACTTAGCTACGTAGTGTTAAATGGAACGTGCTATAGTGTAAGGGACGACGTGGAGCATGAGTTAGTTAGGGATGTAGTTTGAAGGATGGCAGGATTCAGCGATGAGTGTGTTGAAGAGTTGGTGAGTTGCGTGAGTACGTGTTGTGTGAGTGAGGCCAGCGGGTCTGAGTGTATGGAGCGATTGTGGAATGCATGGTGCGATGAGTGATTGGGGGGAGGAGTGACTCCCGCCCAAGGGACCCCGGTCAGTGTAGAGTGAGTTAGCTGGGTTAGTTAAATTGACAAAATGGAGGTCGTTTTGTTGTTGGTGGGAATGTAGGCTCGATACCCATTTGGAGGGGTGCAGGAGCCCTGTTGACGGGCTGGGAGCGTGGCTGCGAACGGTGAGTATCGCTGATTGGGTACCCCGGGCACCGGCTAGTCGGCCGTGGTAGGCCAAGGGCCCATGGAGGGCCGGGTTAGCGTAGTGGGCACGGGTGCGCCCGCTTGGCGGGGGCCCGGAGCGCCGTTAGCCGCGTGGGCAGTGTCGTGGGCACGGGTGACCCTCGGAAAGGGGCCCGGGGCGCCAGCCTGCCACGTGTGCGTTTCAGGGGAGTTGCCATGGGGGCACTCCCCGGTGTTTAGGGAGCTGGTAGGCTCGGAGGCAGTGTAGTGCCCGGGGGTGCCATTGTAGGGGATTCGGCAGAGGGTCGTGCCTGCCAAAGGGAGCCACGCGTCCCACATGAGACCGTGCAAGGGCACGAGGGAAAATTCGAGGGCGAGGCCCGAAACTGTAAGGACACCAACACAGGCGACGGAATCTGGGTTTTAGAACCAATAGTGTAAGCGCTAGGCGCTTGTTGGAAGCCCCGGGGTAGTTTAAAGGTTAACGGTTAGGGTAGATAGGAAGTGTACCCCTCCGCACCATCCATCCCTTCGCTCTCGTTGTGGGCCGCTGGACCCACTTTGGGTTAGATCGCTAGATCTGGGGAGGCCATCTTGAGGCTTGGTTGGGCCTCGGCACAGGACGCTAGCTCTCCCTTATTCCCCTCCGGGAAGGGAACGTAGGGTTGGGAGTAGGCTAGGTGACAGAATAGGTTAGCCGAACAAGGACGATAAAGGGGGTTAGGGGACGATTTATAGTATAAAGAGGTGAAAATAAAAACCAAAAAAAATAAGTTGGGGGCTAAATGGTTTTTACAAATTAAGGGAGTGGGTAGGTACAGTGACAGGCAAAGGCGATAGGTGGGAGGAGACAAGTAGGGTAGGTCCGAGTCCACCTTCTGTGTGGCCAACACCACCGCACTCCCTCCACCAACCTCCACTGCAAGGCAAAGGCTGGCCAACTTCATCGTCTGCTGTGTTTTGCTGCAAGGCCTGTGACGGCCGGATCATCCGACGGCTGTTTTTACTGCAAGGCCTGTGCCGGCCAGTTCGTCTGCCGGCTGTGTTTGCCTGCAACGGCCTTTTCCGCAGGCTATGTTGCCTTTACCTTTGCCATGTCATGCCCACTGCCCCTGTTCACCAGCCCCGTTCAATTTTGCTTTGCCCCCCCTGTTCATTTCCATGCGCGCCAGGATCGTCGTTACAACAGTTTGCAAGCTGCAGAACTGTCCTGTTGGCAGCTGCAACACGGGCCTGCAGTGGCGGCCCGTGCACCGGTTCTCTGTTGACTCTTTTTCTTTTTCCTGCAGAGTCCATTGATCCTGGGCCATGGAGTAGTGTAAATTATAAGGTTAAGGTGTTAAGTTGTATTGTAAATATGAGTGCGCCCCGGCATGTATGTGTTAGCGCCGGCAATTTATTTAAGTCGTCCGTATGAGTGAGTTTGTTTAGTTAGTTACTCAGCCTCAGGTTATTTATTTTGGGGACACGAATACCATGAATGTCGCACTCAGGGATCCGTAGGTAAAACGTACTAGGGAGAACTACACATGATAGCACACGATAATTTGACGACTCGGGACGAGTCTGTAAAAAGGGGAGGGGGTAGTGTTACGGCTCTGGAAATTCGCAAACACCATAAAGGTCCCGTAGGTGAGATATATTTCTTAAGTACATGTGTAGTTAGCCCAAACCCATTGTATAGAGGAATTAATGTGATTCATTCGGGCTGCGATCCTTTGAGTTAGGCGTTTTTCTGTTCTACCTTTGTTTGATACAACAACAACAACAACGCCAGCAGCCAAACCTACCTTCACCACTCGCTACCGCAAACCTCACATCACCGCCATTCCAAACAGCGCCATGGCCATCGGACACCGCCGAAAACCCTCCACCACCTTCTCCTACGGCCATTCCCGCACCACCTGTGGACGCCGAGCGTCGAGCTGTCTTCAGCGAGACACGCGAGACGCGAGTGCAGATGGCGGGTTTTCCGAGGAGAATTCGGATCAGAAATGATACACGCCCACATCTGATCCACCCAATCGGAAGCGCGGGGCGGCTTGCCCGCCTCCAGACGCGCCTGACGAAAATCGGCATATGCAAATTTGAGGATCAGGAATGATACACGCCCCCTTTTTCTCCGTCCAATCGGCGAGCGTGGCTCCGCCCTGAGGTCGTTTGGATCCGATAATTTGCATATGGTGGGTTCCCGAAGCCGATAAAAAGGCGAGTGGAGTGAGTCGAGTTGGAGAGATCGGTGAGGAAGTCAGTTGGGCTGGGTCGTTGGAGACGAGCACGAGCAGATCGGAGACCAGTATCGTGGAGTGAGTCGAGTTGGAGAGATCGGTGAGGAACCAGTTGAGCAGTATCGAGGAGTGTCGGTGGAGCAGCAGATCGGTGAGAGGTCAGTTGGGCTGGGTCGTTGGAGACGGAGCTCGAGCAGAGGTGGGGCAAACGGCTGCGGAGGGCGATCGGCTGAGGAGGACCTGGAGGAGCGGGACGACGAGGCCGCGTTGAGTCGAGCAAGCCAGCCATACTCCCTCCCCAGAGCATCAACAATTCCCCCTTTCCCCCGCGCTGAGAGAGTGCGACAAGGGCCCCTTCCCACTTACACCAGCAGGTGCCCACGGAACCGCCGTGCAGCGACATTCTGCGGCTCGCCACGAGGGCGCGGGTAGGACCCTTCGGTCTCGTGGGCCTGGCGCTCATCCAGGTTCCACGCGCATTAGGCCCACGGGCCCAGTCTGACTCCCTTGCCTTTGAGGGGGTCTTTTCTTTGCTTCGGTGTGAATGCGTGTTGTGCGCCGTGTCTTGTAAGGTAGTAACTGTAAAAGTGGTCCGTGTGTCGTGTAGTCGGTTTAATCCTTTTATATGTGCATTCGCTTATTGTGACTGTAAATACATGCTGTTGCTTTACGTGTGCTATATGTGTGCTCCGCGTGCCGCGGAATAAATGTGCATTGTGTGAACTGTTTCCCGTTTCGCTTCGTTCTTTCTTTAATTGAACCTCCATCTTGCTTCACGTAAAAGGGTTCGTAGTGGGCTGGATACGCCCGGTAAATTATCTGAACCGTCGAGTCGACGATAACACCGCTCGGTTATCCCGATAGTACGGAACGGCCCGCCCAAGCGGCTCGTGTCCGGAGTCGACCTGCGGCGAGGTACGATCGCCCGGTTTACCATCCGCGTGGGTACTTAGTAGGTCGAGTTTGGCGAACAAACCTATCCTACGCGGGTGGCCGATTGGCACGATTGTGGTGAGGTCGAAAGGCCCACCGTGACTGGATCCCGGCGTTAGCCGGAGGGTCACGACTAATTGTCCGTCCGGTGGGCGAGGCGGTCGCGGTTCGAGTCGCGTGGCCGATCGCACGCCGACGGGCGCGAATTCGCAACAATATAATGTTGAGGCCCTGCCATTTTGCCTGTGACCAGCCAGACTCTGCAGTGTTGAGTTCATTCTCTGCCAATAGCCAGGGACATGATCGGTGTACATAAGACATGAGAGGTACAAGAGGAACAGGAGCGTTTGGCTGAAGCAATTGTCGTTTCCAGATAAAGAAGAGAGTGAAGGCAAGGGAAGGATAGTTATCAAAGATGATGATTGAAAAAAAGGGTCTACAGTACTTGATCCCTGCAAGGGTGGAGGAGGCAGCCAAGTTTCTGTAAAAGTTTAAATTTGCAGTTTTGCAGGGGGTATTGAACCTCAACACCTTACAGAATCTCTAGGAGAAACTTACTCCCTTTTTGTTTCTTTTTTTCTGGCCATCTGATTGAAACAAGGAGCTTATTTGACTTTTCCCACCATTGCATTTGCATCAGGTCTTGGAGAGGAAAGGAAGAAGAAAAAACAATCAGGAGCTAACAGAATCCAAGGAAAGGCAGTTTGCCACACGTTTCAAAATAGATTTTTGTGCTTTCTCCTTCAATTGTAATTTAGTTGTATGCAAATGTAGATTGCTCCATAAGTTTGAAAATATTACTCATTTCCAATCGAGGAATAGAATATTTGAGAATTGTAAACAAGAGGTAGATTGACGAAGAGTTGAAATTTTCATCTGTTCCTTGAATGTTGTTTTGATAAAAATTTACACATAAATGAAAACCAGCCAAGACGTTGAATCACAAATCTATCAAAAGCACCTGCAGCTCAAGTTCTGAGCAGGTGTTTATTGAGTCGGTTTTACCTTGGTGATAGTTTGTCTCCTTTGTTTTCATGGATGTGACAATAATGCAGTTTGATCAATCTTTGCCTGTTGTTGATTCATGCTGCTGACTTGTATTCCGTGGTAAATCTGTATGATTTATAGAGAGCATGCACCACTTTAATGCAAAACATAACTTGCTTTTGACTGCATGGGGTTTACAACATCCTTCTTGCTGAAATATGCATCTTAAATAAAGTCATTTGAAATTGGGAAATCAGGAAATTGAGAGCGAGAGAAAAAAAGAGATTTGAGCACAAGACATACTGTCGGTGAACCGATCACATTTGACCCCAGTATGTCCATTTACAATGATCACACACCAGTCTACCTCAACCATGAAATCACTCTGACAAACTACAGTATATGTGATTGGTAAAAACACAATGATTGACAGGGGTGAGGGATTGGGGGAGGGAGGAAGCTGTGTGGTTGGGAGGGGGGGTGGTGGGGCTGTAGGGGTAACTCTGATTATGCTTAAAATAGTTACTTATTCTAGAAATGTCTCCAAGAGATTTTCAGAGATTGATAGAGCTGACAGGATGGCCTATAGGTACGCGCACTCGCGTCTAAGCTGTCTCGCTTGGGTTTGAAATTCTTCCCCAGCTATAAACTGTCATCCCAGTGTTTCACAGGCAGGATGATTCATCAACATATGTGCCGTCCCTTGGATGGACGTTAAACTGGACATTCCGTCTGCCAGTATAAGTTGATGGATGTTGAAGATTCCATGGTGACCTTCGTGAAGAGTAAGCGAGCTGTTTCCGGCACCACGGCCAAATTCCTATCCTATCCAGTAGAGGGCATTCCATCAGCGACACAGCCGTATCGTCAGCCACTGATGCTACTCTGCATCCTTGTGCTGCATATGAACAAAGAAGAAGGGCTTCATTAAAGTTTAGTCTTGATGCAGACTGAATGGGCCTTGGCCCTAGCACACCTAGGCCTGGTCATTCGAAGTATTTGAGTCTCGATTGAAAAGCACAGTTGACCTTTTTGACCCACAGGTGATTTTTACAAACTATGTGGGTCTTGCAGTATTTTTTTAAATATGAGCTGGCCCATATTTTGAAGGATTTGATATGAGTAGTGCCCTGTACACACTTTCCACATGGTCCCCATATGAAAGCCACTCTTTTCTCAAAAGGTCGTTTCCAACCTTTTTGTATTCGTACAAATCTCTAGTTGGTTGTGTGATTCTCTGTGCACTTTCAATGTCGTGTGCCAAAAATTAAAGTGGCCTTTTCCCTTTAAGATGCAACAAGTGCAACCATTGCAGGAAGTTATGCTGATTATATTTGTGCAGTGTCTGATTGTCTATCAGTCCGGTTTCTCCTACAAACTGGCAGTCTGGCTTTGCCTGTTTAATATTTCAATGCAGCCATTCATTCTCTCCAACTTCCCCAAAATTTTATTGCGTCCTCTTCTCCCATTCTCAGCACCTTGTATGAATTAATGTACCAGGCCATCCTCCCAAATCGCTCATTCAAACAACCTTGTCCATTGACTCACCAATTTTTAGTTCGACCAAATCCATTCTATATTCTTCCTATGTTTCATCGACAACCAAAGCTGACAATCGTAGTTTTAAGGACGCACTCAATTTGGCCAAAATGAGAGAGAAAGAGAGAGAGAGAGCATAATGACAGACAAGCAAATCTAGGCCCAAGGCTATTGCTTCAAAGATCTAAAACTAACTGATTTTCATTTTGTCTGTATATTCAGTATCACTAATTGAAGAAGTTCCCGAAGTGATCCTCATGAACAACATCATAAACACGACGATCCCAATTTGATATCTAATTAAAGGCACAAAGAAACAGTGGAAGTGTGTTATTGACTCATCAGTCGATTTTTTATTTACTTTTGAACCCGAAATTGATCACCAATTTAACAAATATAGAAGCTGGATCGCTTATCTAATGTTCAACAGTCAGATAGATGGTCTCATAAGAATTTTAGGAAAATGGTGATCGTTAATGGAAATGTTCCATTAATTTCCCCAGGAAATTTTAGTGGAGTATGTTTGCATGTGCAGTGCCTTCAGAAAGTATTCACACCCCTCGACTGTTGTCACATTTTGTTGTGTTACAGCCTGAATTTAAAATGGATTAGATTTTTTTAAAAATTGTCACCAGGCTACACAAAATGACCCATAATGACAAAGTTAAAACATGATTTTCGAAATTTTTACAGATGAATTGAAAATTAGAAACAAATACCTGGTTTACATAAGTATTCAGCCCCCTAAAGTCAATACTTTGTAGAAGTGTCTTTGGCAGCGATTGCAGTTTCGAGTCTTCTTGGGTTAGGTCTGTAGTAGCTTTGCACATCTAGATTTGGGGATTTTCTCCCATTCTTCGTTGCAGATTTGCTCAAGCTCTGTCAGGTTGGATGGGGAGCATTAGTGAACAGCAATCTTCCAGTCTTTCCACAGTTTCTCAATGGGATTCAAGTGTGGGCATTGGCTGGGCCACTCAAGGACTTTCATGTTCTTGTTCTGAAGCCATTCCAGTGTTGCTTTGGCTGTATGCTTGGGGTCATTATCCTGTTGGAATGTCAATCTTCACTTCAGTCTGAGGTCTTTTACACCCTGAAGCAGCTTCTCCTCAACGATTTGCCTGTATTTGGTTCCATTCATTGTTCCCTCTACCTTACAAGTCTCCCAGTCCCTGCTGCTGAAAAGCATCCCCATAGCATGATGCTGCCACCACCATGCTTCCTGGTAAGGATGGTGTTAGATGGGTGATGAACCGTGTTCTGTTTCCGCCAAACATAGCGCTTTGCATTCAGGCCAAAGAGTTCAATTTTCATCTCATCAGACTACATAATCTTTTTCCTCATGCTCAGAGTCTTTCACATGTCTTTTTACAAACTCCAGGCATGCTGTCATTTTTTTTCAGGAGTGCCTTCTTTCAGGAGCCTTTTTCTCAGGAGTGGCTTCCGTCTGGCCACTCTCCCATAAAGCCTTGATTTGTGAATTGCTGCAGAGATTGTTGTCCTTCCGGCAAGTTCTCCCATCTCAGCCAAGGAACTCTGTAGTTCTGTCAGAGTGGTCATTGCGTTCTTGGTCACCTCCCTGACCAAGGTCCTTGCCCAGTTGCTCATTTTGGTCGGACGGCCAGATCTAGGAAGAGTCTGCGTAGTTCCATATTCTTTCCATTTCCTAACGATGGAGCTCACTGTATTCATGGGAACTTTCAACACTCTCAAAATTGTTTTATACCCTTCCCCAGATCAATGCCTCCTCACTATTCTATCTCGGAGTTCTACGGACAGTTCCTTGGACTTCATGGTTGAGTTTCTGCTCTGACATGCACTGTCATCTGTAGGACCTCATATAGAAAGGTGTTTCTTTCTAAACCATGTCCAATCAATTGATTTGGCCACAGGTGGACTCCAATCAAGTTGTAGAGACATCTCAAGGATGATCAAAGGAAATTTGATGTACCTGAGTTCAATTTGGAGTGTCATGGCAAAGGGGTTGAACACTTATTGACGCAAGACATTTCAGATTTTCATTTTTAATAAAATTGAAAAAATTTATAAAACAAAAAAGAACATTCCACTTTGACATTATTAGGTATTTTGTGTAGATCGGTGAAAAAAAAATCTCACTTTAATCCATTTTAAATTCAGGCTGTAACACAACAAATGGTGAAAAAAGTCAAGGGGTGTGAATACTTTATGAGCGGTATGTATGTATGTATTACACCAATATCAAGTAATGTCACATCACATCCTTATGGCATCTGATTCTGATTGCCATTACATGAGGTAATAAAAAAGTATTTGGAAAGGAACAAATATTTTTATTTTCCTGGCATTAGTAATGATAAAATGCTTGGAAAATGTAAGAGGAAAATAATAATAATAATAATAATAATATTAACAAGACAGGTGCATACTGGCCATAAGTATCAAAGGAAATGAGTTTATACTTGCATCAGACTAACAGCACATCTTTCCCCATTCACATGTTAACATCACTCCAGATTACAAGAAGGGTGCAAAAACAGATCCTTTCAATTTCATCTTTCCTCTTTTAAAACACCCTGATCTCTGACCGTCCGTTTGCATTCAGAATCCTTTCACTCAACTTGAGATATTCTGCTGCTTCTCTCCCAACAATGCTCAGATTCGTCTCCTTGGATATATCTCGGGCATTCAACATGGTCTGGATTCTTGCTCTGCTTGCCAAGCTTGCTGCTTGTGGCACACAAGGTCGCCTTCATACTTGGATTCTTTACTTCCTCCATTCACACAGTCAACACATTCCAATCATTGGAATTATTTCCTCTCCTCTTTCAATGGAGGTGGGGGTGTCCCATGGCAGTACTTTTGACCCAGTGTTGTTCTTCATTTACATAAACAACCTCTCCCATGCTTTGGTGAACGTCTTTAGAATTACTCCTGGCAACTTACTCCATATTATGCTGGATTGTACCCCAATCCCACCGGCAGGAAGGTAGCAGCTGTGTCACTCTCTTTCTCAACATCTGGAATTGATTTGATACTGGTCTGACAAATGGAATGTCTTTACAGGACTGTGAAAGCTCAGTCTTACCATTTTGCTGTTTTTGAAGGACTAGCAGAGCACCCGCCGTCTGGGCGATCTTGTTTCAAGTATGCAACACGTTCTTCTGACGAATACCTTTATTTGGGCGGTGTGTAGGCAACTGACAGCTCTGTATATGCAACAAAAAAAAACCCAGGTTGTGTGCATGAAGCAAAAACATACCTACTGCTTATAATCCAAAACACCTCACTGCACTGGAAAACGTGGGGACAGGAATACTGTGCTGTAAATGGTGGAGACTTGTAATACCCTTCCCCACCTGGAGGCGGTGCCACACGATACACATTTACATAGAAAATTTGCGTCCTAACCCTCACCCCTCTCCCCCAAGACCACCGGCAATGACAAAAAACACCCCTATACATTAATTGGGGTCATGCTGATCCTCTGTAGCAAGTCTGGATGTAATCGGCCCACAACTGTAGGAGGAGTAGCGCGACAACAAACACTGGTCCGTGAATTATAGTAAGGGTTGTCCAATTAATCCACATCAATTTTCAAGGTCATCCACTAGGAGAAGTTCAGTTTCTTGAACCTCTAGGCCTCAACATTGACAGCTTTTCCCGCAACTGAGCTGACCACTTATCCGAGTTGGCCTTTAAAGCCAAGCGCAGATTGGGCATCCTCCAAAGGTCAAAGTTATTTTCTTTGAAAGATCACAACTACTCACAGCCTACAAGGTGTGAGTGTGTGAGTGTGTGTGTGTGTGTGTGTGTGTACGCAAAATATTAAAAAAGTGAGCTGATTTTGATGAGACCAGGTAGGTGAGTTTGGCTTTGACCAAGGATGAAAGCATTTCATTTTAGTGTTCAGGTCAAAGGTCAGGGTCACAGCTTCAGGTCAAATTTTTGTGCAATGTAATATCATTGACAGAGTGAATTTATTTACCACCAAATCAGTTGATTTTTTTCTTTTTGTTATACAACTTAACAAAATTGTTGGGAGTTTACTTCATTCCTTCATCGTAGCCTGACATGACATTGGTTAACAGCTCTTGTTTCCCACAATGCAATGGTCCTCTATTGCAGTTCTTAAGCTGGAAAGGCTATTCTCTGCAATTATATTGGCAAAAGGAGGAGTTCATGTGCATGATGAAGGAAAGAAAACACAACACAACAAATCAAGCGCAAGATGTGGGTTTCAAATCCTCACGTTTTCCATCACGGTTTCTCCCTGGTGGTCTGATCTGATTTAATGTTCGGCTCATCGACCCACCATATATATGTGATCTCATGGGCTTGCTAACCAGGATGGTGCGGTGGTCATCCTTCCAGTTGAATTATACAAGGAATTCGGAACTTGGCTAGGTCACTCGTTCAGTGGCCTACCTTTTACTAAATCTCTCGTGTGAGTAGGACAGACACCTTTATATTCCACTGCCAGTAGAATAACAAAAAGCTGTTTTCATTTGATTCAATTTCTCCTGGAAAATTAATTAAGGATGAGCATGTTATGAATACGATATTTTGCCAGCCTGCACCGTCAGATTGCAATGCCACTCGTTTTCTTGACCAACTCTTACCTGGGCTTGCAAAACTACCCCATGTGGCAAAGCCATGTGTGCATGTGTATGCTAATTTGTAACCATTGTGTATTGGGACTACAGCAGGAGTTAGGGATTAGTATAGACCTCCTTCTTTTCTTCCCTACTCCTATTTGTGTCTTCATATGTCTTTCATTTGGATATACTGTAGCAGCCATCTGCCTCTTATTCTGGGCAATTGCCTTCCACTTGCTTCGATAAGGGCACTTTTCACAGTGGAAAGGCCTTGTGTGAATGACTTTAATTGTTTCATCAGACAGCTGGCTAGCATATTGTGCGAAGGTGTCCTTTAGCGATATCACATTCCCTTTGATATGACCCGAACTATGGAACTGCAGACTTGGTACTACATTTTATGCTACAGAAAATTTTACAAGGGCTTTACACACCTTTTCGAATATAACACAAATACGCTGCATTAAAGAAGCAAATCTTGTATCGTGGAGTGAAAAACAGGATTTAATGCTCGATATTCAATGTCGATGCAACTTCTTCATTTTTTCAACTTGATTACCTTCGTCACCGAAGGTAGACGGAGGTTATGTTTGCATCCATCTGTTTGTTTGTTTTTGTCTGTGTACAGTTAGATATCTTTTGGCTGTGTACAGCTATATTAAAAAAGGACGGATTCGGACGAAACTTGGTGGACATGTTGGGTGCATGACGAGGACGAATTGATTCGATTTTGGTGAAGATGTGGACGTGAGAATTTTTTCAAGTGATTCTTCACCATTGAGAGATTGGGCCAAAAACGATATACACCTATAGCATGATATATCAAAAAGGTGTGCAGGAGTTCTGACAACAAGATGGCGGAGTTGGTCAGGTGACCAGAACAAGGCGATTAGATTTCGGTTCAGGTCCAGATTCAGATCCGACCTATCATTGGGATACAAAACGTAAACTGTTTAGCTTGGTGGAGGTATGCAGTCTACAGAGTGCTGTTCTAGTTTTATAAATGCATTGATGGGCTTAATGCACAATCCATGCACAAAAGATTTTATTATTATTATTTTTTTAGTTTGCGTCAAAGGCATTATGACTCCTTTTGTTCGATGGCTGCAGGCTAGTCATTTACGTGATAAAATTGGAAACTTAAATGCAATTATATGTTGGCATTGACATTGTTGTGGTGCTCCTTGAGCACAAATGATGACCACATTGTTCCAGCAGGCTTATGGTTGGATTTTTTTCCATGATAATGGCCCTGGTTCCTTTGTGATTCCACTGAGTGAAATGCTACAAGAACCGTGCAGGTACAGTGAAAACGATTTTGTGTTCTTCTTTCATGCGAGGCAGATGGCTGCAGTTAGCATAATTTGCTGGGGCTGTGGCTGTGCCGCTGGATGCATTGCCCCCTTAGATTAAAGCGGGAATTTGGAATTTGTTCCAGGGTGCTCGCAAGAACTCACCTACTTCTCGTTGCGAAGGGCACCGTGGAATCTATAGTACCCACTGACATGATAGCAGATTGGGAAACGCTGTTTAACATCCATTCGAGGGATGGTATATACACATTGATTGATCCATCCCGCTGTCTGCAAAACATGAGGATGACAATTTATAACTCAACTGAGATTCAAACCCAGGCTAGTCAGTTAGGAGGTGATTGTGTATATCTGTCGGTCATCTTGGTAGTTCATAAGTTGACACATCATTGTTTCCTCTACCTCAAAAAGGAACTTTATTTGATGGAAACGAATCATGTCACACAGAGATATGCACGCTTCTCTGCTTAATACACCTGTCTTTGAGCATTATTTGGTGGAAATTCGTCTTTTGCTCGTATGCATCAGATAAGATTTTTTTTTAACTTGTCTAATTATTCCATATTCTTCCAAAGATTATTCCTTTAAGTCATCTAGAGATTCTGTAACGCAATTGATAATATAATTTATAGCAGTTGATAAAAAAAGTTCAGTTCAAGATTCCAGTTGAGCTTTTCAAAAATGAAATGTCAGCCACGTCTCGTGAGCAAAACAGAGTCGGGAAGTCTTTGTAGGGATTCCCTTGGGTTTGTAGGATATGGCAGTTTGGAAAACCATTTTGAATCAATGAAGTTGAAAATGAATCCGGTTGCCAAATTACGGTACTTATCTAATTTAAGACCGCTCACACCTTCAAAACCACCCAGAGATAGCCAATTCTTTCTCTGAGGTTTAGCAACTTGGAACTTGATGTGACCTTGAAACTGCAACAAGTTATAACGGATGAGAGACTTTTTTTGGTCAAAAGAGGCAAATATACTCGTATTAACAAAGGTAGCTGTTGGTCAAAATAAGCATAGGGAAGATTTCAACACAGAGTGGGGTATGATACATGCAGTAAAAAAAGAATTCCATTGTAGGAGTGTCTTTGTTGGTAAAAAAAAATAAATAAATAAATAAATAAGGGGCTGTCTTTGTCCCTTGGTTGAAGAAAGACTGCGTTTGCTGTGCCCCATGTTCGGGTGAAGGGCTGCTCGAGGTTGATGTGATGCAACATGACTCGCATGATGCGATGCGATGCGACTTCATACGATGGAAAAATATAGCTGCACAAGTGACGTAATTTCTGTTCATTCGTTTGAGAGTAGCGGTTGGAAGATGCCGTCACGTCTTCTCACGAACGTTGGCAAAACGCGATTAAAAGGTTTGAATATGTTTTTCTCAAACCACTGTTTCAGTTTGTGCTGCACTTGAATTGAGAACTTGTTCATAATGGCAAAAATGGGGTTTGGGTACTTTAGGTTCGCTGCTGTTTAACATCTGAGAGTACCAATTTGAAATACAATCCATAACGCTCTGAGACTATGGCACCAATTTCGAAGCAAAGAACAAATCGTATGATTTAATCCCGCGCCGCCGTTTGATTTCACCCGTACACAAAATATTCTGACAAACGGCAGGTTCAAGGTACAGTAACTGTTGTCATTTACTTTGTGAAAATATATAAGTGGTGATATAATTTGTTGTACCCTGAATATCTGAAGAATCATGTTTCCATGAAATTTGTGAACTATCTTAATGTGTGAGTTTGTTTATCATGCAGAAGTTACTGCCCAACAGTACCTACACGCTGAGATAGCAAACAGTGTAATTGAGCGTGAATGAGCCTCCAAGAAGACCAGAACACCTGCTACCTGCAGTTCAAGCAAGAATTTGGAATTTAGCCAAGGTGCCAGCAATAGTCTTCACAAGTGACGAATAAGGCTGCTCCATTCAATGTCCATCCAAGGGAGGGTACATGCCTTGGTCCATCCTCTTGCCTTCAAAACATTGGGATGACAGCTTATAGCTTGGTCGAGATTCGAACGCAGGCTAGGCAGCTCAGAGGTGAGTGTACGTACCTCTAAGCCAACCTTCCAGCCCATAAGTGGTGATACAGCCTAGCTTTCTCTATCTCAAAAAGGAACTTCACACACACACATCCGCATGTTTCTCTCGTTAATCTACTTGTCTTTGAGCATTATTTGGTGGAAATTCAAGTATTTTGCTCATATGCATTAGAAAACTTAACATCAAGTTAATCTTTATTCTTCCAGAGATTATTCCTTTAATTCATCTAGGGATTCTGTAACGCACGCATCATTTGCATTGCGAGCGAATGTAAATGCTCAACTTGTCATATCAGGAGTGGTTCGTGTCTCCAGAAGCAAACGGCTGTTATGTTTGCTGCGTTTAGATCTGACTCCATCTTACTGAAACGACTTCAGCAAACTTAACCCTTAGACATATACAGTGATTATGATTTTTTTTTTTAGTGTGTGAAGTTGGCTCGTGGATGCTCATTTTGTAAACACAATCTTTACCTTCACTGAGTAAATATTTAAGCACATTTATCTTATGGAATTGTCAACAATGGAAACTTAGAAACACAATTGAGGAATGTAAAGTTTATTTTTTGTTTTGAAGGCTGCATCGAGTCAATATGACGGGAAATCAAGTTGACGTCTGTTGGTGATGTCTCAATGCCGTCAAATCACAATGGCGTTTTGGATGACATCGTGTGCTTGGAGTTATGCTGAAACTTAAATGCAAAGGAAAATAAATAAAAAAAGAAAAAATGTCTTCTCATCAGCGGCCATTGATGGAAATGGAAAGGTTGAAGTAAATTATTTACATTTTTCCTCTATCTGCAAAAACTGGAATTTTTCAAGTGCATTACTTGAATGTATACATGGAGATCTTGGCAAATGTGTCACAGTTAGTCGTCTTCATCATCTTCATCTTGCGTCAAATCCTATTAATAGTAAGCGATCTGCGGCTTAGAGATCAACAGGCACAGTCTTCATCTTACTGTGATTTTGTCGATTCCAACAGAAGTTGCTTTGGAGTTGACCATACTTGAGACATTAAGGTGATGATTGCACATGTTGACTGACACCGTATGTAGATATAGTCAACGATGGTGGTGGTCAGGCAGGACACCCTGGAGGCCTCTCTGAAGACCATTGGTGAGTTAGCTGGGCCTTTATGTATATTCCAATGGAATAATGCAATTTCAGTTTGGTTTCCAGAAGCTTGGAATCCAAACACTTCTTGCCACTGCCTTCATTCAGATTATGAACTCTCAACTTCTGTTATACCCTGCCAGTGTCTATTCTACCAAGCCTTTGGACCAATTTTATGAACTCAAGAGAGATGTGTCAAATGGTCTTTTAATTATCCATCTTTCTTGCGGATTCTTATGAATAGGATACAGTATATGTCAGCAAGATACTGCAATGGTGATATTTGTCAAGCATTAAAGTGACTTTTGCTCAGGTCTATCATCTGCACAGCAGTTACAATGACGGCTTATTACTCCGACTGCCAAGCTCCAGTATTGCGCACTGAGACTGTCGGCCTCACATTGTCAGGGGAGAAGGCCTGTGATGATGAAGGGGGATTGGAAAGGACATTAATTTCCCTCTACAATATAATAAATCAGCAATGGTTTAATAACATGGGACAAAACCGTCCGCTGTGCTTGAAAGAATTAAAAAAACTCGTAAAAAAGATCGAGGTAGTAGCATAGGTCATTAAAATGTTTGTAACCAATAAATGTTGATGTTTAATGCCACCTTTAATGTTACATTAATGCGGAATGAGGTATCATCATTATGGTTACTTAATGGCAAATGGATCCTGTACTATGTTTTGAGATTAGGTATTCATACGAATTTTTGAGTTAGTTCAGGACCAGTTGCTGTGGCTTTGTGGCTTATGGTTCAAGTGAAAATAACTTCTTTTTTCACTCTACAATAGTGAGACTCCTAGAAGAGTGATTGCGGTGAAGCAGGGCATAAGAGGCAAGTAAGAGGGTTGGGTTAGCAAGGATTAATTCGGGTAATAGATATCATGGGTCAGGGTGGGGATGACATGAGGTCAGGTCAGGTATGGGAGCATGCGCCGGAGCAGCGCGTCGCTGTGTCCACTTTCTGCCGGTACTCCAGGGCCTTCATCTGGCTATCCCCCCAGGCAGATGCCTGGCCCTATCCCCATCTCCTTGAGATGCTGATCAACCACGATGCACGTGGTCAGCTCATTGACCTTCTCCACTCATGAGGCTCCCTTGCTGAGAGAATCTTGTGAGTAGGATCAGCGTCAGGAAAATGCGCCACATGTCCATACAGCCGCAGCTGACGCTCATTGACGATGTAGGTAACAAATCTCATTTGAGTCTCTCTCAGCAACCGCTCATTGAACACAAAGTCGTACCAGCGACAGCCAAGGATTCTTCAAAGAGACCTGGTATCAAAGTAATTAAGTCTCCATCTCAGATCCCTTGTCAGAGTCTAAGTCTCACATCCGGAGAGCAAGACTGGAAGCAGCAAGGACCTGAAGAATCGGACTTTCGTCCTCTTACACGGGTACCGACAGCACCACACCCCATCATCCAGTGAATCCATGACTCCCCAAGCCCGAACCAGACGTCCATTGACCTCTGGCTCACAGCCAGCGGAGTCATGAATATCACTGCCAAGGTAAATGAATCTCTCCCTGACCTCAACATCCTCACCATAAACAGGTACAGACAAGATAACAGCATTCAAGATGTCATTGAAAGCCTGGATATTAGTTTTGACCCAGGAAACCCATAATCCCAGCGGCTCCGACTCCTCATTCAGCAACTTGAGGGCCCCCAAAAGGATATCTGACTCTCCACAAAGATGACTGCATTGTCTGTGAAATAAAGGTCGGATATCTTGACATTCCCAAACGATGCACCGCAGCTTGATCTCTCAGTCATCCTCTCCAGAATCCAGTTCATACAAGTGCTGAAAAGTGTGGGGGCCAGTACACACCCCCTGACGAACTCCAGTAACAACTAGAAAAAAGTCAGAGATGGTACCACCACATCTCACAGCACTCTCAGTACCAGAGCATAGTTCAGACATCAGATCGATCAGTTTTAGTGGCACCCCACGAAGACCAAGAATCCTCCAGAGGGAATCCCGATTCACTGAATCAAACGCTTTGCAGAGATCAACATAGGCAACAAGCAGCCCCGGCCGAAACTCTCATCTACATTCGGTGAGGACCCGAAGAGCAAGGATACGGTCAATCGTTGACCTCTTTGGTATAAAGCCTGACTGCTCTGGGCACTGATACTCAAGCAGATGGTGGCAAACCCTATCAAGAGAATTATCCGAGCAAAGATCTTGCCCGGCACTGAAAGCAGTTTCACCCCTCGGCAGTTGTTGCAGACCTGGAGATCACCTTTCCATTTCCAGAGAGGGACAACAAGGCCCCTCTTCCAGTCAGTTGGGATGATGCCTGTGTTTCAGGCAGAGTACAGAACTGCATGCAACGACACGAGTACAGCATTTCCACCAGCGTTGAGAAGTTCAGCATGGATGCCCCAGATCCCTGGAGCTTTACCCCATTTCCACCGGTTCACCGCAGCCTGTGTTTCCGCAAATGAAGGTAGACCACAGTTGATTGGAGGGTCAGCAATAGGATAACACCCCTGACATCCAACTCCACAGCTGGTGGGTCAGCTAGCTACAGTCGCCAAAAGTAACCAGCCAAGCGGGCCTTCACTTCGGACTCCTCTGTCAAGAGCCCACCACTTTCCACTCTAACTGCAGTACCCCGATGGACGGGCTTGGAGGAACGCAATGCACAATTTCCTTTGCAAGCATGACGAGAATCTCGTGGAGCAGGCATTACGTGACGGAGGTATGCGCTCGACTGAGTACCCTTCTAGTTTATAAGATGAGATACTAATGTTATTATTTCTAAGATGAAACATTAATAGCTGAGTTATCTCGTTTTTTTTGTTTAATTTTAGTCTAGTATGTTTTGTGTTATCCTTGTAATTTACTGTGCGATTTCTCATATAATGGTAGTTGCACCCTCTTTCATGCATACCTGTTGGGTTATTGTTTTTTTTTCTTTTTATCAGGCTTAATTTACCCTGTTATATCTCCTTTTTGTACATTTTTTTGTGATAAAAGTATACCAAAGTAATGTCTCTGTCTCTGTCTCTCTCTGTCTTTCTTTTGTCCTTATTTCCACCTTTTATCAGTATCAGCTTGTTGCTGGATTATTGCCATGGACCATGGTCGAGTGCGTTCCCCAGGGTCGGGCAAATCGGGTACCCTGGCTGGGAGTGAACGTGATTCTTTCCACCACAATTGAAATTTCTTGGATTTGGCAGTACACGTGCTTGATTGCTCCACGGCCTCATTGCATGAAGTAATGTTCTACAGCTGTCTCTAACTCAAATGGCTCTGTCGATATGGCCAAGTTGAACGTTCCTTCGCTAAACAAACACACGTTTTTATTCAGGGGACAAAACGCACAATGAGCAAACTTGATGAATTTAGAGCAGGTACCAGCTTGAATCATTAATGTAATTTACTGCAGTAATTGCAAAAATCCTTCTTCCATGGAATCTCAATGCCTCATCCAGTAAAGTTTCAAACCATAAACAATCCCCAAATGAATAACTTCTATATAAGTGCATAATGTCGAAGTACGGTTGTAAACACGCATCGCACACCATAATGCTCTACCTCCACTGCATTTCCTAAGGGAGTTCCTGGTTTTTCACACCTTGTCTAGGCTGCCAATAAACCAAAACTTCACTGTTGCCGTTAACTGCAATGTTATTTCCTATTCCCTGTGCATAGTACATGATACCACAAATGCAACAATGTTGGACTTAAAATAAAACAAACTATGGAAACACTTAAAGGTTTCCTCCTCGACGAACTTTCCAAACAATAAACAGAACTAGAAGGGCACTCGGTAGAGCGTGTACCTCCGCCAGGCTGATTACTTTACGTTTTGTATCACACTGATAGGCCGGATCTGGATTCGGACCTGAACTAAAATTTAATCGGCTTGTTCTTGTCACTCAACCAACTCATCCACCAAGTTTCGTTCCAATCCGTCGATAACTTTTTTAAGATACCGTGCTATATATATCGTTTTAGCCCCGTCACTCAATGGTGAAGAATCACTTTAAAAATTCTCGTATCCAGATTCAAATATTCACCAAAATCAAATCAATTCTTCCTTGTTACATTTCCAACCTGCCCACCAAGTTTCGTCCGAATCTGTCGACAACTTTTTGAGATATCCTGCTATGCAGTATATTGTTTTAGCCCAATCACTCAATGGTGAGAAAATCATTTTAAAATTCTCGGATGTGGATCCAGATTCGGATCTTCACCAAAATCTAATCATTTCGTCCTTGGCACATGTCCAAGCTCTCCACCAAATTTCGTCCAAATCCATTCCCAACTTTTTGAGATATTTTGTTCACAAACAAACAAACAGACAGACAGACTGGGGTGGAAACATAACCTCCATCCACCTTCGTTGGCGGAGGTAAAGATAAATCTATGTTACAGAATGTCGAATTCATTTTGCTCCAGGCTATCTCCAATTTCATACAAGTTTATAAACGATCCTGTTTGTGGCAACTGTCTGCCTGTTCAGCATTAAGTTAATACTTTACATTAAGGTATGTTGTTCATGACTTATGCACCCTTTATTTTTGGAGCTCTCCTGCTAGCTTGCATATGGGCATGCAAAAGGCATGTTTAATTTTTGGTAGATATCTCAAAAACAAATATTGGTGAATAAAAGTTTGATGAAACAGGAGGAAATGCATTTTCAAACCTTATCACAAAGCAGTGCGCTTGAGAATGCAGAGTCACCACATTCACCAAGAACACCTATGGGAGTGATCGCATGTGAAAATGTCAATTGGCACCTGTAATTGTACAATAGATGTGGAATAGGAATTTTAAAAAGCTTGAATAATTGCCTTTTGTGATCACACTTCATTGGAGTAATGTGGAGCCAATATCCTACCCCCCCCCCCCCCCTTTCCTACACCCTCTGTTCATAAGCTCATCAGTCCTGGTAATATGTTCCAGGATCTTTATAATCTGCAAAAAGGGTCAAATGAAAAATGGTTAGGCTATACTGAGCAAAAAGACCGAGGATGTATATGTCTGGGGAGGGATAGATGATTCTTCTCGCGTCGTCATGAGGTGCATCGGGCTGCCCAGGCAGTTTCATTGGCTAGGAAGCAAAATCTTGGTCGGGTCACCAGTCACCACTCCGACTCAGTAAGTCAGGGTAGGAATTTGTAATTTGTTCATGATGCCGGTGATAGCTCACGTATTCTTCGCGAAGGACATCTTGGGATCTTTAACGTCCACCAACGAATGCTGGCAGACGCGATGCCCAGTTTAATGTCCATCCAAAGAAAGACGCACACATTGATAAAGCACCTTGCCTGTGAAACACCAGGATGATAATTTATAGCTGGGTCTGGATTCGAACCCAGACTAGACAGCTTGGAGATGAGTGTGCGTCCCTTTTGGGCCACACTTGTCAGCCCATCGGGAGGTGTATGGAACCTTGCCCCCACCTTTGGTGCCAGGGGCATCTTGTCCCACCTTTCCCTACTAATCTCGCTTGAGCTTGGATGGGTACAAAAAGTGAAGCTTGAACAATGCAGGCACAGCTACGATGAGCCCAAGCGTTGCTCTCGCATCTCACCTCCTCCTCACCCTGCAAGCACAAGATACCAGGAAAACTTTGCACCAAATGAAGTGTCAAAAAAATTCCTGAAGCTGCAGGTTTTCTATGATAAAAAGTCAAACACTTGAATGTTAGTAGCTTTGCAAGTACATTATATCTAGTCCTCCTGTGACATTCTTCTTGATTGCAAAATGCAGCCGTTTGTTTGACACTCCAATATCCTCTAAACCTTGTCATCTCAGAGTGTCACGCGAGGCTTTTTGCTTCTTCACATCAAGCATAGCATGCAGCCATGCTGCTTTCTCAGCAAAATCCTCAACCTTGAATTTTTGACTCTCTTTCAGTTCCAGCTCTAGCTCCAGCTCACTCCACCCCCAGACAGCTGCAATCCTGTGGTGATTGAGTTGCATTTTAATTAATGAACTGTGCTATAAATTCTTTCACTGCCTGAATTTTCACTAAAAATTCTATTGCATCATTGCTTCAATTGGGATACATTAAATAATGCAAACATCAAGCCTTCCGTATGATGTACGAAGGGGCCAGCGTTCAAAACGTCATACGAATGAGATGATTGCAGTAGTCCAATATAACAATAAGATTAGTTTTCAATATGCAAGGACAATTAGAAAGAAAAAGAAAATCTTACTTGCTCATCATATATATATATATACATTGAAAAATAAATACACATGGCGTTTTCTCGGACTATTGTGAGTATTGTGTCTCGTTCATCGGACTTTTTGAACGCCCCTCGTAAAGGGAACCAATTACTGTACTGTAATTATGGTATGTGGTAATATATTACATAAATTTGCGAAATATTTTGCATTGCAGTAACCATTTATTATTACGAAGAGGAGATGTGTCTGGATTGTTCGTGAAGCAGGACCTCGAGCTTTCATGGAGCAGTTACTGCTGTTGTAGAATAATAAATATGGTTGGAAAAGCTAATGATCGATTTACTTGTAACAGAAATTTATTTCCATTTAACCATTTTTCTTTTGAATTTTTGTTTTGTTTTGAAAGCTCTTTCCCGATTGAAGAAGAAGCGGTAATGGGGGTCTAAATGCAGCGGTTCCAACGGAAACATTTATTATTCTACCAGCAGATTTACTTGGCGTTGCATGGGAAGAGAAACGTGACTAAGTACCACTTTGGAGCCAAAGGGAAATTGGAAATTGTAATACCCTCTGCCACCACCACCACCAGGTGGCGCTACAAAGTACACATTTACATAGAGAATTGACGCCCTCCCCCTTCTCCCCCCACACCTCCTCATGAGGGCTTGGAGACATGCCTATATTATCCCCCCCCCACCCCCCCACAAAGTTGTATTTGTATGTTTGTAACTTAAAATATGTGGCCCTGCATAAAACACATACATCCAATCATAATATATATATATATATATATATATATAATATATATATATTACACATGTATATATATATACATATATACAACATATATAACATATATACACATATATATACATATATATACATTCATACATATATATTCCCATATATATACATATATATACATATATATACATTCATACATATACATTCCCATATATATACATATATACACATATATATACATATATATACATATATATATATACATTCATACATATATATTCCCATAGAAATACACACATATATATACATATATATATACATTCATACATATATATTCCCATATATATATATACGAGACAGAGAAAGAGAGAGATTTTCGCCTTTGATAGGTATAGATGACAACATAAACCAGCACACGGAAGGAGCACTCAAAATGATATACCGGTATAGTAATATTTCTCAAAGTAATCGGAAATCAAATAAAAGTACATGCAAGTAGCACACAAACAACGATGATCGTCACAGCAACTCCGTGTTATTAAAAAATCATTTTTTGTGTGTGTGCTTCACTTCATTTTACATCCTCATTGAGATTCACAGATAGACATGCAATATGTTTGTGAAGCACAACATTCTGTCGTTTGATTCAACCCATCAGCAAAGTGATGGGTCGGCACACCTAGTTCGACTGAAAAAGCGTGAAACCGTAATCTGACAATTACTCGAGTTCCTCATGTTTTTTTACAGGCTTTACTTGTCAAGGTTGCTTTTGGTGGAAGAAAAAAAAAACAACATAGAAATGAAAACAAGGACACACTTGAAGTGAAGGATGTGCAGACCATGTGCAGTACATCTCATTGTTGTCATTATGCATTTGGCATGCACTTGCTTATTGTCTACCGGCATAGCGTCGGACCGTGAAAATGGCAACTGGTAAAAATGGATGCATTTTGGGGATATTAAATGGAATCCTTGTTCATAGATATCCTTTGCAGAGAAAGAAAACAATATCCTGCTGCAATGGGGGGATTGTGCAAGCCCCAGAAAAATAACTAATCCAATAACTATGCTGTCTTAAAAAGCATTTTAAGCTCAGACTTCGTCAGACATGATGGTAGAGATGTAGTCGCATGTTTACTTCTGAGCGGCCTCGTCTCGGTTTGATCCCCATTCCAACTGTAATTAACCGTTGGATTAGTGCTTTGCAGGTATGGTGTTGCTTCAATGTGTGTGCTGTCTGTCGGATGGGATGTTAAGGTGATTGCCAGTGGACATTAAATATCCCAGATGAAGAGGAAGTGTTATGATGCCTGGTCAATGAAGAGGAAGTGTCATGAGGCCTGGTCAGTTACTTGGTTAAAGACTTGGGCCAATTTTAAGCGCTCTACAAACTGCTAATCCCATACTAAAAATGGGCCAGGGCACAAGAAGATGATTTGGTTAAATGCTTTCATCTTGTGGACCTAGATTACAGGCATGGCCAATGTTCAAACTTAAATGAGCTTTCATACTGTACTTGAAATAGATAATACTGATTTTTTCTCCAAATTGATTATTCCTTACATTTGTGTCCCTCGTGGTTCGCTCGGGTACCCATTGCCTCATCGTGTCCGGACAGCATTACTTTTCTTTGTGCTTTTAATCAATCTTCCTTTCACCCTGGTCACAATGTCAGTCTTCTTTTGGCAAAACTTTTGATCCATGAAAGAAACTCGATCTATAGTAAGTGTGGCTCACGATTGTTAACTCTTTAATGTCTGCACTCACAATATGTTATTCCCCACCATATTTCTCATCGGCCACATCAACCTGTCCAACACCAAAATACCCCAATTGCACACTCCTGTTCTTACCCCTCCCCTCTCCTCCAAAAAAAAGTGTGAACCACTGGTATTCGAGGTCTTCATGAAAATATCACTGATTTCTCCATCCAGGTTACTGCTACAGCTCTGAACATTGTGTATTGAACAGAAGTGTTCCTCTCACAGGACGTCTCAGGTTATTCTGTCTGTCTGTCTGTCTCTATTTGTACTGTGGTAAAAGGGAAGTCAGACTATTATGGCTTCCCTTTCCTGTGCCGATGGTGGAGTTGCTGTCTATCAATCATTCTGTCAATCAGTGTCCATTCCTTG
>CM068961.1:21065653-21080206 GCA_035128595.1 Eptatretus atami | reverse complement strand
GACATACTGTTTACTGAGATTTCAACATCGACTGCTCCTTTCCCACTTATTTTGCCTTCCCCATTTAACCCACTGCCCGACTGTTCTCTTTCCCACACTGCCATGTACACACACAGATGTTGTCTTAATACACAATTTGGTTTACTTTCGAACACAATTTGGTTTCTCTGTGTTCGCAATGTCTCGTGTTAATTTGGTTTGTCATGAAGTGGTAAAAGGATGAAAATAATTTTCACCCTCTGTGCCGTTGAATGTTGAGGTGAAATAACATTGATACAGTTTCACGATTCTTGTATCACCTTGTATCCATATTCTGAAAAGCATCTCTCAAAGCAAGTTCAGGTTTAAATTGTCCTTGCTTCTCCTAATGTTTGTAGTCTTCAAGCATATGCTAATGGATGCTTTCAGAATCCTGGACAAGTAGGTACTGAACCTCATAATGTGTGCACTTACATTATTGGTTAGCTGGTTTAACAATTCAGCATCCTGTACAATTACAGCCTATTAAGCGTGTTTAACATTCAACCTACACACATCATCACATTTTTGTTCATAACAGACGAGGCCTCATCAAGGAAGTTACAGTTGCATCCAGTGTTTATTGATATTGTGTATAACACTCATCAAAGTAAGTGTGCAGTTCCTTAATGATGTAAACTTATTACATTTATGCTCACCTTTATGATTTTTGGAACACCAGGCAGGTAACTCCTCCTTAAGAAAGGACCCTACAGCTTTGTACAAATCAAAATGGGTTTAAATATGCATGTTTACTGCGCTGCCATTTGTGCTTTGTGTTGAGTTACACTGTGGAAGGAATTAATAGGATAAAATGTAAGTGATTACGAACAAACCGCTACCTCAGAGTATATCGCAATTATTGCTTTGAATGTAGTTTAAATTTTCTCGGTATTGTTTTGACATCCTAAACCACAGCCGTACCCACCGAGTCGACCGGCAACCATGTTTTTTCACATAAACTCTATTCCCTTTTATGGGTTAGCCTCCAGAGGCCAGTTCCATCAATGAGATATGTCAACCGCAGAGGCAGCCATCCTACCTGTCATGGATGGAAACACATTAGGGACAAGGCCTCATATAGGATAGAAAGAGGCCTGTCAAGGTAGCAAGCGGGTAATCGGCTAAAAATATACGGTCATTTGCATGGCGAAATATCATCCACTGAAGGGGCCTGATAACCTTTGTCTCACTTGGTTTCGCCACCCGACCTTCCAACTTCCCTCCCCTTCTGTCACTTAATTCTATTTTCACCCACAGGGAGTTCTATAATATGTGGCATGTGTTGAATAGGTCAGGTTTAAAGAAAAAAGGGGAAAAAATTTGCTCGAGAATTA
This sequence comes from Eptatretus atami, assembly GCA_035128595.1. Classification (NCBI taxonomy): domain Eukaryota; kingdom Metazoa; phylum Chordata; class Myxini; order Myxiniformes; family Myxinidae; genus Eptatretus; species Eptatretus atami. The sequence continues at coordinate 21,078,851 of CM068961.1, read as the reverse complement.
TTAATATTATCATTATTATTATTATATTATCACTCGGAAAGAGAAGGTGAAACACATTGGTGAAGCTGAAGTAGAGGTGGAACATGGTTATTAGTAGCTGTCATGCTGTTATCTCAATCAGCAATCTGGAGCTTTGCTTGTGTAAAAACTAAAAATTCAAAAAAGCATAAAATACATAATACATTATAGGTTCAACAGATGAAATATTTTAGGCAAACTAAGGTGGGGAAAAAAAATAACAATAAATAAACGAGTTAAACTGAAGCATGGTAGCCAGTTGTACATCCCTACAGTTGAGAATTTGTCCCTGAGTACCAGTCCAAGCATTTACTCTTTGTGAAATATATCGTGGATTTTTAACATCCTGTGAGAGTGGACAGGATAGCCAGCTTAGCATGGGAAACAGGCTCTATCTGATGCAGCAACCTCTACTGATCAGTCATCAAAACTTCATCGGAAGGCATGATACTGTGCAGCAAATGTAGGTAAAGAAGGATATGACAATACACAAAACAAGACAACAAGGAATACAGCACAAATGCAAAAAAATTAAAAAAGACAACTACAAAGTATCCAAATGTAAAGCCAGTCCACATCCGCTTTGTACTCGAACTAAACTGTGAGAAAACAACAGCTAAAAAAATTTGTACATTTTATTTATTTGTGTTTCCATTTTTCTTATCATGAAAGGTTTGTTGAGACAAAATCCCAAATGGTGAAAAATGTTATGGCCTGGACAGACACACTCAAGCTCAGTGGTAAGTGAATAGATAAACATGGAAGTGATTAAAAAAGGCGTCTCGTGCCTCAGCCAACAGTGTGGCTAATAAGGATATTTATACTGGTATGATGCCTTTTGACCTGTTTATTAAGTTGTCCTCTCCATATTTCTCCTAATAAAGGGTTGTTGAAAATTTGACGACGAAAGCTCAAAGAAATTATCTCGCAGGACTTGTTTGTGTGGTGTGTTGTGTGGTTTTGTGTGGTGTATTTTGTGTGTTGTGTGGTGGTTTGTTGTGTGTGTAGGACGATGCATTGACAATGTAGGTTTATGTTCATACAGCAGACAAACAGACCTTTGCGGTTTTATTGTGTAGATTCCCGTTCCAATCATGTGTTTTATACACAAACGCACGTTCCAATATATATATATTATAGACATACTCACATTCTAATAGTGCTGTTGCGGTTCAGCGAAGGCGGTGCTCCCCCGAGGCAATGGCACACAACATATGCGGTCCCGAAACATTCATGTCATTACTATTCGTTTTAGATAGCCCTTCCCTTATGTGTAGTGGGTTATGCGTCATATGCATTGTGTGGCCTTTTAGGCAGGTCTTTCGTCATCCTTTATCCATTTCATTGACTTTGCCTACACACAGGAGCCTTCCCTTCACACATAGCAACAGAGTTGCTCCTTTGCATACGCACGCATTTCGTTCAAACCATGCGCCATTATCAAACAGACACTTCCTTCAACCTTCTCCAGAATCGTACCACAACCGTTACAGCATTTCTCCAACCACCACAATGCCTTCCTAAAAATCCCCACAGCATCGGACCATAACCCAAGCTCGCATACACTCACCTATGATGCCACAACCTTGAAGACCACACCACCATGCCAAAGACTTACCACTGCACTCACCGTGCACTGACACTACCATTAAAGACCACACCATCTTTTGGGACCTGCATGGACAAGGAGGTGTACTCATGGCTGGGGCCACACGATTGAGTACCTCACCCATGTTATTCTCAGTACTCCATTACGTGGCAAGTTTCAGAGCACCTTCAAAAAGGTGCATTGCAGGGCAAGGTGAAACATGTGGAGTGTGGCGAGCACTCCGCCGATCCCCATTGGACACAGTCCACACGTCCAGAGGAAAGGTACCCACATGAAGCAGTGAAACCCTGCCGGGATTCGCGGTAACAATCAGCACTCATGGTTGATTAGCATCCCACAGGCGTGCAGAGCTATCCGTGCTTGGTGGCTTCAGGATTGGAGTTTGGGAGGACCTCGAGTGCTTCCCTCGTGGTGAGCTAGAACCCGGATCTGGAACAGTACGTACTTTCGATATGTGCTCAAATTGTAGTACATACTTTATATGACGTACATTACAGTGTACGTTTTTATGGAGTGTTCATATTCTAATAGCACGTACTTATTGATGTACTCGATTAATTTTATAAATGTATGTATGTATTATATATATATATATATATATATATATATATATAGTATATATATGTATACTGGCCGGGGTCGGTCCGCAACCCGACCGCTCTGAACGGAGCCGCAAGTCGAGTCGGCCCGACCATCGCCAGATATAGATCGCCGCCCGGATAACTCCGAGCGACGGGTCCTTGTACAAGAACCGAAATACGCCAATCGGCAGATCACGTGGGGTAGGGTCGATTGCCAATCTTCAATGTACCTAAATACCCACGTGATCCAACTACCGGGGATTCCACCCTCGACGGAACTCGTACGGAACAAACCGCCAAGGCGAGCTTGTCCGTGCGCGATTCCGAGCGGCGTAATCGCCGAGCACCGTCGGTCCAAATGTTCCCCTATATGGGCAAACCAACGCTTCTAACTCCCAACACACGAAAGTTCAGTCAGAGGGAATGGACCGCAACGAGCAGGTTTACATTCACACAAGGACATTTATTATAATATACACGTATGCAATTAAATAAGGCAAAACACGTATGCAATTATACAAGCAACAAAAGCACGACAAAAGAACTACAACCGTCTACTTATTATGTACAGTCATTTACACTTAACAGCAGTTCCTACTTATTAGAGGGCCCACGGACACACATACGCACACACACACACCACACACACACACAACAACAACACACACACACACACACACACACAACACGAAAGGTGGCTGAGGCCTTTAATCACAGTCCAGCTCGGAGGACAGGTGAGCTGAAACTCAGAGCTCTCAACTTCTCCTGTGTTCTTCAACTTGTCCGGACGGCCTCCAGCGAGAGCGAGCTGGATCCAAATCGCCGTGAGCCGCGTTCCTTCCCGAGCTCCCGCGAATCCTCCGCTTTCAACACTGTGCCGGTGAGAGAGTTGCCTGCCTTCTGTCGATGCGTCGCTTCCCGAGGATCCAACTACAAGAAGAGCGCGAGCGTACAAGCAAGCAGAACGAAAAGGTCAGACAAGAGACAGAAAAGCCTCCATCGCAGCTCGAGCCGAACAATCTGGCTCAAGTTCCTTCCAAAACAAAGCAGAAGCCGAAGCTCACTGAGCCAGCCGAAGCAAAAAGCTTCCGAAGGCCTCAAGCCAAGCAAGCCAAGCAGGACCGCATGGCCTGCTGAAGGACTGCTCTCTCCGAAGCAAAAAAGCTTACTCTCCACGGGATCGCACACGAACTCTGCACACGGGACTCAGCAACGACTCTTCACGAACTCTGCACGGACTCCCACAACTCAGCCCTACCACGGGACTCCCACACGAACAAAGAAAAATGTCCTCTTTATCCTTTGCACCCCCGCACCGGCGTGACTCATGCCTCGTGATCACCCCCGCTCAACCACGGGTGGAGGGAGTTGTTGACGTCCACGGCAGGGTTCTTCTTCCTCTTCGCAGAAGAGGGGGAGGGACGTCTCCATTGTTCGCTCCCTAACTATTAAATCGATCCGCAGCACATCTAATCGATTTCAAAACATCTTAAACATAGGAAGGTGAGCTATCTAGGGAACATGCACTTATCGACATAGCTGACTAAGGGAACCTGTATGTTGTGTGTAATTGAATTCCAAATTCGTAACATATATATCTATAATTCCAGCAATCTGTGTGTGTGTGTTGTGTGTGTGTGTGTTGTGTGTGTATGTGTATTATTCATAAAGCGCAACATATTCTCTCTGTTTACTCACCACCCTTCTCTCCTTCTCCTCTCTCTCTCTCTCTCTTTGTCCCACCCTTGCTCTACTCCCGCCAAAACAGTGCAGTACCCTCCTCCACATCTCTCTCACTCTCACTCTCTGTCTCTGGACATATCCAGGAGAGGTCATGTCTGGACAGTGTTTGTCTCGAGACGTGTCAAGCAGGGTTTGTCTCGGACGGGAGTTTGTTCTGGACAGCTTGCTTCGAATGCTCTGGGCGGTGTTTTTCGGGTGTTTGTCCCCAGACGCGTCTGGGTGATGTTCCTCTTCAAACAGTCGGCTCTGGATGCATCCAGACGGAGTTTGGCCGACAGGAGCTTGTCTTCGGATACGTCCGAGTAGTGTTGTGTCCAGACAGCTTGGCTCCGGACGTGTCCGGGCGGTGTTTGTCTCCTGTCCGTGTTTATGTATACCAGTAGAAAATGGATTTCAGGCATATTTTGTTTCCATTTTCACTGTTTCTATGCAGAATCTTGATGAAACAGAGTATGATCGTAATTAACGCTCCACCATTTCTCCTTCGTCTCACCTCACACTGTCTTACCTTCCCCCACCTTCCTCACCTCTATCCATCTCTTTCCCTCCTCTCTCCCCACTCCTTCTCTCCTCCCCCTTTCGTATTCCGTCAACGAAGCGATGGGTGATATTTGCGAATGTATATATGAGGGCCCGCGAGGAGGAGTGATGTTAGCGACATTTTTTTAATGATATGATGATGATAGGCTCGGATGATGGGAAGGGTTAAAATAGTGCGATATGGCATTAACTCCAAATGGCGATGTGTCCCTTACATCACTCCTCCTCGCGGCGCTCATATATATTATATATATATATACATACAGGTGTAGTGGCGTGCGCCTGTAATCCGGCTACTCTGAGGCTTGGTTGGGGATCGCTTGAGGACGGAGCCCTGTGCTGGGCCACGCTATGAGAGGGTGTAGGGCAGCCCGGAATCATGGCGAAACCCAATCCTTATCCCTGTCGTAAGAGGGACCAGGGTTGCGTCAGGAAGGGCATCGGCATAAAACCTATGCCAATCAGTATGCGGATCATAACGGATGATCTGCTGTGGCGACCCCTAACGGGAGCAGCCGAAAGAAGAAGAAGAAGATATATATTTATACACAGTATATGGAAAAAAATGACATGCCGAGACAGGAATCAAACTCATGTCTCCAGAAAACAGACCAGTGCTCTGCCATCTGATCGATCTGGACAACCACAGGCTAAATACGCAATTTTCCCACAATAGAGACCCTCTTGTGGACAGGCCCTTGCTCTCCCATGGTTGGCAGTGGTGCCCTGGAAGCAGCAGGGGAAAGAAAGTGGCATCTATATGTGGGAGAATTGCGTATCCAGTCTGTGGGTTGTCCAGATAGCTCAGATGGCAGAGCACTCGGTACAGTTTTACATAGGACCTGGGTTTGATACCTGGTATGGGCATTGAATTTTCCCACATATACATATAATCTTTATTTCCTGTTCTATATATATATATATATATATATATATATATATATATATATATATCATACATACTGTATATGTTCACCCAGAGGTATTCTCGAGGTTAATTGCTCAAACCCAGGTCCTATGTAAAACTGTACCGAGTGCTCTGCCATCTGAGCTATCTGGACAACCCACAGACTGGATACGCAATTCTCCCACATATAGATGCCACTTTCTTTCCCCTGCTGCTTCCAGGGCACTCACTGCCAACCATGGGAGGAGCAAGGGCCTGTCCACAAGAGGGTCTTCTATATGTGGGAAAATTGCGTATTTAGCCTGTGGGTTGTCCAGATCGATCAGATGGCAGAGCACTGGTCTGGTTTTCTGGAGGACATGGGTTTGATTCCTGTCTCGGCATGTCATTTTTTCCATATACTGTGTATAAATATATATCTTCTTCTTCTTCTTTCGGCTGCTCCCGTTAGGGGTCGCCACAGCAGATCATCCGTTATGATCCGCATACTGATTTGGCATAGTTTTATGCCGGATGCCCTCCTGACGCAACCCTGGTCGCCTCTTACGACAGGGATAAGGATTGGGTTTCGCCATGATTCCGGGCTGCCCTACACCCTCTCATAGCGTGGCCCAGCACAGGGCTCCCGTCTCAAGCGATCCTCAACCCAAGCCTCAGAGTAGCCGGATTACAGGCGCACGCCACTACACTGGTATGTATATATATATATATATATATATATGAGGCGCCGCGAGGAGGAGTGATGTAAGGGACACATCGCCATTTTGGAGTTAATGCCATATCGCACTATTTTAACCCTTCCCCTATCATCCGAGCCTATCATCATCATATCATGTAAAAATGTCGCTTACATCACTCCTCCTCGCGGGCCCTCATATATACATTCGCAAATATCACCCATCGCTTCGTTGACGGGAATACGAAAGGGGGGAGGGAGAGAGGAGTGGGGGAGAGAGGAGGGAAAGAGATGGTGAAGAGGTGAGGAGGGGTGGGGGAAGGTAAGACAGTGTGAGGTGAGACGAAGGGAAAAGCAGACATGCGGTGGAGCGTTAATTACGATCATACTGTTTCATCAAAATGATTCTGCATAGAATAACAGTGAAAATGGAAACAAAATAATGCCTGAAATCCATTTTCTACTGGTCATACTATAAACACGGACAGGAGACAAACACCGCCCGGACACGTCCGGAGCCAAGCTGTCTGGACACAAACACTACTCGGACGTATCCGAAGACAAGCTCCTGTCGGCCAAACTCCCGTCTGGATGCATCCAGAGCCGAGCTGTTTGAAGAGGAACATCACCCAGACGCGTCTGGGGACAAACACCCGAAAAACACCGCCCAGACGCATTCGAAGCCAAGCTGTCCAGAGACAAACTCCCGTCCGAAGACAAACCCTGCTTGGACACGTCTCGAGACAAACACTGTCCAGACATGACCTCTGCCTGGATATGTCCAGAGACAGAGAGTGAGAGTGAGAGAGATGTGGAGGAGGGTACTGCACTGTTTTGGGCGGGAGTAGAGCAAGGGGAAAGAAGAGAGAGAAGAAGAGAAGAAGAGAGAGAGAGAGGTGGGGGTGAGTAAACAGAGAGAATATGTTGCGCTTTATGAATAATAACATACACCACACCACACACACACACCACACACACAACACACAATTGCTGGAATTTATATATATATTGTTACGAATTTGGAATTCAATTACACACAACATACAGGTTCCCTTAGTCAGCTATGTCGATAAGTGCATGTTCCATGATAGCTCACCTTCCATTGTTTAAATGTTTTTAAATCGATTAGATGTGCTGCGGATCGATTTAATAGTTAGGGAGCGAACAATGGAGACGTCCCTCCCTCTTCTGCGAAGAGGAAGAAGAACCCTGCGGTGACGTCAACAACTCCCTCCACCCGTGGTTGAGCGCGTGGTCACGAGGGCATGAGTCACGCCGGGTGCGGGGTGCAAAGGATAAAGAGGACATTTTTTCTTTGTTCGTGTGGGAGTCCCGTGGTAGGGCTGAGTTGTGGGAGTCCCGTGCAGAGTTCGTGAAGAGTCCCGTTCTGAGTCCCGTGTGCAGAGTTCGTGTGCTGAGTCCCGTGGAGAGAGTAAGCTTTTTTGCTTCGGAGAGAGCTTTCAGCAGCCATCGGGTCCTGCTTGGCTTGCTTGGCTTGAGGCCTTCGGAAGCTTTTTGCTTCGGTGGCTCATGAGCTCGCGCTGCTGCTTTGTTTTGGAAGGAACTTGAGCCAGTTGTTCGGCTCGAGCTGCGAGTGGAGGCTTCTTCCTCTTCCTCTTGGTCGTGGAGCTTTTCGTTCTCCATTTTGTTTTCGGCTTGGTGCGACGCTCGGCCTCTTCTTGTAGTTGGATCCTGGGGAAGCGACGCATCGACAGGAAGGATCGCCTCGTCTCACCCACGTGTTAGAGAGCGCGGGAGATTCGCGGGAGCTCGGGAAGGAACGCGGCTCACGGCGATTTGGATCCAGCTCGCTCTCGCTGGAGCCCCGGTCCGGACAAGTTGAAGACCACACGAGGTGGAAAGGTTCGAGTCAAGCTCTGAGTTTCAGCTCACCTGTCCTCCGAGCTGGAGCTCGTGATTAAAGGCCTCAGCCACCGTTTCGTGTTGTGTGGTGTGTGTGTGTGTTGTGTGTGTGTGTGTTGTGTGTGTTGTGTTGTGCGTATGTGTGTCCGTGGGCCCTCTAATAGTAGGAACTGCTGTTAAGTGTAAATGACTGTACATAATAAGTAGACGGTTGTAGTCTTTTGTCGTGCTTTTGTTGCTTGTATAATTGCATACGTGTTTTGCTTATTTAATGCATACGTGTTTTATTATAATAAATGTCCTTGTGTGAATGTAAACCTGCTCGTTGCGTCCATTCCCTCATTGACTGAACTTTTCGTGTGTTGGGATTAGAAAGCCGTTGGTTTGCCGTAATGGGGGACATTTGGACCGACGGTGCTCGGCGATTACGCCGCTCGGAATCGCGCACGGACAAGCTCCCTGGCGGTTTGTTCCGTACGAGTTCCTCGAGGGTGGAATACCCCGGTAGTTGGATCACGTGGGTATTAGGTACATTGAAGATTGGCAATCGACCCTACCCAGTGATCTGCCGATTGCGTATTTTGGTTCTTGTACAAGGACCCGTCGCTCGGAGTTATCCGGGCGGGCATTATATTCCGGGCGACTGGTCGGGCCGACTCGACTTGCGGCTCCGTTCAGAGCGGTCGGTTGGCGGCCGACCCCCGGCCAGTAACATATATATATATATATATATATATATATATATATATATATATATATACATACATAACATACATTTACATATTAATCGAGTACATCAATAAGTACGTGCTATTAGAATATGAGGACCTCATAAAGAGTCACTACTGTAATGTGAGTACATCTATAAAGTATGTACTATTACAATTTGAGCACATATCGAAAGTACGTACTGTTCCAGATCCGGAGTTCTAGGCTCACCACGAGGGGAAGCACTCGAGGTCCTCCCAAACTCCCAATCCTGAAGCCACCAAGCACGGATAGCTCTGCACGCCTGTGGGATGCTAATCAACCATGAGTGCTGATTGTTACCGCCAATCCCGGCAGGGTTTCACTGCTTCATGTGGGTACCTTTCCTCTGGACGGTGTGGACTGTGTCCAATGGGGATCGGCGGAGTGCTCGCCACACTCCACATGTTTCACCTTGCCCTGCAATGCACCTTTTTGAAGGTGCTCTGAAACTTGCCACGTAATGGAGTACTGAGAATAACATGGGGTGAGGTACTCAATCGTGTGCCCCAGCCATGAGTACACCTCCTTGTCCATGCAGGTCCCAAAAGATGGTGGTGGTCTTTAATGGTAGTGTCAGTGCAGCGGTGAGTGCAGTGGTAAGTCTTTGGCATGGTGGTGGTGGTCTTCAAGGTTGTGGCATCATAGGTGAGTGTATGCGAGCTTGGGTTATGGTCCGATGCTGTGGGGATTTTTAGGAAGGCATTGTGGTGGTTGGAGAAATGCTGTAACGTTGTGGTACGATTCTGGAGAAGGTTGAAGGGAAGTGTCTGTTTGATAATGGCGCATGGTTTGAACAGGAAATGGCGTGCGTATGCAAAGGAGCAACTCTGTTGCTATGTGTGAAGGGAAGGCTCCTGTGTGTAGCAAAGTCAATGAAATGGATAAAGGATGGGACGAAAGACCTGCCTAAAAGGCCACACAATGCATATGACCCATAAACCCACTACACATAAGGGAAGGGCTATCTAAAACGAATAGTAATGACATGAATGTTTCGGGACCGCGATATGTTGTGTGCCATTGCCTCGGGGGGAGCACCGCCTTCGCTGAACCGCAACAGCACTATTAGAATGTGAGTATGTCTATAAAGTATATATAATTGGAACGTGCGTTTGTGTATAAAACACATGATTGGAACGGGAATCTACACAATAAAACCGCAAAGGTCTGTTTGTCTGCTGTATGAACATAAACCTACATTGTCAATGCATCGTCTACACACCACACAAACACACCAGCACACAAAATACACCACACAAAACCACACAAACATCACACAAAACAAGTCCTGCGAGATAATTTTCTTTGAGCTTTCGTCGTCAAATTTTCAACAACCCTTTATTAGGAGAATATGGAGAGGACAACTTAATAAACAGGTCAAAAAGGCAATTCATACCATGTATAAATAGTCCTTATTAGCCACACTGTTGGCATGAGGCACGAGACGGCCCTTTTTTAATCACTTCCATGTTTATCTATTCATTTACCACTGAGCTTGAGTGTGTCTGTCCAGGCCATAACATTTTTCACCATTTGGGATTTTGTCTTCAACAAACCTTTCATGATAAGAAAATGGAAAACACAAATAAATAAAATGTACAAATTTTTTTTAGCTGTTGTTTTCATCAAGTTTAGTTCGAGTACAAAGCGGATGTGGACTGGCTTTACATTTGGGATACTTTGTAGTTGTCTTTTTTAATTTTTTTGCATTTGTGCTGTATTACTTTGTTGTCTTTGTATTGTTATCCTTCTTTACCTACATTTGCTGCACAGTATCATGCCTTCCGATGAAGTTTTGATGACTGATCAGTAGAGGTTGCTGCATCAGATAGAGCCTGTTTCCCATGCTAAGCTGGCTATCCTGTCCACTCTCAACCATGGATGTTAAAATATCCACGATATATTTCACAAAGAGTAAATGCTTGGACTGGTACTCAGGGACAAATTCTCAACTGTAGGGATGTACAACTGGCTACCATGCTTCAGTTTAACTCGTTTATTTATTGTTATTTTTTTTCCCCACCTTAGTTTGCCTAAAATATTTCATCTGTTGAACCTATAATGTATTATGTATTTTATGCTTTTTTTGAATTTTTAGTTTTTACACAAGGCAAAGCTCCAGATTGCTGATTGAGATAACAGCATGACAGCTACTAATAACCATGTTCCACCTCTACTTCAGCTTCACCAATGTGTTTCTCCCTTCTCTTTCCGAGTGATAATATAATAATAATAAGTGATAATATTAATAAATCTTCCGAGCAAATTTTTTTCCCCTTTTTTCTTTAAACCTGACCTATTCAACACCATGCCACATATTATAGAACTCCCTGTGGGTGAAAATAGAATTAAGTGACAGAAGGGGAGGGAGTGGAGAGGTCCTGGGGTGGCGAAACCAAGTGAGACAAAGGTTATCAGGCCCCTTCAGTGGGATGATATTTCGCCATGCAAATGACCGTATATTTTTAGCCGATTACCGCTTGCTACCTTGACAGGCCTCTTTCTATCCTATATGAGGCCTTGTCCCTAATGTGTTTCCATCCATGACAGGGTAGGATGGCTGCCTCTGCGGTTGACATATCTCATTGATGGAACTGGGCCTCTGGAGGCTAAACCCATAAAAGGGAATAGAGTTTATGTGAAAAACATGGTTGCCGGTCGACTCGGTGGGTACGGCTGTGGTTTAGGATGTCAAAACATACCGAGAAAATTTAAACTACATTCAAAGCAATAATTGCGATATACTCTGAGGTAGCGTGTTTGTTCGTAATCACTTACATTTTTATCCTATAATTCCTTCCACAGATGTACATTCTCAACAATCAACACAAGGACAGTGGCAGCGCAGTAAACATGCATATTTAAACCCATTTTGATTTGTACAAAGCTGTAGGGTCCTTTCCTTAAGGAGGAGTTACCTGCCTGGTGTTCCAAAATCATAAAGGTGAGCATAAATGTAATAAGTTTACATCATTAAGGAACTGCACACTTACTTTTGATGGGTGTTATACAAATATCCAATAACACTGGATGCAACTGTAACTTCCTTGATGAGGCCTCGTCTGTTATGAACAAAAATGTGATGATGTGTGTAGGTTGAATTGTTAAACAGCTTAATAGGCTGGTATTGTACAGGTAGGCTGAATTGTTAAACAGCTTAACACAATAATGTAGTGCCACACATTATGAGGTTCAGTACCTACTTGTCCAGGATTCTGAAAGCATCCATTAGCATATGCTTGAAGACTACAAACATTAGGAGAAGCAAGGACAATTTAAACCTTGAACTTGCTTTGAGATGCTTTTCAGAATATGGATACAAGGTGATACAAGAATCGTGAAACTGTATCAATGTTATTTCACCTCAACATTCAACGGCAACAGAGGTGAAAATTATTTTCATCCTTTTACCACTTCATGACAAACCAAATTAACACGAGACATTGCGAACACAGAGTAAACCAAATTGTGTTCGAAAAGGTAAACCAAATTGTGTATTAAGACAACATCTGGTGTGTGTACATGGCAGTGGTGGGAAAAGGGAACAGTCGGGCAGTGAGGTTAAATGGGGGAAGGCAAAATAAGTGGGAAAGGAGCAGTCGATGTTGGGAAATCTCAGTAAACAGATGGTGAAGCACCAACAAGAAGAAAAAAACAAACAAACAATTTTCAACCAAATTGCTTTAAAACAAATTTTGATTCACTGTATAGGCACAGATTCTATTTCCATACCTCATGTTGACATATCTGTGTGTATATATATATATAATATATATATATATCTTCTTCTTCTTCTTTCGGTCTCCCGTTAGGTCCACAGCGGATCACGTATGATCCGCATAGTATTTGGCACATGTTTTACACCGGATGCCCTTCCTGACGCAACCCTGGTCCTCTTACGACACAGGGATATGGTACACCTATTTAACCGGGGTATACACGCCCAGTACACTGGTACTCATTTCGCCGACCTCGGAAGGATGACAGGCTGAGTCAACCCCCTGGTGTATTAATTCAGTGGCCCAACGGGGCTTGAACTCAGGACCTTTTGATCCCAAGCCGCTGCCCTAACCACTGCGCCAACACCAGGCGCTGTATGTATGTATGTATGTATGTATGTATGTATGTATGTATGTATGTATGTATGTATATATATATATATAGTATTATTATACAGCTCTGGAAAAAAAGAGCCACTCCAAAAAAATTAAATCAGCATCTCAACATGTATGGCAGCCATTCCATTCCAGTGTCTGTTGAATTCCAACACAGGCACACTCATTCTACTTTGTGAGGTACTGATGATAGATCACCTGAACCGAATCTTATTTAACAGGAAAGTATAAAAACACTCTGGGTCATTACGATCCTTGCTAATAGACCAGCTGGATGGCAAAAACAGTGCTAGTAGTACCTCAAAAGTAATTGGAATAAAAAATAAGACTATTGACCATGCCAAAAGAGTTGAAAAGAAAAGTTTTGAGTGAGGAAAAGAAGGGTTCAATTCTGGC
>CM068961.1:21038576-21054453 GCA_035128595.1 Eptatretus atami | reverse complement strand
GTTTTATGAGCGCTTCACATTTTCACTCGGTAATTCTGGCAAATGGCTGCTTTCTGCCGTTCGTCCAGCATGACAAACATGGCATCGTAGGCCAGGAATGATCGCGGGACGGGCGGGTTGTCATGTGCAACGATGCACAAATGGGCGGGGTGGATTTGGCTGGAGTCTGCTTGAGGCTCCGCCCAGAGGGGCCGCCTATAAAGAGGATGAGAGGACCGTTTTTTTTCCAGTCAGTTGGCGATAGCTGGTTGCGGTTCTGACAGCTTGGAGAGTTTTGTGACAGTTTGTGTCAATTTATTACAGCTGGGCAACGGCTATTGTCAGTTCCAGTCAGACGGTTGCTTCGTCATTTCCAATCAGACGGTTGCTTCGTCATTTCCAATTAGACGGTTGCTTCGTCATTTCCAATTAGACGGTTGCTTCGTCATTTCCAATTAGACGGTTGCTTTGTCGGTTCCAATCAGACGGTGGCTTCGTCATTTCCAATTAGACGGTTGCTTTGTCGGTTCCAATCAGACGGTTGCTTTGTCGGTTCCAATCAGACGGTTGCGCTTCGTCACTTATACAGGTCAGAATGGTTTTTGCTTCCGTATTTCAGTCAGATGGTCTGCTCTCTCGTCATTTCAGTCAGACGGTGCTTCGTCGGTTCACCTCGACAGTTGGCTCCGTTATTCTAGAAGACGGTGCTTCAGTCGGATCCAGTAGACAGTTGCTTCGTCATTTTAGAAGACGGTGCTTCGTGATCAGTCAGACAGTTGTTCGTTATTTCTAGACAGACGGTGCTTCGTCCTGTTTCATCAGACAGTTGCTTACGTTATTTTAGTAGAGGTTTGCTTCATATTCCAGTCAGATGGTTGCTTCGTCAATATGCAGTCAGATCGGTTGCTTCCTGGATCCGTCAGACGGTTTGCTTGTCAGTTCAGCAGATGGTTGTTCGTCTTTCTGCAGCCTTACTGCGTGCTGCTCCAGTGGTAAGTACAAATTTAACTCAGTAGCAAATCGCGCTCTGACCCGATGTCGAAGTGTCCAGTTCAGGAGACGGGGAAAGATTGAAAGGAGAAAAGAAATCGCTCATCCGTCACAGCTCAGTTCAGGAATATTGGGACGGAATCATAACGATCGGTATCGTACAACCCGTACACACGTGTTTCCTATCGCTTCGTCAATTTGGCTCTCGCCCCTGCCAGGCCGGATAGACATAAAATAAGTTGGGTCGTCAGTCCCTCCAACAGTCAGAGTTGAAATAGAGATATGCATAGTGTTCTATTATCTCAGATCGACAGATCGGCTCTACGTATAGTTACATTTATCAATTCGAGGAAAAAAATCGTCTCGCTCGGCCTCGGCTTTCAGTCCATGACGGTGCTCCGTTCAGTCCAATTCCAGTCAGATGGTTGCTTCGTCGGTTCTAGTCAGAGGGTTGCTTCTGTTTTCGGATTAAGGGGCTCCCAGCCAAAAACACCGTTATGACCTAGTCCGTTTACTAACTATTAAGAAGGTTGCCTTTCGCAACGAATCGGCAATTACTTAGTCAGCCGCGCTTGCTTTGGCCAATTCTATTAGTTCAGTCGAGACTGAATTGATAAAAGTGGTGAGTTCTTCAGTTCTTGTGACGGGGCCCTAGTACATGGTTTCAGTCAACGTGGGTTGCTTTCGCTTCACCTCTCCTAGAAAGACGCAAGGTGCCTTTTTTCTGTGAGATCCTGTCAACAGTTGCTTCGTCATTTCTAGATCAGACGTGTGCTTTTCGCGGATCAGTCAGACAGTTTGTGGGGATTGCGTTGATTTTAGACAGATCTTAGGAATGCTAATCGTTCAAGGTTTCAGTCAGACACAAGGATATAGCTAATCGTAAGTTTCTAGCCACAATTAGAAATACCGCGCCCTAAATGAACACTTGACAGTTCGAGGTGCCACGTCTAGAAACAGATATGCTGATATATAAAAATCTCATTTCCAGTCTAGCACGGTTTCCCGTTGCTTCGCGTCGGCCATTCGAACAAAGTCATTACTTTAGTGGTTGCTTCGTCATTTCCAGTCAGACGGTTGCTGCTCACCCTCACTCTCCAGCCATTATGGATTTGCTTTTTAACCAAAAATAGATACAATATAGTACAAATTTAGAAATGATTCTGGATCGGCATTTCATAAGAACCAACAGAGTGTGGCTTCGTTCGATATCCAGCTCAGACGCTTGGCTCGCGCTTCCGGCCAGAAACTAGTTGGAAAGAATTGCAGAACAAAGTTGTGCATGGAATAAGAGTCGTCTTTCGCGTTAGGCCTCCACCAGCTGCCCTTTTTCTCAAGCTGCCCTCAGCTTCTCACACGTCCCTAAACCAGCTGGGTCCGCCCGGCCTGTGGCTCCTGGTGGCTCCTGAGGAGATGCGTAATGACTACGAACGCGGGGGAGCTTAGCTATCTGCTCGTGGACACATTGTCTAGCTTGCGCGTATCCTGCACCCTTCTTGGTGGGGTGCGGTCGGAAAGGTTGTTTTTGATAGTTTGTTTTTGCGATGGAGTAGTTTCTATCGCGCATAGTACCGCTGGGCCACTCTCAAGGCGCACAAGGCACGCTCACACATCAGGACGTTCTTAATTCTGACGTACCGATGCACTTCTATTTGGGTTGCGGTCGATCATTTTCAAAACAGGCAAAAAAAAATGGATTTTTTTGTTCTTCCCTCTCCTTCCGACCCCTAGAAACCATGATCTGCTGGTACCTGCTTGAATAAGCTACTGTTAATTGTCTAACTTAATGCAAAAATAAAGTCAGATTCCAAACAAAAGAAAAGACAACAGAAAAAACAGCCCTGGCCTCAAAACATTCTCTTTGTGTCTTTTTTATCTTTTTAGGGTTGCCTGTATAGTCAAATTAACCCCCCCCCCTCCTCTTACTTTGTTGGCGATGCATTTTGATTGATTGCCGGAAATTTGAGAATCCGGGGGTGGGTAGTGTAAATGGTCTTCACCTCTTGACAAGAAAATGAACAAAGATCTTGAAGATTCCCTAAGACGATGGTTTCAGCGAGCGCCTTATTCCTGACGTGATGGAGTGGTTAATCAGAAGTCAAGAAGATGAAGACAGATAGTGAAAATGGAATAAAATGGTGGGACGTAAAGGGCCCTTTATTACTCAACCGGTTTGGAGGGTGGTGCTGGAAGAGGGAGCACCGGTGGCACAAAGGAAATGGGTCAATTTGGGGGGGAGGGAAAAAATAGGGGAAAAGAAAACCCATTTGTGAAAAATGGAAAGAAAAAAAAAAAAAAAAGGGATAAAGGAAAGAAAAGGCCAAAGAAACCCTTTGCCCCCAAAAAAAAAGTTTTTTGGGAGCATTTAATTACGGATTTTCCCATACTTGTTTTCCCCCCTCCCCCCAATCAAAAAAAATTTAATTTTCCGCCCTTTGTTTTTGTCACCCACCATATATATAAATTACGAGTTTTTAAAAAGACTCGTCTAAATAATTATATTTTTTATATAAAGCATTGCAGTAAAGTCTGATCGAAATAATTATTAACATATATGTAAATTGTATAATGTAATCTAAATAAAAAAAATAGTGTGAGTTAGATAAAAAAACATTAGAAAGGAAAAAACTATTACGTATGATATGCTCCAAAAAAAGTAAGTTCAAAACAGGTCAAAAATTAATAAATTTGAAATATAAATTTTTTAATATAATCAACTTCAATTAACAATAAATATACAAAGGAACTCCCTGAAAAGTCAGCATCAATAGTAATATTAAATGAAATGAGAAGTTTCTAAAAACTTAGCACTCAAAAAAACTTATATAAACGTTGATGATGCTATAAAAAAGTTAAGTTAAAAAGGTCAATAAAATTATTAATTAAAAAAATTAGAAAATTATGTTTTTCATTTCAATTCATGCATCAATAATATACCAAAAGGAAAACTCCTATAAGCCATAATATCAGCATCACACTAGTAAAGACACATAATATAAAAATGAATAGGCAAGCAATTTAAATACTGCACAAAAACTTAAACGTTTTGAAAATAGTGCTAATAAAAAAATTAAGTTAAAAAAAAACAGGTCAAAAAAATTTAAAAAAAAAAATAAATGAAAAATTAAATATTAATATTAATTTCACTTCACTGATCAATAAATAATAAAACCCAAAAGAACCTCATGCCAAAATAAAAATCAGCATATTCCTAAAAGTAACACATATTAAAAATGAATGAGCAGCTATTCTAAAATAACTTGCACCAAGAATTTAACGATAATGAAAATCAAAGTGAATGTGCTTTTATTATGGAAAAAAAAAAAAACGATTAAAGAAATATAAAAATAAGCCTGTCTGATACAATCCATTTATTTCTATGTACACATTTCTACCGACACCCAAACTGACAAAAAATGGTGGAGGATATTGAGAGATTAAGTGCTTCATTAAATAAATATCCACTTCACTGCATACAATAGTGGGGGCCCCGGCTAACATCGACCCTGCGCTAAGCAAACAAAATGTACAAAGACATCCTATGTACATTCTTGGATGGAAAGGAGATGGGGGAAGCTCGCGCGAAGGCGGTGTGTGCTAGAAAATCTTGGGGCACAGAAAGAAATCTGTTGGTTATACTGGTGGTGGGAGTGGTTGTGCGTAGGTGAGAGAAAACAAGGTTGGGGAAGATTAATAAAAAAAAAAGGAGAACTAAGAAGAGGGGGAGGGGAAAGAAAGGTTGCGGAGGGAGAAACCCCCCCACAATATCAACCCAAATGATAAATGTATAACACTTGGTTCGAAAAGAAATAAATTATTACTTAATTTCAGACGTCATCTAAGCCCTCATATAATATTACCCCAAAGGAAATCTCTCCATTTGCGCAACACGTAATGCTTATGTTCTCTTAAAGTACACCAAAAAAACATATTTAATCGCAATCGCGCAAGCAATTTCTATAAATGAATCTTGCATCCATAAACTTTTATATTCAAATTATATCAGCAGCTCTCATACCCGCTGACGCTTGACAAATTGGAATGTGGCGGTCATCCAGAGACTAAAACATAAAATGGTTTTTGCTTCAACAAATAAATATAAAGACTGGTGGCAAAGTTTTTTTGTCGGTGGTATTCTGCTAATATTCCAATCCCATGGTGTTTGTCCTTCTTGCTTCTCCTCGCACTCCCTTCTAGGGGATCTTTTCAAAACAGGCGAGATTACCAAAATAGGAGAGAAAATCGCTTGACAAAATCAGGACAGTCAAATATATATAAGACAAAGGGAAAAAACTGTGCTAAAGAGAGGGTGTGGTATATTGATTCAAATCCAAGAATATAGTAAAAGGTGAGAAGAGAAAGAATCGACGTCTAATACTATTTTTTGGGGGGAGAAAACACACCCACAAGTAATTTTTCTTTGAATATAAGGAAATCCAGTCTGCTCGAACGGTTGAGAAAAAAAAAAACAATAATTTTATGGACTATCATGACTGAAAGTTTTTTTCGTAGTCGCGCGTCAAGGTATATCTCATAAAACTTAAGCTGTAGTGTAAGTGTTGGTATTTAAGTATCCGGCACTGCTCGACACAAGAATTTATACAATAGCGCAACTTGATCAATACGAAAACCAAAAGAAGGGAAAAGGTTTTTTTGGGTAACCAAGGGGGGGGGGGCCCCCAAACGCAAAACCCCCAGGGGGGTTTTAAACAAAAATTTGAAAAAAAAAAAAAAATTGTCCACAGGGGGGGGGAATTTGGGGGGGCCCCCGGTTCCCTGGTTTTTTGGCGCAGAATAATCGTTGGGGTGTGCGCTGTATTCCTCAGCCCTGCCCCTGTCTTGCCTTTTTGAGCCCCCCAAAAAGAAAAGTTCTACTGAATACTAAACGGTGTTTCTGAGTGTGTATGTTCTGAAATAAACGGAAGCGCACAGCCTTTGCTTTTGAACTTCAAACACGAAGACAAGAGAATGAAAACAGATAAGAACCACGTTGAGTATCTGTAGCGGGAATTATTCTTTTAACTCTAGTTGTGTTCTATTTACATAATCAATCATTTAACTCATTTGCGGAAATAATTGTTTGTCTCTCCCCTCACACATAGGAAAACCATGCGCGCACACAAGACTGACTTGTAATGGAAAGCCGCAAGAAATAAAAAAAAGGAAGATTTCGTAACATTCTAATTCTTCAGAGCTGCGAACAAATATTTTCGCTCCTTGAAAGAACAGAAGGAACAAAAAAACAACGATATGAATTCCTATCTGAACAGCACTTATTTGGGGTTGTGATGGATTTCAAACACAAGGAAATATTTACTCTGGTAAATGTTTGTGTGGCATGAAATCTTCTGTCTATGGCTAGCAGAACGTGAGTATTTAAAATCGAGTGGGGGTATGATGGTGAGAGGAAATGGAGAGCACTACCGCGGAGTTGAATAGAGTAAGTAAAAAAAAAACAGATAGAAGCGGTCGGGAAAGTAGAAAGAGTATCATAACCAAGACCCATACTAGAGAGATAGACCACTGTAGCGAGAAAAAAATAAGAATTACAACAAGAGTGCCGAACGTGCCAAAAGGGGAAAAAAGAACCTTCCCGGTTGGAATTAAAACCGAGTTGAGCGTCCGAAGGAAGGGCATGCATTAGAAACTACTTCATGTTAAGTCCATGAAGATGATTATAACAAAATGGTTTAATAGCTAGAAAGAGAAGCAATCTCTCGTTTAAATTTGGGGTTTTAAAAAAATGCCGAGAATACCGGCTTTGGGAGAGCAGTTTGCGCGGAGGAAAATTGATTTGCATCTTATGCGTGATGACAAGTGTACAGTCTTTTTGAGCATAAGTTGAAACTTCATGAAGTTTCAACAGCCTCTGTTTGCTGGTCTGAACAAAATGAACTATAGCTGTAGCTACTAACCCATGATTACTCGGAATATCGCAATTTCACTTAGGTGTTATGGACTCAGAATCTCACCCAACCTCCGCTTCTAAGCTAGGCAAGATCTGCTGGCACACGCAAAATAAACATAATATCTGATTTTTCATCATAATCAATTTCTTGTGTCTCCGATAAAAACACTTCTCTATGTTCAACCAATCTGTCTATCACTTTAGTCCGAGTCGCTATAACTTTAGTTACCCTCTGTGGATCTACTTTCCTATTACTTCTGCGAATCCATATCCAAAGATAGAAAGAATCTATTGGTTTGTCTCCTGTTACTGTGATGAGAGGTGGCGGGTTGAGGTGAAAAATGAAATAAGGAAGAGAAAAAAACAAATTATTAGAAGGAAGAGTATTGAGGGGGGTGGTGGGGGGAAAAAAGGGGGCGCCCTCCCTCAAGCAACGCGAGGAGAAGCGAGAGGAGGACAAAAGAAAAAGAAAAGATAGAGAAGCTATGAGCGGAAGATAATAAATAAAGAGGAAGGGGGGGGAGATGGAAAGAAGAAGTTCATAGAAAGAGTAAAAAAAAGAAATAACAAGGAAGACACGAGAATATAGAAGGGGAGTGCGTAATGATCATTCGAAACTGGATTGTGTGGTCTAAGTTATGTGAGGAAGAGTTGAGGAAAGATACAGCGGGAGATGGGGGGGTTGGGACGAAAAAAAAAGAAAAAAAGAAAAGGAAAACGGTTTGTGAAGGTTTTTTTGAGGGAGGGGGAAAGGAAGCAAAAAGAAAACCCCGTTTTTGGCCCAAGTGGGGGGAGCAAAATTAAAATTTAAATGAAAAATTCAAATACTTGTTTTTCCCCCCCCTTCCCTCAAAATGGTTTTATTCATGGCACAGAAGAAAATTAACATAAAATTGGAAGTTTTTTGGGGGGGAAAAAACATAAAAAAAAATACGGGGTAAAAGAGTTATATGGACGTGTAATCCGGCAGGCTCACCAATCGCAATCTTTGGTTTTTGTAAAAAAAAAGGTACTCCCCCAGCATGATTGTTTATGTTTGTTTGGGCCCCCCCCTTACAAAGATTTTTCGGTTGAGTAATAACTAAATTTAAAAAAAAAACCGAAACAGCTGGTGGATGCGCACCCGCGACGCACCTCTGGGGACCCAGCCCCCTTCGTGGAGAAATAGAAGATGGAACAATGAAAACCCGACCACCCCATCAAAGTAGAATAAGATAATGTCTAAATTGCCATTCCGCTGCATATTCCCTAGATCAGAACACGACTAACTTTAATTAGGCTCTCCCCAACCCAAAAAAAAAACAATTTTTGAAATTATGCATTTTAGTCCGGATGTTACAAACCCAACGCCCCGAACTTCATACACTGTCAATCGAAAAACCCGAAACTCCCCCATCCGGGAAACCAGGGCCCCCCTTAAGGGTAGCAACAGACGCCACTCCCCAGTCCCATTGGGGAAAACAAATTCTGCGCGAAGAAGAACAATAACTTATCCATCCCCTCTTCGTGAAAATTATTACTGTAGGTATACTCTCGGGATGACAGCACATTTACTATCTCCTAATAAACATCTTCATACAAATCCCTCCTGGGTTTTCCGCCTAGGGGAAACACCCGCTCAAGGGTGTCGTGCCGACATGGAGAGTGGTGTCTATGGGGTGGTAAGACTTCTAAAACCCCCCCTCGTCGTCTCCCTTCGAAGTGTAAATAACGGGAGATTAAAACAACCCACCATGTATTGTATGTAACACGAATAGTACGCCCCCCACAGCGCTCGACCGGGGTTGGCCCCACATGGAGAAATAAAACGAGAGGCTCTGGTCTGACAAAATACCCGTCCACCTCACAGTCCTAAGAAGACCAAAACTACCGCCCGCTGAAAAAATAAAAAAAACAAATAAAAAAAGGAAAACCCCTGCGCTTTCCTACACATATCCCGGGTAGCATCCAGGGATTGAATCCCCATTCGTCAACTAATCTTCCCCAATTACGAAATGAGAGCTGAAAAAGAGAAACCAGGATCTCGCCCGATCTGGGACCGCGTTTCCCCACCGAAGATTTCCATCGCACCCGTGTTACAGGGTATCCATGGGTGTTTGGAATCTCACATGAACCAGGGAAAAACGAAACCACCAGACCCCATCTTTTCCTTTGATCCCATTCCCAGCAGAACCAACCCCCCCATATCTCCTGGAAAAAAAATAAAATTGATAAATCTTCGTGGTTTTTCGTTTTCCGGGATTCTTGTTTTACAAAAACAAAAAAAACACAAAAACCTAGATTCGCAAACTGGCCGCAAAGAGAAGTTCGATCTCTCTTATCTCCGGCTACGGTCGTCCCTTGCTTTGCCTGGATGGTTAGTCCGCGCAGAAATTGGCCCACGCAATGCGCAATGCATAACTTGATTCGCCTACGAGATGCAAACTTGAGAGTATTGAGTAAGCCAGTTCACGTGTGAGGGCTTTACAATTGCATGGCAAAATGGAAATACTTCCAAACGTGTTTCCTGGAAAAGTCAAGGCACGAGCCAAGCTTAGCTTAAGCCCGTCCCAGGGCGGGTCTCCACCTGAAGAACCGAGGAAAACAACACAGTTCAGTGTGAGTATTAGCATCGGCGGTGTCCGTCCGCCGGCCGAAACCTTTAACCCACGTTAGGGAAACAATTACATCCATCTTCTGGGATCCCAGCCAATAAAAACCCAAAGTTCCCCCTTTTGTAGAGGACAGACGGAAAAATAACCTCCTTTCTTCCGACAACTCAGCACACCACACCCGGAAAGGAAAACGAATCCATTTAAAAACAACTACGTGATGAACATTTGACATCAAAACACTTCAAATACCGAAACCCCAAACCCACCGGTTCATGCATGTCTACAAGTTCTTGGTCCACCCGCACTAAAAAGAAAAAATCAGCCGGGTGTTGTGGCCCCACAAAATAGGTATTGATTTCTTCTCCGTACATATCATTGCGGTCTTCCACGCATAAATCACCCCCAAAGTGACTTTCACTTAGGGTGTTCATACAAAGAGATATAGAGCCGATTGGGCCATATAACAAATTTCCCTTGCCAGCCATTGTAATTTCCACGCACTCGACTCCGTTGGTAGTTAACAGACGAGCCTTTAGTAGGGCCCAAATAAAAAAAGCGAACCTACCAGAAATGGGCGGGGAAATAGAAAAAGAGCGAGCGTACGAAGAGATCGGAGGGGAACAGACGATAAGAAGGCGTTTTGGAAAAGTGGGATTAAAAAAAAAAGTATATATGGTGCATAGTTATGTGTGAGGAAGCTGCATGGTTTGCCATCATTTAATAATGTGCTATGCTAGGGATTGCTTGAATATTATATGGCCATGGAAGAGTTCTCCCCTTCCTCGGGGTGCATAGGATTGAAAAAATGAGAATGAGTAAACAAGAGTAGAAAAGTGGATAAAGAAAAGAAACCCTATAAAAAGAAAAAAAAAATAAGGGTGATGGAGGGGGGTTTCAGAGTGTTTTTGGTAAATTGTTTTTAATTTTTTGACTCCCCGCAAAGAGTGATTTAATGTGTGAAAATTAAAGAACATGGGTTTTGGTTTTTATGCACCGTCTATTCGTTGTAATAAGTTTTTGATAATAGGCACAACTAGACAAGCTATACTATTATAAGAAAAAGAACTTGAAACAATATAACAATCAACAAAAAACACAACTTTAAGTATGGTGTTTTCGTAGGATGCGCCTCCCGCCCACACTTTTTGTGCTGTGGGGAGTTCATGTTGGGGCCCGTGAATAAACTAATATAAGAAATATGCTATTTTGGTGTAGATTGAATTATTAAAAAATAATTCCCTTCTATTTAGTCTTGGGTTTTGGTGATTTATATATTTTTGTACGTCTGTTCCGACCCATCTCATAAGCTTTTTAACCTCTTCTTTCCATAGCGCCACAATCCAACCTTGTTTTAAAGGCTTCTTGGTGAACACACAAAGTAAAACTCCAAAATATATCAGCAAATGTCGTAGTAAAAACTGCCACTCTTTTTTCCATGAAAAAAACAAATGTTATTACTCCTAGTACATAGGTATTTTGCGTGATAATTTTGTTGCCATGGAGGTTTTCTTTTGAGCGGTTTATTTTATTATTTTTGGATGCAGTGAAGTATGAAACCTTAAAAATTTGGAATTAAATTTTTTTTGGGGTATAAAAAATATTATGAAAAAACTGTATTTCTATCAACTCCAATTCTATTTTATGACTATTAAATTATAATTAGCTTGAACTCCAACGCGCGTCTCAACCAGCCTCTTGTTTTTTTTGGTGGCAAGTTATTTAGGAGCTTGCCTATTGGTTAACAGTGGGGTTTTAGGAATAAAAGAATGTAATTCTATGGTAGGGTTTCCGGATAGAATAGAAAATATTTTTGAGAATGAAGAGAGGAAATTCTTCGCGGCGAGATAATCAATGCTAAAAAATCTGAGGATCCGCCCTGTGAAGTTTGGGATAAATGAATATTAGAAATATATATTGTATATTTTTTTAAAAAATTTTTTGAACTGTTTTTTTTACAGCGTTAAAATCTTGGTTTTATAGCGACATCAACGGTAGGAGATGTTTTTTGGTAGCCAACACAACCGCCCAGTCTAATAAGAAACATTGGAACGGACACACACAATATAAAGCATCTTCAGAATAATCGCCTCGCTAACTAAGTTATTGCCTAAAGAAGCATTATGGACAGAAATGACGTTGGTGGGTCGTCCCCTTGGAGGCTAATAATCCACTTTGCCCGACCTCCTCTCGCATAGGGTAGATGAAAGATATATAAGATTAAAAAATAATTATACTAAATTGTTGTAGTGATAAATCTTGTGTATGGACGCTCGCTTATTGAACCTTTTAACCTCCTTTTTTGGAGCGACATGGAACGGATTACACAAAATGGTCTCACTTATAGCTCCCCCAATATACCTTAAAAGATGGGGGAAGTTGGAAAAAAATAAAATAATATATCTAAACATAAAATGGTGCTCAATATTAACATAATGCATATCTATCTGATTACAATATACAAAATCCACATATATGCTTTAAAACAATAACTGATTTATGGGAATCGAAAAAGCAAACGGGGAAGCCCAAACCCCACCAAAAACTTTCCAAAAGGCCCATGAATAGAGGGCCTCCCCCCACCCACCCTCCCCCGCCCCCACATTCTTAAAACAAGAGACCAAATATTAAATATTGTAGAATCCGCGCTTCTCCTCCTAAAGTTTAAAAAAACGATAAATGGAGTAAAAACAAAGCAGAGCAATGATAAAAATGATGGAGCGCCTATACATTTGGGAACAAATCAACCTTATCGGACCATTTTTGGAAAAAAAAAAAAAATGCGGGTCTCTCATAAGATATATAGAAGAAATGCAGATCAAACTTCCACACTATACTTCGACAATTTTGAGTCTTCGAAAGTCCCTTAGAATTGGGGTTAGGACCCACATCCAATTACAACTGCAAAGGGAATGAAAATGGGGGGGAAAAAAAGCCCAAACAATTTCAATCACGAGTCAAAATGAGAAAATTTACGGGGGGGCCAAAAAAACAAAAAAAAAGCACCCTAATCGATAAAAATGGGGGGAGCGCTTCGTGATGAGCACGATCGTCGTCTTAGACTTGTTTATTTCTTGTGGGAAATATAAAATAGATTCAATCAATCAATCACGACCTGAATTGCAAACCACAAAGAAAGATATAATCATGGAACAACTGAAAGGTGAGAAGCAAAGAGACAAAAAGAGAAAAAGGAGGCCTCGCCTATAATAACAAACTATGTCTTTATTATCTACACCATAAATTAAACACGAACTTATCCAAGAGGGTACAACAATGGAAAAAAAACACGGCAGAGAATCATAAAATGGCGCCCCCGAAAAAGCCCACTTTTTCCTCACCTCAGGGAGAGAGGGGAGGGGGATGTAATATCAAATGAGGGGTGTGCGGGCGGTGCACCACCAGAGGATCCAGAAAGTATATACTGTTGAGTTCAAATTAAAAGTCCCTGATAATGTGTGCCAGCGCTTCTCCAGTTGTCCTATGAAGAAGTGCCCAAATGGACGAAACAGTTGCACCAACGTTGGATAGAGGCACCCGCACTTCGCAACAGATGACACCAGGTGCGACGTCAATCAAACGCGACACATATGCAAGAAAATAAAAGAAGCTAAACAGAAAAAAGAGCGAAGGTCTACGATAGCAAAGACCCACTACCAATTTCTTTCAAAAGTAAAACGGCGTGGAATTAAAAAAAAAAAAAAAAAATAAGACATCGCCTCCCAACCGTCGATGGAGGGGAGCCAGGAGCTCCACACATAACAGAAGACGGGAACAGTGTGTCTCCTACCCGCCCGGAGCTCGCTGACGACTAGTCGTGGGGAAAGGGCACGCGCGCTGTGTGCCGCACAGAACTAAACCTCTCTGTAAAGGCAAGAGCAAAGAAACGATCAACAACATTGAAACTGTCGAAAACACATCTCGAAACTAGGTCGCCAGCATCAACGAAAAAAAGATTCCGATAATTGATAATTGGACAGACGAAAACAGTAGGGTCAATGAAACTGGAAAATAGAAGAGCACACAACATCTGACTAAAGGCAAGAGAAAAATGACGAAGCTACCACTTCTTGATCGCTGAAGAAAAAAGATGGATAGTGAAAGCAACCGATACATGAAACATGAGAACATAAAGAAGCAAAACCGAAGCAAGCGAGATCGAACACTAGGAACGCGCACGAACAGGCAACAGAATCACTGATCTGGGGGAAAATAGAATGAAGGCAGAAGCCTCTGAACTTGTGCATAGCGGAGATGGAGAAACAGTACGCGGTTCTTGAGGAAAATAACGAAGCAACTGTCTGATGGAACGAACGACAAGCTATCGCTAAATAGAAGTCTAATATAATAAAAAAGAAAGCAAAACTGTCGGACTGGAAATAACCCAGACGAAAGAAAGCAAGATATATGTCTCAGAAAATAGACGAAAGACATTGTGTACTGCGACTCGACTGTTACACGCAATGACAGATCTGGTCATAAGATAAGAAGAACTGATACACTTGTGAAGAGAGAAACCAGGAAACGAAAAGACCAGGGACGGTCTGTATGGAAAAATGAACCGAAAGCAAACAAGAAAAATAAGAACTGAGGCACAATGACCGAGCAGTCAAAAAGCAATTACTAGAAAACAAGACGAGAAAGACAATAGAATCGGTTACTTGGAATGACGCAAAACAACCGTCTGTACTGGTAAATGAAGAAGCTACCGTCTTGGCTACCAACGACGTATAGAACCACCATTGACTGGAATTGAAGAAGGCAGACCGATACTGACATAGGAAACGAGCGTAATGAAACCATTCCTCGACATGGAAAAAAGAAGTAGAGACAAAGCAACATCTGATGAAAAATGCGCACGAAAGCAATGCATGGGTGCACTAGAAGAAGCTGAAGAAAAGACCGAGCGCGTAAATAGACGAACCAAACGAAGCAACCGTCTGACTTGGACTGAGGACGAATCAGCAGCTCGTGCTGAATTGGGAGAAGCGAGAGCGGCTGACCTCGGGGAGACCGAAGAAACGGTAGGGGGGGCCAACGTAACCCCGTCACTGACATGGAAAAGGACGAAGCAACATTGAGAAATGACGAAGCCAACATCTGACTGGAACTGAAAAGCAACCGTCTGACTGGATCCGACGAAGCAACATATGTTAGACTATGGAGATGTAGACGAAAGCAAGAGACACTAAAATGGCAAATAGGAAGATGCATCAGCTTGACTAAGCAAATAAAGAAGCACAATGCACTATGCAACTCGCCGGAACCGAAGCCGCACAGCAACCGTGGCGACTGATCTAAGAATAAGAATAGCAAAAGTCCTAGAAACTTGTTGACGCATCGAGGAGGGACCGTCTGGGAAAGGACGAAGGAACTGTGGCTGTGCGTAATACGCCGACGAGAGTATGCAGTCACTGTCTAGATACACTGCAGATGCAACTCGTCTGACTGGAACGAGAAGCACGAAACATACTAGGAAATGGACAGAATCACCATAACCTCGAGTTGGAAGTAAGAAGAAGATCTGCACTGGAATGACACTTGCAATCGTACGAAACTCAGTATAGGACGAATGTAATCATTCTGACTGGAATTGACGACGCACAAAACGTTTCTGTGGATATTGACGCAAGCAACATTTTGTATTGGTATCTAAGACAAGAGATGGGGCAGGCGGGAAAAAACATAGAACAAAATATATTCCCGCAGCAAACACTACTGACTGGACCCTAGAAACTGTAAGGACACGAAAAAAAGCCGTCTCGAGTCGGGACCAGCACCGAAGCACGTCTGACTGGACCTCCGGACAAAGAAAAGGGAATGACTAGTGGCAACTTTTTTAACTTGCCACGAAGAGAACCGCCATGATGCGGGGCCGTTTGAAAACCCCCGACAAACGTAAGACCACCAATCTGACCCTGGAAGAATGAGAAAGAATATTGACCTAGAATGACGAAGCACCATCTGACTGGAACTGACAAAAGAACGGCTCCTGTACTTGGATCTCGACGAAGCAGTTAATTGTGACTAAGGGAGATGAAACGAAGCACAGCAATGAACTGGAAATCGCCTTTGGGCCAATGGAGGCCGTTGGCCCCTGCGGTACCACCCATGGAAAAAAGCCCCTCCCCCAAACTTTAACTCTTCGCAGTAAGGTTTGGTTGGGAAAAGAATTTCATTTGGAAATTTTGTTTTTAAAAAAATAATTGGAACTTTATAAAAGTTTTTATCCCACAAAAAAAGGGGAATGGCCCTTCAAAAATTTAACAGAAAACCAACATTGGGGGGGGAAAGGGAACGGCCACAAAAAAATTTAAAATCCGGCCCGCCATGAAAAATAACCATTGGCAAAAATTGACCCCCACCGGGGCCCCCCTGGGCCCCCCTATCTCTTGCCATTGTGAGGGGG
>CM068961.1:21016983-21032463 GCA_035128595.1 Eptatretus atami | reverse complement strand
CCGACCGACACTCTCAGAGCGCTGGGCGGGGCTAGTTCAGAGAGGGGAAGGAAAAATAAGCAAGGCGTCTCCCAGTCCACCACCACTGTACGAACACTGGACAGCCGGCTACACCTCCCGACACACATGTAACGTCAATTACCGAACAACCTGACTAAACATGCATTTAAGGGGGGATCTGGGCTAATCCTATATTTAATAACACACTAAGGGCCATTTCCGCAACAGTATGTTTTGTATTGAAATTATATAATCCAGCGTGTTGCTGATGGAGATTGTAAAGTGTATAAAAATAAATACATAATTAAAAGTTGTGTGTTGTTAATGGAGATGGTCTGAACTCTAAACAATATAAGTAAATAAATTCAGGGTTATCAGTAGTGGTGTTGGTGAAGTGCACATAAATAAATAAATCATAGTTTAATGTTGGTAGCGGTGATGGTAAAGTGTATATAAATAAATAAGTAACGGTTCCCCCAAAGCATGTCCAATTCTGTAGTATTTTTTTCCCGTAAATTAAAAGAAAGTTGTCAAAATTCAGAAATAAAATAATGTATCCCATGATTGGCTCTGATCCCAAAGTAATTTGACCTGCCTGATCATGCCCAGGTATAATTAAATGTACGTGCCAAATCTATAATGTGTGTCTCCCTCATACCTTCAAAACCATGAAACCTCAAGGCCTGAAACTTTGAATGCATACTCAGGGAACTCCAAGGGAGTGCATGAATGAAAATTGGGTATTTGGGTTAATTAAAACACCCCTTTTGAAGATAATTAATGGGATTATTAAATTAAAACCAAAAACGGGTTTACTTCACAGGGGGGTCTTAATCCGCCATTTTGTTTCAGCCAACTCAAAAAGCCTTGGCGATGTTCGACGATGACCCCTCATGGACTAATTCAAGTATATGATTGAAATCTGTCTTCAGATTTGAGGATCGGGGCTGCTGGATTAAACTGTCGAAATCTGAAAATTTTAGAGAAATTACCGATTCTTATAACTCAATGTATTTATGTATTTACTTTGAGCAAGCAAGGCTGTGATCCCTCCTCCATATTTACAAACTGCCAAAGCATAAAACTTAAATTTTTCTACTGTTCGGAGAATTAAATTGAGTGAAGAAAAGATTAAGAAATGTTTCCAAAAGTGCAACTTCATTGATTGCAATGAAAATAATTCTGATAAAGTGATCATCATCAAATGCATGATCTTCACTGTATACATCGCTAAACGTCTGCCAAGTCAGCCGTTCCTTATCAACCGTTTCTTTGGAGTGCTTGCTTGAGTGCTTAAGCCATTTGTTGAATGCTCTACAAGCAGCTTGGTAATGGCTGCCTACTCTTCGAAGCTCCCAAGGTTAATGGAAACCAAACTTTTTAAGATGACTTTTTTTTTTTATTTTACACAATTCGCCTTACTCAGGGATTCAAAGGCGTAGGAGTCTGGATGTGGGGATGTGGTGGGTGGGAGGTGACGGGAAAGGGTGGGAGGGGAAGGGATGGGGTGGGAGGAGTGGGGTGGGGTAGGAGGAAGAAGGGAAGGGGGTGGAGTGGGGTAGGAGGAGGAAGGGTGGGGTAGGAGGAGGAAGGGGTGGGGTAGGAGGAGGAAGGGGAAGGGGTGGGGTGTGAGTCCAAAGGGAGGGGAAAGGGTGGGGTGTGGGAGTCTAGAGGAAGGGAAAGGGTAGGGTGGGAGTCCAAAGGGAGGGAAAGGGTGGGGTGTGGTAGTCTGGAGGAAGGGGAAGGGGTGGGGTTGGAGTCCGGAGGAAGGAACCTTCCGGTTCTGGGTTTGGAGCGACGGCAGGTCTCTTTCAGGGCTCTCTGCTGACCATCTCAAAGTTAAGTTTCTGGTCGTTATCTGTCCCGTTTTAACTGGTTATTTTCTCACCTTCATGTTTACTGTGTGTTCCTAGTTTGGTTTTGTTTGAAAAATCGTGCTATTTTGTGAGTTTTCGTCGACCTTGTCTTTCCAAGTGCTTGAGGCCTACCCATCCCTCCCCTGGATGCACGATCGCGTTTATTTGTATTTTCTCCCATTACCTTCAATTTCTATCTTCCCCACTTTCCAACGTTCTCCATCCCTCCAACGAAACACTTTATTTCTTGTCTAAAATCCCCCCAAAAATAAATACCTTTCCCCTTGCACACTCACGAGTCTCGATCCTTATTGTTCTTCTTCTTCCTCCTACCGGACACCACCTTTATTCTACTGAGCTGACCCTCTCTCACCATTACGTTCACGATTTCTTCCTACAACCTTCCATTCCCGAATCTTACCTGTTCTTCAAAAATACATCAAAAATAATATATCTTCCTTGTATCCTTTCGATCTTTACACCTCCTGATGGGCGAATGGCAGCTTAGCTGCCGGGGTAGCTATCATTTCTTGAAGCGCGACTGTGTCGCTGATGCAGTGCCCTCTACCAGTACACACAATGGAACTGGTACTCATTTTGCCGACCTCTGAAGGATGACAAGCTGAGTCAACCCCCTGGTGTATTTAATTCAGCGGCCGACGGGGTTTGAACTCAGGACCCTAGGATCCCAAGCCACCACCCTAACCACTGAGCCAACACCAAGCTAGTTCTACACCTCCTGTAACACGTGTCTCTCTCGACTCTTCCTGGTACTTTTCATCACCCAGCAGCTTCACACTGCGTTTACCGTCCAAATTCACCACACACTTCCCCAATTTTACTTCAACCTTCCCTTTTCCGAATGTTACGCAATCCTCATTTAAAATAAATAATTTCACTTTTGAGTATACACTCCCATAGCCAAGTGCCTCTCCTGTAACCACGTGATCTGTTTAGACCCCTGCGTTGACCGATCCAATTTCACCATTCACCTCACGATTTTTTCTACAACACTTCCATGACCTAATCTGATGAAAACTCTCTCAAACAATAATAATAATGATAATAATAATAATAAAAACTATCTCTTATAATGCTTCATCTTCCTCTTTCACACGTGTGGTACTCTTTACTGTATCATAATGCACTACTCTTGTACTATTTAAACAGACTGATCTCAATTCGACCTCTTCTTCATACCTTGCCTAAAAAATCAAACTGTTACAGCGCTTCTTCTCTCCATTCTCTGAATTCGCCTTTATTGCATCCATCAAGAAATGTGTTTAATCGCATCTCTAACCTAAAACTTAAAAAAAAAAAAAACAGTTTGTAATGAATGTTCGCTTTCCATCAACCATTCTTTTTTTCCATTTTCAGTGCCACTAACCCCTCTCACCCCTCACTCTCAAAGCAACCATCACACTCTTCGCCCTCCAACCCTCCTCTCACCTCTCTCAAAAACTCCCCCCTCACCTTTCTCCCTCAACTCTCGCACTCACCCTTCTCCCAATCTGGTAAAATCACAAACTGGTCCAACACATGGAACATGTCTTTCAATCCGGACAATCTCACACTCTCACTATGTCTCTCCGAAGAGACCGTTTAGAAAACCCCCCATCCACTTTCTCAAACAATCCTCTGGAAGAAGTCCTTCCAAGCTTCTGGGTCTCATTATCTGCCATGACCTTTCCTGGGAAAGTCACATTTCAAACCTCGCCTCCAAAGCCAGTCGCCGACTGGGAATCCTCCGTCGTGCAAAGTCCTTCCTCGCCCACCTGAGCTCCTGACCACTTACAAAGCTTTCGTCGCGACGCGATGGAGTACTGCTCTCCCCTCTGGGCTGGTGCCCCTGCCTCCCACCTTTCTCGGCTTCATGCTGTGGAAACCAAGGCATTTCGGATCATTGGCATCTCCCGCGATGAGGCTGAGTCTTTGGGACTCTCACTCTCTCACCGCAGGCTGGTCGGTGGTCTTTCTGTCTTCTACCGTCTCCTCTCCAGCCTCGCCCCCCCTGCTCTCTCTGCGATTTGTCACCACCACATTTCCGCAGGGTGCTCAAGGTCCGCCAACAACCCCTTCTGGTAAAACTGCCAAAATCACGAATCACTGCTCACCTTCACTCTTTCATTCCTCTTTTTTCCTGCCTTTGGAATAAACTTCCTCACTCTATTCAATCCCATTCTTCCCTCCAGGCCTTCAAAACATCTGTTACTTCTCACTCTATTCAATCCCATTCTTCCCTCCAGGCCTTCAAACATCTGTTCACCACCACCTCTTATCATCCCCATCCAAATCCTCGATATTTTCTACCCGGATAATCCACCCAAGCCCACCTCCTTCAAATTCCCTGCTTTCCTTCCTGAAAGTCCCTGTAATGTCCATCTTGTATTCCCCATGTTGCCACCCCATCCCTCTCCCTTCCACAGATCTCATAATGTCTCTGTTCCCCACTGTTTTTGTCCTTCCCACTCCTGCCCTCTTGTCTCATGCCCCCCTTGCTGTGCGTTGTGTGTTAGCTCTCATACGAGCCTCGACAAGGTAAACAAAATTAAATAAATAAAAAAGGGGAAGGAGTGGGGTGGGGTGCGAGTCTGGAGGAGGGGAAGGGTAGAGTGGAAGTCCAGAGGGAGGGGAAGGTGGGGTGGGAGTCTGGAGGGATGGTTAGCGGTGGGGTGGGAATCTGGAGGAGGGTTAGCGGTGGGTTGGGAGTTTGGAGGGAGGAGGCCGATGACAGACTCAAAAGTACTGTATTCCATCTGCAGATTATTCTCCCATGTGACACGCTCTAATACTGCTCCTTGTATCATTTCATCTCTATTTTAATTATTCTTTCCCATCCCCAACACTTTACACTTCCTTATGTTAAATTACATCTGCCAATGTTTTGCCAAATCTATGAAATTATGTCGACTTTCCTGAATCTGATCACCACCTCTCTGGTTATCGACCTTACCTCCAACCTTTGTGCATCTGAAAATTGGGAAAACTATTCAACTCCTTTGTCCAAATCCTTGATGTGAATTATAATTGAGAATGGTCCCTGTACTGATCCTTGAGGAACCCATTATTTACAACCTCCAGCCCGACATCCTCCACTCACAACCACTCTGCTTCTTATCACTAAGCCAGTTTCCAATTCAGTTAGCTACTCTACCAGCCACGCCACAAGCCCTCACCTTAACAAGTGCCTTCTGAAAGTCGAGGTACACCACAAACACAGCATCTTCCTCATCCACCCAATCAGAAACTGCTTCATAGAACTCGATTAGGTTTGTTAAACATGACCTTCCTTTAGTAAATCCATGCTAACTGCCTTTAATTAGTTTGTTTTTTATTTAAATGGTTCCTCATCTGCTCCATAATTAACATCTCCAACACCTTCCCACAAATCAAGTTGAAACAAACAAACAATTCCCGGATCTCCCCATCCATAGAGACCAAATTAATCTTCCAACTTGCTATGTGGTCTCCCAAAAACCTTTTTGGACACATGCCCGAGCCCTTGCAGGACACACAGTGCAGTGGCCTGGAGGAAAGTGTGGGATGAAATC
Organism: Eptatretus atami; assembly: GCA_035128595.1. Lineage (NCBI taxonomy): Eukaryota > Metazoa > Chordata > Myxini > Myxiniformes > Myxinidae > Eptatretus > Eptatretus atami. The sequence continues at coordinate 21,027,056 of CM068961.1, read as the reverse complement.
ACCGTCTTGAGCAAACATCTAATTTCTGACCCAATGGTGAAAGGACCTGATTTTGACCTGCCTAGAAAAAAATGGAAGGTCCTTAATCATATCTGAACTGGGGCATGGTCGCTGCGGCCACTTGATTAACAAGTGGCGTATTTGCAGTTCTGCAGGATGTGACTGCGGCAGTCCTAATCAAACTATCGACTACACAAGAACACTGTCCTTTACAAATTTTAGGGTGACATTGCTGAAATAAACTTACAAGGATATCCAAGGAACTTTTTTTTATACACATTATCGAAGCTTGTGGAAGAGCGAGAGCAGAATGGAAGGTAATATCCTGGAAATGGAGAAACACTAACAGGGAGTAGAAGTGAGAGCTAGATCAAGGGAGGGGAGAAGGACAAGTGGGGTGAACAAGTTGACTAAAACACGGCAAGAGAGAAATGGAAAAGTTGGAATGAAATAGAAAAGGAACAAACCAACCGACAATGAACAAACTAAAAGAGGTGAGAGAGAGGGGGAAAAATTGCAACCTAGAAAAAGGGAGTGCTTGGGAATGGGGTCATTTGGGGTCTGGATGGGGGATGACCTGAGGTAGTGGTGAACAGCTGACTTGGGCCCTTGAGGGACGAATGGGACTGAACAGACTGGGGAAGTTGGTTCCACAGGCAAGGGAAAAGAGAACAAATGAGTGGAGGTGAGCAGTGAGCTGGATTTTGGGAGTTTGACAGAAGAGGGTTCCTAGCAGACCATGTGGGCCTGCAAAGACCTGGGAGAGACAGAGCGAATAGGAGGTGGTGGAATAGAGAGGCTACAAACCTGCCTGCATTGTGACACTAACAGACTTAGACATTCAGCTTCGTCACAGGAGATCCTGATGATTTTTTAAGGCCTTCCTTTCCACGGTATCAAGAAAGGCAAGGTACGAGGCAGCAGCATCAGACCAAAGGGGAGAGAGCAGTACTCCATCAATCTGAAAATTAAGACTTTGGAGGTTGGCAAAAGTTCAAATTGGCCAAGGAAAGACCTTGCACGACAAGAATACCCAGTGGACATTGGCTTTGGAGGCCATATTGGAAATATGATCTGCCCAAGAAAGATCATGGTTGCTGTTGAGGCCAAACATTTGAGTGAATTAATCTCTTCAAGTGGTTTGTTTAAGGAGTAGATGGAAGGGTTTGTGAGACATTCCTTTTGGAGAGACAAGATGAGTGTGTGGGATTTGTAGGGTAGAAAGACTTATTCAAAGTGTTGGACTAGCTACTAAGTCTATCAAGGTTTGCAGAGAGGGAAGAGGCTGAAGTCTGCATATCTGAGGGATATATTCTGAGGGATACCTCTTCAATATATTCTCACAGCTACATATTATCCCCATGACTGCTATTGTTAAAGGTATATGCAAAATAACTATTTAATAATTCTGCATCTCTCTTTCATCAGGAACCATCTCAGTATGCTCTCCCTCAATGGGCCCACACATACATAAACCTGCTCTTTACCCCTTGTGTACTGAAGAATGTCTTGCTAGTGTGTGTGTGTGTGTGTGTGTGTTGTGTGTGTGTGTGTGTGTGTATGTCAGTATGTCTCCTCCATAACTCCAAAACCCAAACTTTGCATTCATACTGAGGGAACACCAAGGGAATGCATGAATGAAAATTGGGGTTTGGGTAAATCTAAACACCCCTTTTGAAGATAATTTATGGCTTTATTTAATTATCCTTCATAAAGGCTTCATCATTGGTCAGCCCATTTATCAGCCAGCTATCCTCACTGGGGTCTTAATTTGCCATAGTTTTAGACGCTGCTCAACATGCCTTGACTTGGAACAGGCCGCAACGGTTTCTTAATGATAAAGTGCTCAAAATTTTTTTTCACTTTCCTCACCCATATGATTGAATGCTTGATCTTCATACCAACAAATCGCAGGACACATTGCAATGCTTATAAAGCTTGGAGACGCCGACATTCGTGGCTTTATTTCATTTCTGCAAATGCGATAACCTCTAGAATCTCTTAACCTCAGCCAAATTTCAAAATTTAAACTGTGGAAATGATCTCAGCAGCAGTTCCAACTGCTAGAAAGGTGTTCCTTTGTCAAATTCGGACATTTTTTGACACTCTGGGTGTCTCCGAGTGTTCGTGGCCTTATTTAATTTTCGCACTTGTGAAAAGCTCTGGAGTCTTTAACCTGAACCGAATTTCAAAATTTATACTGCGGAATTGAACTTATCAGCAGTTCCGATGACTTAAATAAAGTGTTCATTTGTCCAATTGTATTCCAACAGAGTTGTATTCCAACATTATTTGATACTCTGGATGTATCCAGGTGGTGTTTATCTCCGGACTTGTCCAGGTTGTGGTTAACTCTGGACGTGTCCTGGTGGTGTTTGTCTATGGACATGTATGGGTGGTGTTGTCTGCACTAAGTCTGCACTAAGACACTGCACGTATCCAGACGGTGGTTATCTCTGGACGTGTCAGAGAGTGTTTGTCTCCAGACGTGTTCAAATGGTGTTTGGCTCTGGAAGTGTCTGGACAGTGGTTATCTTTGGATATGGCCAGGCAGTGTTTGTCTCCGGATGTGTCTGGGCAGTGTTTATCTCCAGATGGTGTTTTTTTGCTGGATGTGTCCAGGTGGTACTTATCTCCGGATGGTGTTTGTGTCGTGACGTGTCCGGGCAGTGTTTACTACCAGACAGTGTTTGTCTCCAGACATGTCTGGACGGTATTTGCCTCCGGGCAGTGTTTGTTTCGACACTTCTGGGTGGTGCTTATCTCCGGATGGTGTTTGTCTCCACACTTGTCCGGATGGTGTTTGTCTCCATATTGTCTGGATGGTGTTTGTCTCCGTACTTGGCTGGACGGTGTTTGTCTTCGTACTTTTCCAGATGGTGTTTGTCTCCTTACTTGTCCAGATGGTGCTTATGTCCGGACGTGTCTGGACGGTGTTTGAATCCGTACTTGTCCAGATGGTGTTTGCCTCCGTACTTGTCCAGATTGTGTTTGCCTCCGTACTTGTCCAGATTGTGTTGTGTGTCAGAGTGTGTTTGTCTTCAGGCGTGGTGGGACGGTGTTTGTCTCCGGACGTGTCTGGATGGTTTTTGGCTCAGTATGTGTCCGGACGGTGTTTGTCTCGGTATGTGTCCAGACGGTGTTTGTATCCGTACTTGTCCGGATGGTGTTTGTCTCCGTACTTGTCTGGATGGTGTTTGTATCCATAATTGTCTGGACGGTGTTTGTCTCCGTACATATCTGGATGGTGTTTGTCTCCATACTTGTCCAGACGGTGTTGTCTACGGATGTGTCTGGACGGTGTTTGTCTCCAACGTGTCTGGATGGTGTTTGTCTCAGTATGCTCTCCCTCTCTCTCAATATGCTCTCTCAGTATGTCTCAATATGTTCGGACGGTGTTTTTATCCGCAGTTGTCCAGACGGTGTTTGTCTCCGGCTGTGTCCGGATGGTGTTTGTCTCCGAATGCGTCCGAATGTTTGTCTCCATACCTGTCCGGACGGTGTTTGTCTCCGGGCGTGACGGAACGGTGTTTGTCTCTGGACTTGTCCGGACGATGTTTATCTCCATACTTGTCCGGTCAGTGTTTGTCTCCGTACTTGTCTGGACGGTGTTTATCTCCATACTTGTCCAGTCGGTGTTTGTCTCCGTACTTGTCTGGACGGTGTTTATCTCCATAATGGTCCGGTCGTGTTTTGGCTCTGGACGTGTCTGGATGGTGTTTGTCTCCAGACGTGTCTGGACGATGCTTATCTCTGGACGGTATTTATAGCATGACTGGTAGAAATGTATTTCATACATTATTTTGTTTCCATCTTCACTGTTATTCTATGCAGAATCATTTTGATAAGACATAATGAATCATAATTAACGCTCCACCGCATGTCTGCCTCCCTTTTCCTCATCTCATGCTTACCTCCCAATCCCCTTCGCACCTCCTCCAAATCCCCTCCCTCCTCCATCCCCATTCAACTCTCTGCACGTATATAAGCATTATATATGAAATGCGATAAGCTCTGGAATCTTTTAACCTGAACCAAATTTCAAAATTTAAAATGCGGAATTGAACTTAGCAGAAGTTCCGAATGCGAAAAAAAAGTGTTCATTTGTCCAATTCGCACATTGCTTGATACTCCGGTCATCTCCGAACGTCTTTGGATGGTGTTTAGTTTGACCCAGCCAACCTTCTTTGTCAACCATTTTGTTGGAGTGCTTGCTTGAGTGCTCAATAGTGGTTGGTGAAATCGATTCCAAAGTACTCGATTCCAACCATGGAATCAAAAGGAATTGAGTAGTGAACTGGAATCATCGTCGATTCCGAGTAATTTTCTACTTCATAGAAAGAAGCGATTTATTTTTTACTTTTTTATTTTTATTATTTCAGGAAAAAGAAATATTTCATCCCTGTTGGGCATGTTCTGGTTCCACACAGCTTGGTAATGTATTAACTGAAAAGGAACATGCCCCTGGGGCATAACATTTGCAATATACCAGCAATAGCAAGTCACTTGCAAACTAAATACGTCCCAAGGGCGTGTTCCTTATGAATAGGAAGGTATCTGGAGTTGGCCGGTAAAGCGTGCTGATTGCTTTGTTGATGGACAGGTAGGCAATACATTGACTAATAAAGTTTTGACAACATGTCGTTTAAAAGCTCCAGAAGTGAGTTTGGAACTATTTCGGGAAGATTAAAGAAGACAGTCTGAAAGTTGCATTCTCACTTTGTTCAATAAACATTGCTCATTACTGTAATATGTCCAATATGCTCAAACATTTGAAAACTAAACACCAGAGAGAGTATGGTACCTATTAGTGACGGTTGTTAATGCGGATTCAAAGAAACCAATGTCTGCAACAGCAACAAGTTACTTTTGCATTCCACTGAAAGCACTTTCACCCGGTAACGCCCCAGTCAGTATGTTTCCTTCTCTTCCCCAACCCTCCTTGCTTTCCCTCCCTCCTCGCTTCCACCCTTCCTCACTCCCTTCCCTCTCTCTCCTCTTTCTCTCTCTCTCTCTCTCTCTCTCTTCTCTCTCTCTCTCTCTCTCTCTCTCTCTCTCTCTCTCTCTCTCTCTCTCCCCTCCCTCTCCCTCTTCTTCTATCCACCCCCTCCCCTTCGCATTCTCTTCAGCAACGCGACAGGTGGTATTTGCTCATGTTTAATATTCTTTGCCATAATTTTCTCAAACTCTCTTTGGCTTTCTCAGTTACTTATCTTCACTCGCCTGATCTGTTTTTTTCTGTACTGATCTGGTCCAACTCCAGTCCTGTTGTTTTTGTTTTTTTAAAATTCAAGAATGCCTTCTGCTTCTCCTGAGTAGTAATCCTTACCTGTATACTCAACCACCCCAGTCTCTCTCTGCCTCTGGATTTAAACCTCACTCAATATAATTACTCTGTACTCTGTGCATTGACATGGTTAATTCAAAAATAATTCAGGATCCATTTACCTTCAGCCTCACCTTGGAGCAAAACAGTATATTTTAATGAAGAAAAAGTACAGGAATCAGAAGAATGGGATAAATATCAGGAATGAACAAGTTATTCAGCCAACTGTTAATTATAATCCGGCCGAAAAAGCACTTATTGGCGAAAAAGCAATTATTCATCCATGGAAACACCTTTTGGCAAAAAACAAACAAACAATTATTCATTCGGCCATAAAATAAAAAATTAAAAGTATAATAGACATAACATGTCATCGCCCCCGTTTTAGTAATTTTGCTCTACGGAGTTAAATGGCAAGCCCATATTTATGTACAACTAAAATGGCTGCCAGTCTACCAGTTGGCCATCTTTGATCAGATCGCAAAATAAAGCGAGGTGCACGTGCATGCCATCATGTACTGTGCTCGTGCCAAGTTTGAACAAAATCGGACCATGCATGTCTGAGAAATGGTTGGGCCACATTTAAGTGGCTCCATCTTGGATCTGAGCTCAAAAAAACAAAAAAACATGATGTGCATATGTAAGCCATCATTCTTTATCTGGGTGCCAAGTTCGAACACCATCGGTAACATCGGTAACGTGTTCAACATCTCGGGTTTTTTTTCATAACTAAAATGGCCGCCAGTCGGCCATCTTGGATGTGATCTCCAAAAAAAAAACGTCCTTATGTCTGCTATCATTCATTATCAGTCTGCCAAGTTTGAACAACACCGGTAAATGCATGTCTGAAAAATGGTTGAGGACGTGTTCGACACCGGGTTTTTTATTTTTACAAAATGGCTGCCAGTCGGCAATCTTGATCAAATCTTGAAACAAAACGATGTGCTTATGTATACCATCATGCGTTGTCTTTTTCCCAAGTAAGAATAAAATTGGTCCATACGTGTCCGAGATATGGTTGCAGACGCACGCACGCACGCACACGTCTATAAGCCCCCGTTTCGGACTAAGTCCAACGGGGGTTAAAAATACAAACGCCTTAGCAATTAATGACTTCACCTCCAGTTCTTCAATGTTCGATCAAACATAGCTTGGCAATCCAAATGTTTACAGGTGCAAGTGGCTCCGAGTGAAGCATTTGCGAAGGCAAAAGGTTAACAGGCTGTTAACGGGAATTAAACGATGAATGACTGCAGTAATTAGCACATCTGCATGCTTATGACAACATAATTTGTCAATGGTTTTTACTTTGATGGATCAACCTTTTACCATCTTTTGGCTTCTGATGTGACATTACATATCAGGCATTCCTTGGCAACTTGTTCACAGAATAATCACATATTTTTGTGTTGTGTTATGATATTGTTCTGGGATTCTTTCATGAGGGGGAGAAAGCTTTTGTTTATCCTGCAAGTGTTTAACAAGAAGGCAACAGTGTTTAATTGCTATGTCCTTTAAACCCAACATCAAGGGTCCAGTGTTTTATTTTTAGACTTTTATTTTATTTAACCATGATAATTTTATTTTAAATCCTTCACATTTATAAGTCCTGTATATCTGAAGGAAATCACACTGAAACTGGATAAACAACCATTGTGGAATGCACTATAATTTTCTTGCAGATACATCTGTTTCAGTAATATCACTAATTATATTTCATTGTCTCTTACATTTCATGTTGGGAGCTGGCTGTCAAGCCTTAAGGCATATAGTCACATTGCTTCAGACATCCTTTTCACAAACAGCAAAAAGTAATTGCCATCAAAATGTGATGAAATCTCCAGCCAGTAAAATACAGGTGTTAATATGGTTTAACTCTTAAGGTGCAGTACTTCCATAAGAGGACCCACTGAAGATATGCGATATTACTCACCTTTATTACATGTTTTTTGGTTGTTTTTTTGTTTTGTTTAGAAAGCACAGCCAGGTATAAGCATTTTTCTTTGAGATAATGTACTCAAGCTTAGAATGAAAATTTCATATTAATGTGCTGGATTGTGAATTATCTTTCTGGATGCATGCCTTCCCGTCACCGCTTGCTGCCTTGGGCCAGCGCATTAAACTTTGTTTTGAAAGCTTCTCCTGATCTGAGATAACCCAAATGATCTAAAATTCCATCTTTGAGTCTGTAATGGGATTAAAATGATTATTTATTTCTCAATTAAATTATATTTTCGTATAAAGATTACTTTTGGAGAGGGAGATATGGTTTTGTGTGGCTGTGACCACAACTTTTTTTTTTAATACAGAGATGCTGAGATAAGCCAGCAGCACAGCAGAGCTGCAATTATATAGGATGGAATATTCTTGGAGGTGAAATCTAACTTGTTTTATTTTATTTTTTTTACAGAGAATGAGGATCGGAATTGCTGAGGGTGAAGGTCGACAAACACGTTGAGGTAAGTAAAGTGTATACAGGCAGGCAGAGGACAAACAGACAAACAATGTCAGAGTGGATAAAGGTTAATAGAGAAGGAAGCAACTTTAGAAAGAACAGAAGAGATCATGGAGTTATCTGTGAAGTGGTCCAGAGGACTTTCAGGAAAACAGAGAGGGCAAACAAGATAAATCCCAATACTTTGTCTTGTGGGACATCAGCCTGCAAAGGTAGAACAGAAGAGATAATGGCACTCAGGGCTTCATGCTGCGAAAGTACATTGAGAAACTCTTCTAGTAAGTCTTTTTGTGTTGCCTGTCCTGTGAAATAGTAGGGAATTATAAAGAAAGACAATGAAACTTGAGTACTGCTTTTAAGTAATCTCAAACCTGGAAGCTGAATCTCTCATAAAATGGAAACATAATTTGTAATCCGAACTCTAAATTTGATCTTTAGTAAAATGGAAACTTTTTATTTGCAAACCAAAGCACCTTTGTACAATTAATTGTATTGGTGCATCAGTTATTGACACATCATCAAGTTAGTTCTCAATGATTGTGAGTATGAGCTTGATCTGACACCCTTTTCGTTTACACCACATTAAAATATTCACAAAACTAGAAAGCTTCCAAAATGCAAAGCCATCCTCACCCGCTTTGTCCTGAAACTGAACTCGATGAAAACAGTGGGAAAAAAAAAATGTGACATTCATTAATTTGTATCCTCCATATTCCCATAATCACACTTTGTTGAAAATTGATGACAAAAGCTCAAATGGAAAAAGGTTATGGCCTGGACGGACAGACAGACACACACGCAAACAACAGTCATAGACCAATACTTGCGAAATCAGTTGCTGTGGCAATGACTTTTGACGTAAAAAATAGTAGACTTGTAGCATTTCATTGGTGAACCAATTCATTGACCCCAAAACGAGGCTGATCCTGAAAACACACCCCTCCCCGAGAAACAAATCGAAGCTATTGACTAACTAGCAGTACCAGTGTACCAATGCAGCTATGGAATAATAAACTGACCACAAACAGAATCAATAAGTTAGACATCAAAACAAGAAAGCTCCTCACCATCCACAAAATGTTCTACAAAATCAGTGCAGCCCGAGAATGTACCTGCTGAGACAAGAGGGAGGGAGCGGCCTGATGGAACTCCAACCAGGTACACAGAGCGACGAGTGTAGGACTAGCTGAGTATGTGAAATGATCAACAGACTATCAGGTTCAATTTGTAAACAAACATGAACACAACAAATGTGAAAAATATCCTTAACTCACCTTACAAAAAATTCTTAAAACAAGTGCGAATAGAAAGATACCAGGGAATAGCACAGGGAAACGAATGGCAACAAAGAAGATACAGCCCAATTATTGCAACAAAAAAAAAGACAAAATAAAATATATGAAAAGAATGTCAACAAAAATACACGACAACTGAGAACGACAAAAGAGCAGGAAAATACAAAAATAATTGGACAGATTGGGGATAGACGAAGAAGGCTCATTGGAATGGTAAGAAGAGGTCAGCTCAACTGGGACGAGAAACGAATGATAATAAATGCGAAGATCAAGGACACTACACCAATGGATTTAAAAACATGGTGCTACTGAGCCAGATGGACAAGTGTAGGTTCTGCAAGACAGAAACAGAAAGTACTAGTCACCTGCTTTCGGATGCAAAAAACTGTTATCAGAACAACTTTACACACAACGGGACAACAACTTATGCAGAGTGATTCATTGGCATGTCGGCAAAAATTTCAACATCCCAGTTCCAGAAGCAAAAACTTGCCTCCTGCTTATATGTGCATACACGATACGTCGTGGTTATATAGCTCGGATAATTCCATTTGCACTGGGCCATAGGCTGACACCAGAGAGCCTGAAGCCTGAGGCATATAAGTACTGTTGCCTTCACAATGCCCATGGTGCTTATTGGAACCAATCTTTCGATATTTAATGATCATTTTAACAGTTGCTTCGGTTGTTTTACACTGAACAGAAAACCTATATGGAGGGCATGGCGATTGTGAACATGACACTTCTGAAGATCTCTTAGGCTTACCATAACCCAAAATGGCAGATGTATGGGTTTTTTTTGCAGGTTCGAGTTGTTGTAGCATCAGGTCAGCTGTCCAACCAATGGGTATAGAGCGAACATCCAAATCACTTGCATATGTGGCAAGTTTAGGTGCCGGAAACGAGTTGATAGGAATCAAAGTGGGTTTTTATTTTATTTACGAGCAGGGGTGGCCCAGTGTTTCCGGGCAACGCAGGGTCCCCTCCACCTGTCCAT
>CM068961.1:20994930-21012194 GCA_035128595.1 Eptatretus atami | reverse complement strand
AAATAAGAGAGAGATTTCTCCCTTTCTTTGCAAATTATACAAATGGGAAGGTTGTCATTTGCCATGATCTGTAAATAATAAAAAGGACAGAGACCAATGCATTATTTGCCACTTGTAACAAAAGACAGAGATGAATACAGACGTCCAGTAAGGCAACTTTCAGGGTGATTACTCACACATTTCTAATGCACTAGAGCTGGCATTGTAATATTTCACCATAAAAAACATGGTATAGACACCTATTTTTGATATTATCATGCAGTGTTTTTCGATATTAAATGAAAATTTGTTTTTCCACATGGCATTGCTTAATGAGTGGGCTGAACAAATCATTTACAGGGTAAACGTATACATTTTCTTAAGCAATAAACTGCGGGTGTCGTGTAATGATTGACGCATGAAAACATAGGCAACACCTTATTCGTTATATTATCATGCATATTTTTCCAGATATTTGAGCAAAATAGATTATGTAATGGCTCACTAATTGAGTGATTCGGGGGGAAAGCCACGGGTCAGGAGACCCGGCAGCAATGCATTTTTTGTGATGTAGGTGGATGACCCCAATCAGCCCATGAGGTCAAACATTCCGGCGCTTTTTTCACATTGTGAATAAACCTTCTGGGCTCCTGACCTAAAATTGAGTACCACTTGCTGGGATGATTGAGCCATTGACTAATCCTGCGTGGAGTGGTGATCCGTCCAGGATGTGCCCAATAGCCCAGGAGACTGCTTAAGGGGCTGTCACACCTTGCCGATTTAGCCAGAATATGCGACGTATGAAAAATTTTGTCTAAACGCTGGCACAGATCGTTGAATACGTTATGGTAATTTTGTGTCTACGTTAAGAGCACGCTGAAGCACGCTGGCATACGTCGTAGTACGCCGAGCTGGTCGACAAATTTTAACATGCTCAAAATATTTCGGACGTATGCCAGCGTATGACTCACAACGTTCCGCATACGCTGCCATAAGTTGTAGGCCGTTACGCGATCGTGACACACGTCGACACACGTCTTGTAAGTACCATAAGTCAAAACACGTCGAGTAATGTTAGCGTACCCGAACTATTTCTAACCTATGATAACTGTTGACACGTTACGCGATCACACAGTGCACTTACTTGTAAGTTCTTTAAGTCAAACACGTTAGAATTTTAGCTCCGAATTATTCTAACCTATGAGTAATGCTTTGAACCTATGTGTAACGTATCTCCAATGCACATTGACGTATGTAGACGTATTTGACGTCTCCGGACTTCATCGAGGCATACTTGTTTCCAGAGGCAAGGTGATGCAAGTCCAGTGCCAGCCTCATGCCAGTTCCAAGCGGATCCCTGTAGAAGGTGTACTGCTTGTTATCCTTGGACCACTCTGGCTAGCTGCTCGTCGAACAATCGCTGGGCGGCATAGCAGGAAGTTGGTGAAGGATGCACTGGTCCTCGTTACGGAGTTCCACCATGAGCTGGTCATACATGCCAAAATGCGCGCCCTCCAATCCTGGTCTCACCCAGTTCCTTCTCCTCCGTTCACTCTTCTTCTCCTGGCTCTATTGGCACGCAACTGGTACAGTGTCAAATCGATGAGGTTATGTTGATGTTGGAGACAGGTGTAGTATTGTCGTCTCAGCCTGCCGGATCTCCATCCTCGGATGACATGGACATGTACTCACCATCGGAGTCTGAAAACACTGATGGGTTCCTCCTTGAACCCATTTTTTATTACCAATTCCCCTAAACGCTGCATACGCCATTATACGGTAGCTGTAAGTTAGAAACAACGTTCAGTAAGTTCTGTGGTCGTCCGGAAGACATCAATCAAATACGTCTTACATACGTCATGTGCGTTGGAGATACGTTACACATAGGTTCAAAGCATGTTACTCATAGGTTAGAAATAAGTTTGGGTACGCTAAACATTACCTCGACGTGTTTCGACTTATGAGTAACTTACAAGTACTGGTCGACGTGTGTCAACAATCGCATAACGTGCTCAACTTATGGCCAGCGTATGCGGAACTGTGAGTCCTACTCATACGCTGGCATACGGTCGAAAAATTTTGAGCATGCTTAAAATTTGTCGACGTGCTTGGCGTACTACGACGTATGCCAGCGTGCTTCAGCGTGCTCTTAACGTATACAAAATTACCCATAACGTATTCGACGTGTGCCAGCGTATTGGGCAATTTTTCATACGTCGGCATACGCTGGCTAAAACGCCAAGGTGTGACAGGCATGACGGTGATGTTGACACTTCGATGTCTAGTGGCGGTTATGATTTGAATCGTTGAGCGGCAGCCTTTTAATAGGCTACGCCACGTGATCATGCGGCGTATACGCTGCCCGCTATGCATACGTTAGACTATCGTTGGCATACGTTGTGAACGCCGACAACAGCTAAGCATTCGTTGGTATAAGTTATCGAAACGTTCTGTATACGTTACTAATAGTAATACGTTATGCAACGTCCAACTCGTTATGAATACGCCCAAAAACTTAAAAAACATCAATAGTTCAGCGTATGCCAGCGTTTACATACATTTGATACGTTGCATACGCTGGCTAAAACGTCAAGGTGTGACAGCCCCTTTAGGGGCAGCACCAACGCTCTGTACAGAGTATGGTCTCAATGGATGGATGGAAATGGATGGGATGGGATCAGGCCATTGGAAAAAAGAAAAATTATGGTTTGATGTCGACTGCGATGATGGATTCCATGAATGGATATTCTTCTTGTTGGATCTTGGGTCTTCTTGCTACAATGACATGATCGTTTTTTGTTTTTTTTGTTTTCAAAAAAAATCGTCAGTATATGATAATTAATTATTTTTTTCGGAAACGGCTTAGACAGCATATATTGAGCCAGGATGAGTAGTATCAGTCGGCATCATTGCCTGCTCAGTCAATGTTGCATCCTGAGTCAACCATGTCCATCAGTTTTTATCAAAGTTTAGTTACCAATGATGTGGGACTAAAGCTGAAGATTCAGACTTGGTTTGGGATTTAAACAGTTTTTCAACTGCAACCCAATTCCTAATACATGAACTAAACACAAACAAACTCAAGACTCATAATTTCAGACCAATTGAGACTACAAAGAATACTTTCGATGATTTTAAATTCTTCTGCGTACAACTTGCTTGGGAAGCCAGATTGAAGGCATGCGAGGAAGGAGCACACGCAGTGAAGAAATAAAGCCTGCAGGCCATACTGACATCATTCAACCTCTTGGCATGTAATCTGGCATGCTGAAGAAACCTACAAATGTAGCTCTGGCTGTGCAGGTTTCGAACAATTAATCGTAGACAAAAACAAAGTTATGTGCTTAAAATTCTGCAAGGAAAATTGGTGAAAACTTTGGCAACTTCAGTCTCTTCGTATATATAATCGATATATTTTGGAGGATCATATACATAATCAAGCAAGTGCTTTGATGGCAGTGATCAACATTTCACCGGTTTGGCCCTTTTGTTCTGAAAACCCGTCGACCCATTTTAGTATCCTCAAAACCCGTATTTGAGGAAAGTACGATCAATTTTCAAAAATGTAATGTTTCGCTTCCATTCCACTCGCAAGGACTGACACACAGACATATCTGTAGCGATCTCCAGCTGATATGCAAGGTATCATTCAAGTCAATTGGTGTGTGACGTCATGAGCTTTCCCTCACCAAATGCCACGACATCAACCTTCAGGATTCCCTCACAGTATCACTTCACTTCCGACCGAGTCTAATAAATAGCTGTCGTTTCTGTCTGTCTGTCTGCAACACCAATCACGCCAAAATACTCGGGCCAATTTCACCAAACTTGGCACGTGGACAAAATTCGACTTCGTGGTGAACATGGGCTATTTTTGTTCATCTGTAGTCGCAGGGGTCAGGAGGGAAGGTTGGTAAAAATTCTCCATGTGAATGTGTATCGTGTAGCACCACCGCGTGGTGGTGCAGAGGGTACGACAAGTCAGCTGTGGAGATAACTTGCATTTTGCACTGTACAGTCCCCAGAGAGTGGGAAGCCCCAAAGCCAATCCCCACTAATCAGGGGAGACAGGGGAAGGGGTGGGGTATGGGTCTGGAGGAAGGAGAATGGGTAAGGTGGTAGTCTGGAAGGAAGGGGATGGGAGTTGGCAGGGTGGGTGGAGGGAGGGGAAGGGTGGGTGGGGGTCCGGAGGGAGAGGAGGTGGGGAGGAAGAAGGCAGGGAAGGGAGGGAGGGATAGGAGGAGAAGGGGAAGGGGCAGGAAGAGGAGGGGAATGGACAGGTGGAGGGGACCCTGCGTTGCCCGGAAACACTGGGCACCCCTGCTCGTAAATAAAATAAAAACCCACTTTGATTCCTATCAACTCGTTTCCGGCACCTAAACTTGCCACATATGCAAGTGATTGGATGTTCGCTCTATACCCATTGGTTGGACAGCTGACCTGATGCTACAACAACTCGAACCTGCAAAAAAAACCCATACATCTGCCATTTTGGTGTTATGGTAAGCCTAAGAGATCTTCAGAAGTGTCATGTTCACAATCGCCATGCCCTCCATATAGGTTTTCTGTTCAGTGTAAAACAACCGAAGCAACTGTTAAATGATCATTAAATATCGAAAGATTGGTTCCAATAAGCACCATGGGCATTGTGAAGGCAACAGTACTTATATGCCTCAGGCTTCAGGCTCTCTGGTGTCAGCCTATGGCCCAGTGCAAATGGAATTATCCGAGCTATATAACCACGACGTATCGTGTATGCACATATAAGCAGGAGGCAAGTTTTTGCTTCTGGAACTGGGATGTTGAAATTTTTGCCGACATGCCAATGAATCACTCTGCATAAGTTGTTGTCCCGTTGTGTGTAAAGTTGTTCTGATAACAGTTTTTTGCATCCCGAAAGCAGGTGACTAGTACTTTCTGTTTCTGTCTTGCAGAACCTACACTTGTCCATCTGGCTCAGTAGCACCATGTTTTTAAATCCATTGGTGTAGTGTCCTTGATCTTCGGCATTTATTATCATTCGTTTCTCGTCCCAGTTGAGCTGACCTCTTCTTACCATTCCAATGAGCCTTCTTCGTCTATCCCCAATCTGTCCAATTATTTTTTGTATTTTCCTGCTCTTTGTCGTTCTCCAGTTGTCGTGTATTTTTGTTGACATTTCTTTTCATATATTTATTTTGTCTTTTTTTTTTTGTCAATAATTGGGCTGTATCTTCTTTGTTGCCATTTCGTTTCCCTGTGCTATTCCCTGGTATCTTCTATTCGCACTTGTTTTAAGAATTTTTTTGTAAGGTGAGTTAAGGATACGTTTTCACATTTGTTGTGTTCATGTTTGTTTACAAATTGAACCTGATAGTCTGTTGATCATTTCACATACTCAGCTAGTCCTACACTCGTCGCTCTGTGTACCTGGTGGAGTTCCATCAGGCCGCTCCCTCCCTCTTGTCTCAGCAGGTACATTCTCGGGCTGCACTGATTTTGTAGAACATTTTGTGGATGGTGAGGAGCTTTCTTGTTTTGATGTCTAACTTATTGATTTCTGTTTGTGGTCAGTTTATTATTCCATAGCTGCATTGGTACACTGGTACTGCTAGTTAGTCAATAGCTTCGATTTTGTTCTCGGGGAGGGGTGTGTTTTCAGGATCAGCCTCGTTTTGGGGTCAATGAATTGGTTCACCAATGAAATGCTACAAGTCTACTATTTTTTACGTCAAAAGTCATTGCCACAGCAACTGATTTCGCAAGTATTGGTCTATGACGGTTGTTTGCGTGTGTGTCTGTCTGTCCGTCCAGGCCATAACCTTTTTCCATTTGAGCTTTTGTCATCAAATTTTCAACAAAGTGTGATTATGGGAATATGGAGGATACAAATTAATGAATGTCACATTTTTTTTTCCCACTGTTTTCATCGAGTTCAGTTTCAGGACAAAGCGGGTGAGGATGGCTTTGCATTTTGGAAGCTTTCTAGTTTTGTGAATATTTTAATGTGGTGTAAACGAAAAGGGTGTCAGATCAAGCTCATACTCACAATCATTGAGAACTAACTTGATGATGTGTCAATAACTGATGCACCAATACAATTAATTGTACAAAGGTGCTTTGGTTTGCAAATAAAAAGTTTCCATTTTACTAAAGATCAAATTTAGAGTTCGGATTACAAATTATGTTTCCATTTTATGAGAGATTCAGCTTCCAGGTTTGAGATTACTTAAAAGCAGTACTCAAGTTTCATGCTTTCTTTATAATTCCCTACTATTTCACAGGACAGGCAACACAAAAAGACTTACTAGAAGAGTTTCTCAATGTACTTTCGCAGCATGAAGCCCTGAGTGCCATTATCTCTTCTGTTCTACCTTTGCAGGCTGATGTCCCACAAGACAAAGTATTGGGATTTATCTTGTTTGCCCTCTCTGTTTTCCTGAAAGTCCTCTGGACCACTTCACAGATAACTCCATGATCTCTTCTGTTCTTTCTAAAGTTGCTTCCTTCTCTATTAACCTTTATCCACTCTGACATTGTTTGTCTGTTTGTCCTCTGCCTGCCTGTATACACTTTACTTACCTCAACGTGTTTGTCGACCTTTCACCCTCAGCAATTCCGATCCTCATTCTCTGTAAAAAAAATAAAATAAAACAAGTTAGATTTCACCTCCAAGAATATTCCATCCTATATAATTGCAGCTCTGCTGTGCTGCTGGCTTATCTCAGCATCTCTGTATTAAAAAAAAAAGTTGTGGTCACAGCCACACAAAACCATATCTCCCTCTCCAAAAGTAATCTTTATACGAAAATATAATTTAATTGAGAAATAAATAATCATTTTAATCCCATTACAGACTCAAAAGATGGAATTTTAGATCATTTTGGGTTATCTCAGATCAGGAGAAGCTTTCAAAACAAAGTTTAATGCGCTGGCCCAAGGCAGCAAGCGGTGACGGGAGAGGCATGCATCCAGAAAGATAATTCACAATCCAGCACATTAATATGAAATTTTCATTCTAAGCTTGAGTACATTATCTCAAAGAAAAATGCTTATACCTGGCTGTGCTTTCTAAACAAAACAAAAAAACAACCAAAAAACTGTAATAAAGGTGAGTAATATCGCATATCTTCAGTGGGTCCTCTTATGGAAGTACTGCACCTTAAGAGTTAAACCATATTAACACCTGTATTTTACTGGCTGGAGATTTCATCACATTTTGATGGCAATTACTTTTTGCTGTTTGTGAAAAGGATGTCTGAAGCAATGTGACTATATGCCTTAAGGCTTGACAGCCAGCTCCCAACATGAAATGTAAGAGACAATGAAATATAATTAGTGATATTACTGAAACAGATGTATCTGCAAGAAAATTATAGTGCATTCCCAATGGTTGTTTATCCAGTTTCAGTGTGATTTCCTTCAGATATACAGGACTGATAAATGTGAAGGATTTAAAATAAAATTATCATGGTTAAATAAAATAAAAGTCTAAAAATAAAACACTGGACCCTTGATGTTGGGTTTAAAGGACATAGCAATTAAACACTGTTGCCTTCTTGTTAAACACTTGCAGGATAACCAAAAGCTTTCTCCCCCTCATGAAAGAATCCCAGAACAATATCATAACACAACACAAAATATGTGATTATTCTGTGAACAAGTTGCCAAGGAATGCCTGATATGTAATGTCACATCAGAAGCAAAAGATGGTAAAAGGTTGATCCATCAAAGGTAAAACCATTGACAAATTATGTTGTCATAAGCATGCAGATGTGCTAATTACTGCAGTCATTCATCGTTTAATTCCCGTTAACAGCCTGTTAACCTTTTGCCTTCGCAAATGCTTCACTCGGAGCCACTTGCACCTGTAAACATTTGGATTTGCCAAGCTATGTTTGATCGAACATTGAAGAACTGGGAGGTGAAGTCATTAATTGCTAAGGCGTTTGTATTTTTAACCCCCGTTGGACTTAGTCCGAAACGGGGGCTTATAGACGTGTGCGTGCGTGCGTGCGTCTGCAACCATATCTCGGACACGTATGGACCAATTTTATTCTTACTTGGGAAAAAGACAACGCATGATGGTATACATAAGCACATCGTTTTGTTTCAAGATTTGATCAAAGATTGCCGACTGGCAGCCATTTTGTAAAAATAAAAAACCCGGTGTCGAACACGTCCTCAACCATTTTCAGACATGCATTTACCGGTGTTGTTCAAACTTGGCAGACTGATAATGAATGATAGCAGACATAAGGACGTTTTTTTTTTGGAGATCACATCCAAGATGGCCGACTGGCGGCCATTTTAGTTATGAAAAAAAAACCCGAGATGTTGAACACGTTACCGATGTTACCGATGGTGTTCGAACTTGGCACCCAGATAAAGAATGATGGCTTACATATGCACATCATGTTTTTTTGTTTTTTTGAGCTCAGATCCAAGATGGAGCCACTTAAATGTGGCCCAACCATTTCTCAGACATGCATGGTCCGATTTTGTTCAAACTTGGCACGAGCACAGTACATGATGGCATGCACGTGCACCTCGCTTTATTTTGCGATCTGATCAAAGATGGCCAACTGGTAGACTGGCAGCCATTTTAGTTGTACATAAATATGGGCTTGCCATTTAACTCCGTAGAGCAAAATTACTAAAACGGGGGCGATGACATGTTATGTCTATTATACTTGTTAATTTTTTTATTTTATGGCCGAATGAATAATTGTTTGTTTGTTTTTGCCAAAGGTGTTTCCATGGATGAATATTGCTTTTTCGCCAATAAGTGCTTTTTCGGCCGGATTATAATTAACAGTTGGCTGAATAACTTGTTCATTCCTGATATTTATCCCATTCTTCTGATTCCTGTACTTTTTCTTCATTAAATATACTGTTTTGCTCCAAGGTGAGGCTGAAGGTAAATGGATCCTGAATTATTTTTGAATTAACCATGTCAATGCACAGAGTACAGAGTAATTATATTTGAGTGAGGTTTAAATCCAGAGGCAGAGAGAGACTGGGGTGGTTGAGTATACAGGTAAGGATTACTACTCAGGAGAAGCAGAAGGCATTCGTTGAATTTTAAAAAACAAAAACAACAGGACTGGAGTTGGACTCAGATCAGTACAGAAAAAAAAACAGATCAGGCGAGTGAAGATAATGTAACTGAGAAAGCCAAAAGAGAGTTTGAGAAAATTATGGCAAAGAATATTAAACATGAGCAAATACCACCTGTCGCGTTGCTGAAGAGAATGCGAAGGGGAGGGGGTGGATAGAAGAAGAGGGAGAGGGAGGGGGGAGAGAGAGAGAGAGAGAGAGAGAGAGGAGGAGAGAGAGAGAGAGAGAGAGAGAGAGAGAGAGAGAGAGAGAGAAAGAGAGAGAGGAGGGAAGGGGAGTGAGGAAGGGGTGGAAGCGAGGAGGGAGGGAAAGCAAGGAGGGTTGGGGAAGAGAAGGAAACATACTGACTGGGGCGTTACCGGGGTGAAAGTGCTTTCAGTGGAATGCAAAAGTGAACTTGTTGCTGTTGCAGACATTGGTTTCTTTGAATCCGCATTAACAACCGTCACTAATAGGTACCATACTCTCTCTGGTGTTTAGTTTTCAAATGTTTGAGCATATTGGACATATTACAGTAATGAGCAATGTTTATTGAACAAAGTGAGAATGCAACTTTCAGACTGTCTTCTTTAATCTTCCCGAAATAGTTCCAAACTGCACTTCTGGAGCTTTTAAACGACATGTTGTCAAAACTTTATTAGTCAATGTATTGCCTACCTGTCCATCAACAAAGCAATCAGCACGCTTTACCGGCCAACTCCAGATACCTTCCTATTCATAAGGAACACGCCCTTGGGACGTATTTAGTTTGCAAGTGACTTGCTATTGCTGGTATATTGCAAATGTTATGCCCCAGGGCATGTTCCTTTTCAGTTAATACATTACCAAGCTGTGTGGAACCAGAACATGCCCAACAGGGATGAAATATTTCTTTTTCTGAAATAAAATAAAAATAAAAAAGTAAAAAATAAATCGCTTCTTTCTATGAAGTAGAAATTACTCGGAATCGACGATGATTCCAGTTCACTACTCAATTCCTTTTGATTCCATGGTTGGAATCGAGTACTTTGGAATCGATTTCACCAACCACTATTGAGCACTCAAGCAAGCACTCCAACAAATGGTTGACAAAGAAAGGTTGGCTGGGTCAAACTAAACACCATCCAAAGACGTTCGGAGATGACCGGAGTATCAAGCAATGTGCGAATTGGACAAATGAACACTTTTTTTTCGCATTCGGAACTTCTGCTAAGTTCAATTCCGCATTTTAAATTTTGAATTTGGTTCAGGTTAAAAGATTCCAGAGCTTATCGCATTTCATATATAATGCTTATATACGTGCAGAGAGTTGAATGGGATGGAGGAGGGAGGGGATTTGGAGGAGGTGCGAAGGGGATTGGGAGGTAAGCATGAGATGAGGAAAAGGGAAGGCAGACATGCGGTGGAGCGTTAATTATGATTCATTATGTCTTATCAAAATGATTCTGCATAGAATAACAGTGAAGATGGAAACAAAATAATGTATGAAATACATTTTCTACCAGTCATGCTATAAATACCGTCCAGAGATAAGCATCGTCCAGACACGTCTGGAGACAAACACCATCCAGACACGTCCAGAGCCAAACACCGACCGGACCATTATGGAGATAAACACCGTCCAGACAAGTACGGAGACAAACACCGACTGGACAAGTATGGAGATAAACACCGTCCAGACAAGTACGGAGACAAACACTGACCGGACAAGTATGGAGATAAACATCGTCCGGACAAGTCCAGAGACAAACACCGTCCCGTCACGCCCGGAGACAAACACCGTCCGGACAGGTATGGAGACAACATTCGGACGCATTCGGAGACAACACACCATCCGGACACAGCCGGAGACAAACACCGTCTGGACAACTGCGGATAAAAACACCGTCCGAACATATTGAGACATACTGAGAGAGCATATTGAGAGAGAGGGAGAGCATACTGAGACAAACACCATCCAGACACGTCTGGAGACAAACACCGTCCAGACACATCCGTAGACAAACACCGTCTGGACAAGTATGGAGACAAACACCATCCAGATATGTACGGAGACAAACACCGTCCAGACAATTATGGATACAAACACCATCCAGACAAGTACGGAGACAAACACCATCCGGACAAGTACGGATACAAACACCGTCTGGACACATACCGAGACAAACACCGTCCGGACACATACTGAGCCAAAAACCATCCAGACACGTCCGGAGACAAACACCGTCCCACCACGCCTGAAGACAAACACACTCTGGACACAAACACAATCTGGACAAGTACGGAGGCAAACACAATCTGGACAAGTACGGAGGCAAACACCATCTGGACAAGTACGGATTCAAACACGTCCAGACACGTCCGGACATAAGCACCATCTGGACAAGTAAGGAGACAAACACCATCTGGAAAAGTACGAAGACAAACACCGTCCAGCCAAGTACGGAGACAAACACCATCCAGACAAGTATGGAGACAAACACCATCCGGACAAGTGTGGAGACAAACACCATCCGGAGATAAGACACCACCCAGAAGTGTCGAAACAAACACTGCCCGGAGGCAAATACCGTCCAGACATGTCTGGAGACAAACACTGTCTGGTAGTAAACACTGCCCGGACACGTCACGACACAAACACCATCCGGAGATAAGTACCACCTGGACACATCCAGCAAAAAACACCATCTGGAGATAAACACTGCCCAGACACATCCGGAGACAAACACTGCCTGGCCATATCCAAAGATAACCACTGTCCAGACACTTCCAGAGCCAAACACCATTTGAACACGTCTGGAGACAAACACTCTCTGGACACGTCCAGAGATAACCACCGTCTGGATACGTGCAGTGTCTTAGTGCAGACTTAGTGCAGACAACACCACCATACATGTCCATAGACAAACACCACCAGGACACGTCCAGAGTTAACCACAACCTGGACAAGTCCGGAGATAAACACCACCTGGATACATCCAGAGTATCAAATAATGTTGGAATACAACTCTGTTGGAATACAATTGGACAAATGAACACTTTATTAAGTCATCGGAACTGCTGATAAGTTCAATTCCGCAGTATAAATTTTGAAATTCGGTCAGGTTAAGAGACTCCAGAGCTTTTCACAAGTGCGAAAATTAAATAAGGCCACGAACACTCGGAGACACCCAGAGTGTCAAAAAATGTCCGAATTTGACAAAGGAACACCTTTCTAGCAGTTGGAACTGCTGCTGAGATCATTTCCACAGTTTAAATTTTGAAATTTGGCTGAGGTTAAGAGATTCTAGAGGTTATCGCATTTGCAGAAAAATGAAATAAGCCACGAATGTCGGCGTCTCCAAGCGTTTATAAGCATTGCAATGTGTCCTGCGATTTGTTGGTATGAAGATCAAGCATTCAATCATATGGGTGAGGAAAGTGAAAAAAAATTTTGAGCACTTTATCATTAAGAAACCGTTGCGGCCTGTTCCAAGTCAAGGCATGGTTGAGCAGGTCTAAAACTATGGCAAATTAAGACCCCAGTGAGGGATAGCTGGCTGATAAATGGGCTGACCAATGATGAAGCCTTTATGAAGGATAATTAAATAAAGCCATAAATTATCTTCAAAAGGGTGTTTAGATTTACCCAAACCCCAATTTTCATTCATGCATTCCCTTGGTGTTCCCTCAGTATGAATGCAAAGTTTGGGTTTTGGAGTTATGGAGGAGACATACTGACATACACACACACACACACACACACACACACACACACACACACACACACTAGCAAGACATTCTTTCAGTACACAAGGGGTAAAGAGCAGGTTTATGTATGTGTGGGCCCATTGAGGGAGAGCATACTGAGATTGGTTCCTGATGAAAGAGAGATGGCAGAATTATTAAATAGTTATTTTGCATATACCTTTAACAATAGCAGTCATGGGATAATATGTAGCTGTGAGAATATATTGAAGAGGTATCCCTCAGAATATATCCCTCAGATATGCAGACTTCAGCCTCTTCCCTCTGCAAACCTTGATAGACTTAGTAGCTAGTCCAACACTTTGAATAAGTCTTTCTACCCTACAAATCCCACACACTCATCTTGTCTCTCCAAAAGGAATGTCTCACAAACCCTTCCATCTACTCCTTAAACAAACCACTTGAAGAGATTAATTCACTCAAATGTTTGGGCCTCAACAGCAACCATGATCTTTCTTGGGCAGATCATATTTCCAATATGGCCTCCAAAGCCAATGGTCCACTGGGTATTCTTTGTCGTGCAAGGTCTTTCCTTGGCCAATTTGAACTTTTGCCAACCTCCAAAGTCTTAATTTTCAGATTGATGGAGTACTGCTCTCCCCTTTGGTCTGATGCTGCTGCCTCGTACCTTGCCTTTCTTGATACCGTGGAAAGGAAGGCCTTAAAAAATCATCAGGATCTCCTGTGACGAAGCTGAATGTCTAAGTCTGTTAGTGTCACAATGCAGGCAGGTTTGTAGCCTCTCTATTCCACCACCTCCTATTCGCTCTGTCTCTCCCAGGTCTTTGCAGGCCCACATGGTCTGCTAGTAACCCTCTTCTTGTCAAACTCCCAAAATCCAGCTCACTGCTCACCTCCACTCATTTGTTCCTCTTTCCCTTGCCTGTGGAACCAACTTCCCCAGTCTGTTCAGTCCCATTCGTCCCTCAAGGGCCCAAGTCAGCTGTTCACCACTACCTCAGGTCATCCCCCATCCAGACCCCAAATGACCCATTCCCAAGCACTCCCTTTTTCTAGGTTGCAATTTTTCCCCCTCTCTCTCACCTCTTTTAGTTTGTTCATTGTCGGTTGGTTTGTTCCTTTTCTATTTCATTCCAACTTTTCCATTTCTCTCTTGCCGTGTTTTAGTCAACTTGTTCACCCCACTTGTCCTTCTCCCCCCTCCCTTGATCTAGCTCTCACTTCTACTCCGCTGTTAGTGTTTCTCCATTTCCAGGATATTACCTTCCATTCTGCTCTCGCTCTTCCACAAGCTTCGATAATGTGTATAAAAAAAAGTTCCTTGGATATCCTTGTAAGTTTATTTCAGCAATGTCACCCTAAAATTTGTAAAGGACAGTGTTCTTGTGTGTCGATAGTTTGATTAGGACTGCCGCAGTCACATCCTGCAGAACTGCAAATACGCACTTGTTAATCAAGTGGCCGCAGCGACCATGCCCCAGTTCAGATATGATTAAGGACCTTCCATTTTTTTCTAGGCAGGTCAAAATCAGGTCCTTTCACCATTGGGTCAGAAATTAGATGTTTGCTCAAGACGGTGATTTCATCCCACACTTTCCTCCAGGCCACTGCACTGTTGGTCCTGCAAGGGCTCGGGCATGTGTCCAAAAAGGTTTTTGGGAGACCACATAGCAAGTTGGAAGATTAATTTGGTCTCTATGGATGGGGATCCGGGAATTGTTTGTTTGTTTCAACTTGATTTGTGGGAAGGTGTTGGAGATGTTAATTATGGAGCAGATGAGGAACCATTTAAATAAAAAACAAACTAATTAAAGGCAGTTAGCATGGATTTACTAAAGGAAGGTCATGTTTAACAAACCTAATCGAGTTCTATGAAGCAGTTTCTGATTGGGTGGATGAGGGATGCTGTGTTTGTGGTGTACCTCGACTTTCAGAAGGCACTTGTTAAGGTGAGGGCTTGTGGCGTGGCTGGTAGAGTAGCTAACTGAATTGGAAACTGGCTTAGTGATAAGAAGCAGAGTGGTTGTGAGTGGAGGATGTCGGGCTGGAGGTTGTAAGTAATGGGGTTCCTCAAGGATCAGTACAGGGACCATTCTCAATTATAATTCACATCAAGGATTTGGACAAAGGAGTTGAATAGGTTTTCCCAATTTTCAGATGGCACAAAGGTTGGAGGTAAGGTCGATAACCAGAGAGGTGGTGATCAGATTCAGGAAAGTCGACATAATTTCATAGATTTGGCAAAACATTGGCAGATGTAATTTAACATAAGGAAGTGTAAAGTGTTGGGGATGGGAAGAATAATTAAAATAGAGATGAAATGATACAAGGAGCAGTATTAGAGCGTGTCACATGGGAGAATAATCTGCAGATGGAATACAGTACTTTTGAGTCTGTCATCGGACCTCCTCCCTCCAAACTCCCAACCCACCGCTAACCCTCCCTCCAGATTCCCACCCCACGCTAACCATCCCTCCAGACTCCACCCCACCTCTTCCCCTCCCTCTGGACTTCCACTCTACCCTTCCCCCTCCCTCCAGACTCGCACCCCACCCACTCCTTCCCCTTTTTTTATTTATTTAATTTTGTTTACCTTGTCGAGGCTCGTATGAGAGCTAACACACAACGCACAGCAAGGGGGGCATGAGACAAGAGGGCAGGAGTGGGAAGGACAAAAAGTGGGGAACAGAGACATTATGAGATCTGTGGAAGGGAGAGGGATGGGGTGGGCAACATGGGGAAAAGATGGACATTACAGGACTTTCAGGAAGGAAAGCAGGGAATTTGAAGGAGGTGGGCTTGGGTGGATTATCCGGGGTAGAAAATATCGAGGATTTGGATGGGGATGATAAAGGTGGTGGTGAACAGATGTTTGAAGGCCTGGAGGGAAGAATGGGATTGAATAGAGTGAGGAAGTAACAGATGTTTTGAAGGCCTGGAGGGAAGAATGGGATTGAATAGAGTGAGGAAGTTTATTCCAAAGGCAGGAAAAAGAGGAATGAAAGAGTGAAGGTGAGCAGTGATTCGTGATTTTGGCAGTTTTACCAGAAGGGGTTGTTGGCGGACCTTGAGCACCCTGCGGAAATGTGGTGGTGACAAATCGCAGAGAGAGCAGGGGGGGGCGAGGCTGGAGAGGAGACGGTAGAAGACAGAAAGACCACCGACCAGCCTGCGGTGAGAGAGTGAGAGTCCCAAAGACTCAGCCTCATCGCGGGAGATGCCAATGATCCGAAATGCCTTGGTTTCCACAGCATGAAGCCGAGAAAGGTGGAGGCAGGGGCACCAGCCCAGAGGGGAGAGCAGTACTCCATCAGGCTGCGGACGAAAGCTTTGTAAGTGGTCAGGAGCTCAGGTGGGCCGAGGAAGGACTTTGCACGACGGAGGATTCCCAGTCGGCGACTGGCTTTGGAGGCGATAAATGTGACTTTCCCAGGAAAGGTCATGGCAGATAATGAGACCCAGAAGCTTGGAAGGACTTCTTCCAGAGGATTGTTGAGAAAGTGGATGGGGGGGTTTTCTAAACGGTCCTTTCGGAGAGACATAGTGAGAGTGTGAGATTTGTCCGGATTGAAAGACATGTTCCATGTGTTGGACCAGTTTGTGATTTTACCCGATTGGGAGAAGGTGAGTGCGGAGAGTTGAGGGAGAAAGGTGAGGGGGAGTTTTTGAGAGAGGTGAGAGGGAGGGTTGGAGGGCGAAGAGTGTGATGGTTGCTTTGAGAGTGAGGGTGAGAGGGGTGAGTTGGCACTGAAAATGGAAAAAAAGAATGGTTGATGGAAAGCGAACATTCATTACAAACTGTTTTTTTTTTTTTTTAAGTTTTAGGTTAGAGATGCGATTAAACACATTTCTTGATGGATGCAATAAAGGCGAATTCAGAGAATGGAGAGAAGAAGCGCTGTAACAGTTTGATTTTTTAGGCAAGGTATGAAGAAGAGGTCGAATTGAGATCAGTCTGTTTAAATAGTACAAGAGTAGTGCATTATGATACAGTAAAGAGTACCACACGTGTGAAAGAGGAAGATGAAGCATTATAAGAGATAGTTTTTATTATTATTATTATCATTATTATTATTGTTTGAGAGAGTTTTCATCAGATTAGGTCATGGAAGTGTTGTAGAAAAAATCGTGAGGTGAATGGTGAAATTGGATCGGTCAACGCAGGGGTCTAAACAGATCACGTGGTTACAGGAGAGGCACTTGCTATGGGAGGTGTATACTCAAAAGTGAAATTATTTATTTTAAATGAGGATTGGCGTAACATTCGGAAAAGGGAAGGTTGAAGTAAAATTGGGGAAGTGTGTGGTGAATTTGGACGGTAAACGCAGTAATCCTCATTTAAAATAAATAATTTCACTTTTGAGTATACACCTCCCATAGCCAAGTGCCTCTCCTGTAACCACGTGATCTGTTTAGACCCCCTGCGTTGACCGATCCAATTTCACCATTCACCTCACGATTTTTTCTACAACACTTCCATGACCTAATCTGATGAAAAC
>CM068961.1:20976883-20994905 GCA_035128595.1 Eptatretus atami | reverse complement strand
AAATAAGAGAGAGATTTCTCCCTTTCTTTGCATATTATACAAATGCGGAGTGTCTTTGCCATGATTCTGTAATAATAAAAAGGACAGAACAATGCATTATTTGCCACATTGTAACAAAAGACAGAGATGAATACGACTCCAGTAGGCAACTTTCAGGGTGATCTCACACATTTCTCAAGCACTAAGAGCTGGCCATTGTAATATTTCACCATAAAAACATGGTATAGACACCTTATTTTGTGATATTATCATGCAGTGTTTTTCCGATATTAGAATGAAAATTTGTTTTTCCACAATGGCATTGCTAATGAGTGGGTGAACTACAACATTTACGAGGGATAAACTATACATTTTCTATAGCAATAACTGCGGGTGTCAAGTGTAATGATTGACCATGAAAACATAGGGCAACACCTTATTCGTTATAGATCATGCATATTTTTCCAGATATTGAGCAAAATAGAATTTATGTAATGGTCACTAATTGAGTGATTTCGTGGGGGAAAGCCACGGGTCGGGACCCGGCAGCAATGCATTTTTTGTGGATGTAGGTGGATGACCCCAATCAGCCCATGAAGGTCAACATTCGGCGCTTTTTCACTTAATGAATAAACCTTCTTGGGCTCCTGGAGTAAAATGAGTACCAGCTTGCTGGGATGATTGAGCCATTGACTAATCTGCGTGGAGTGGTGATCCGTCCAGGATGTGCCCAATAGCCCAGGAGACTGCTTAAGGGGCTGTCACACCTTGCCGATTTAGCCAGAATATGCGACGTATGAAAAATTTTGTCTAAACGCTGGCACAGATCGTTGAATACGTTATGGTAATTTTGTGTCTACGTTAAGAGCACGCTGAAGCACGCTGGCATACGTCGTAGTACGCCGAGCTGGTCGACAAATTTTAACATGCTCAAAATATTTCGGACGTATGCCAGCGTATGACTCACAACGTTCCGCATACGCTGCCATAAGTTGTAGGCCGTTACGCGATCGTGACACACGTCGACACACGTCTTGTAAGTACCATAAGTCAAAACACGTCGAGTAATGTTAGCGTACCCGAACTATTTCTAACCTATGATAACTGTTGACACGTTACGCGATCACACAGTGCACTTACTTGTAAGTTCTTTAAGTCAAACACGTTAGAATTTTAGCTCCGAATTATTCTAACCTATGAGTAATGCTTTGAACCTATGTGTAACGTATCTCCAATGCACATTGACGTATGTAGACGTATTTGACGTCTCCGGACTTCATCGAGGCATACTTGTTTCCAGAGGCAAGGTGATGCAAGTCCAGTGCCAGCCTCATGCCAGTTCCAAGCGGATCCCTGTAGAAGGTGTACTGCTTGTTATCCTTGGACCACTCTGGCTAGCTGCTCGTCGAACAATCGCTGGGCGGCATAGCAGGAAGTTGGTGAAGGATGCCTGGTCCTCGTTACGGAGTTCCACCATGAGCTGGTCATACATGCCAAAATGCGCGCCCTCCAATCCTGGTCTCACCCAGTTCCTTCTCCTCCGTTCACTCTTCTTCTCCTGGCTCTATTGGCACGCAACTGGTACAGTGTCAAATCGATGAGGTTATGTTGATGTTGGAGACAGGTGTAGTATTGTCGTCTCAGCCTGCCGGATCTCCATCCTCGGATGACATGGACATGTACTCACCATCGGAGTCTGAAAACACTGATGGGTTCCTCCTTGAACCCATTTTTTATTACCAATTCCCCTAAACGCTGCATACGCCATTATACGGTAGCTGTAAGTTAGAAACAACGTTCAGTAAGTTCTGTGGTCGTCCGGAAGACATCAATCAAATACGTCTTACATACGTCATGTGCGTTGGAGATACGTTACACATAGGTTCAAAGCATGTTACTCATAGGTTAGAAATAAGTTTGGGTACGCTAAACATTACCTCGACGTGTTTCGACTTATGAGTAACTTACAAGTACGTGGTCGACGTGTGTCAACAATCGCATAACGTGCTCAACTTATGGCCAGGCGTATGCGGAACTGTGAGTCCTACTCATACGCTGGCATACGGTCGAAAAATTTTGAGCATGCTTAAAATTTGTCGACGTGCTTGGCGTACTACGACGTATGCCAGCGTGCTTCAGCGTGCTCTTAACGTATACAAAATTACCCATACGTATTCGACGTGTGCCAGCGTATTGGGCAAATTTTTCATACGTCGGCATACGCTGGCTAAAACGCCAAGGTGTGACAGGCATGACGGTGATGTTGACACTTCGATGTCTAGTGCGGTTATGATTTGAATCGTTGAGCGGCAGCCTTTTAATAGGCTACGCCACGTGATCTGCGGCGTATAGCTGCCCGCTATGCATACGTTAGACTATCGTTGGCATACGTTGTGAACGCCGACAACAGCTAAGCATTCGTTGGTATAAGTTATCGAAACGTTCTGTATACGTTACTAATAGTAATACGTTATGCAACGTCCAACTCGTTATGAATACGCCCAAAAACTTAAAAAACATCAATAGTTCAGCGTATGCCAGCGTTTACATACATTTTGATACGTTGCCATACGCTGGCTAAAACGTCAAGGTGTGACAGCCCCTTTAGGGGCAGCACCAACGCTCTGTACAGAGTATGGTCTCAATGGATGGATGGAAATGGATGGGATGGGATCAGGCCATTGGAAAAAAGAAAAATTATGGTTTGATGTCGACTGCGATGATGGATTCCATGAATGGATATTCTTCTTGTTGGATCTTGGGTCTTCTTGCTACAATGACATGATCGTTTTTTGTTTTTTTTGTTTTCAAAAAAAATCGTCAGTATATGATAATTAATTATTTTTTTCGGAAACGGCTTAGACAGCATATATTGAGCCAGGATGAGTAGTATCAGTCGGCATCATTGCCTGCTCAGTCAATGTTGCATCCTGAGTCAACCATGTCCATCAGTTTTTATCAAAGTTTAGTTACCAATGATGTGGGACTAAAGCTGAAGATTCAGACTTGGTTTGGGATTTAAACAGTTTTTCAACTGCAACCCAATTCCTAATACATGAAACTAAACACAAACAAACTCAAGACTCATAATTTCAGACCAATTGAGACTACAAAGAATACTTTCGATGATTTTAAATTCTTCTGCGTACAACTTGCTTGGGAAGCCAGATTGAAGGCATGCGAGGAAGGAGCACACGCAGTGAAGAAATAAAGCCTGCAGGCCATACTGACATCATTCAACCTCTTGGCATGTAATCTGGCATGCTGAAGAAACCTACAAATGTAGCTCTGGCTGTGCAGGTTTCGAACAATTAATCGTAGACAAAAACAAAGTTATGTGCTTAAATTCTGCAAGGAAAATTGGTGAAAACTTTGGCAACTTCAGTCTCTTCGTATATATAATCGATATATTTTGGAGGATATATACATAATCAACGCAAGTGCTTTGATGGCAAGTGATCAACATTTCACCGGTTTGGCCCTTTTGTTCTGAAAACCCGTCGACCCATTTTAGTATCCTCAAAACCCGTATTTGATGGAAAGTACGATCAATTTTCAAAAATGTAATGTTTCGCTTCCATTCCACTCGCAAGGACTGACACACAGACATATCTGTAGCGATCTCCAGCTGATATGCAAGGTATCATTCAAGTCAATTGGTGTGTGACGTCATGAGCTTTCCCTCACCAAATGCCACGACATCAACCTTCAGGATTCCCTCACAGTATCACTTCACTTCCGACCGAGTCTAATAAATAGCTGTCGTTTCTGTCTGTCTGTCTGCAACACCAATCACGCCAAAATACTCGGGCCAATTTCAACCAAACTTGGCACGTGGACAAAATTCGACTTCGTGGTGAACATGGGCTATTTTTGTTCATCTGTAGTCGCAGGGGTCAGGAGGGAAGGTTGGTAAAAATTCTCCATGTGAATGTGTATCGTGTAGCACCACCGCGTGGTGGTGCAGAGGGTACGACAAGTCAGCTGTGGAGATAACTTGCATTTTGCACTGTACAGTCCCCAGAGAGTGGGAAGCCCCAAAGCCAATCCCCACTAATCAGGGGAGACAGGGGAAGGGGTGGGGTATGGGTCTGGAGGAAGGAGAATGGGTAAGGTGGTAGTCTGGAAGGAAGGGGATGGGAGTTGGCAGGGTGGGTGGAGGGAGGGGAAGGGTGGGTGGGGGTCCGGAGGGAGAGGAGGTGGGGAGGAAGAAGGCAGGGAAGGGAGGGAGGGATAGGAGGAGAAGGGGAAGGGGCAGGAAGAGGAGGGGAATGGACAGGTGGAGGGGACCCTGCGTTGCCCGGAAACACTGGGCACCCCTGCTCGTAAATAAAATAAAAACCCACTTTGATTCCTATCAACTCGTTTCCGGCACCTAAACTTGCCACATATGCAAGTGATTGGATGTTCGCTCTATACCCATTGGTTGGACAGCTGACCTGATGCTACAACAACTCGAACCTGCAAAAAAAACCCATACATCTGCCATTTTGG
Source organism: Eptatretus atami (assembly GCA_035128595.1). NCBI lineage: Eukaryota > Metazoa > Chordata > Myxini > Myxiniformes > Myxinidae > Eptatretus > Eptatretus atami. The sequence continues at coordinate 20,990,432 of CM068961.1, read as the reverse complement.
TGTTATGGTAAGCCTAAGAGATCTTCAGAAGTGTCATGTTCACAATCGCCATGCCTCCATATAGGTTTTCTGTTCAGTGTAAAACAACCGAAGCAACTGTTAAATGATCATTAAATATCGAAAGATTGGTTCCAATAAGCACCATGGGCATTGTGAAGGCAACAGTACTTATATGCCTCAGGCTTCAGGCTCTCTGGTGTCAGCCTATGGCCCAGTGCAAATGGAATTATCCGAGCTATATAACCACGACGTATCGTGTATGCACATATAAGCAGGAGGGCAAGTTTTTGCTTCTGGAACTGGGATGTTGAAATTTTTGCCGACATGCCAATGAATCACTCTGCATAAGTTGTTGTCCCGTTGTGTGTAAAGTTGTTCTGATAACAGTTTTTTGCATCCCGAAAGCAGGTGACTAGTACTTTCTGTTTCTGTCTTGCAGAACCTACACTTGTCCATCTGGCTCAGTAGCACCATGTTTTTAAATCCATTGGTGTAGTGTCCTTGATCTTCGGCATTTATTATCATTCGTTTCTCGTCCCAGTTGAGCTGACCTCTTCTTACCATTCCAATGAGCCTTCTTCGTCTATCCCCAATCTGTCCAATTATTTTTTGTATTTTCCTGCTCTTTGTCGTTCTCCAGTTGTCGGTGTATTTTTGTTGACATTTCTTTTCATATATTTATTTTGTCTTTTTTTTTTTGTCAATAATTGGGGCTGTATCTTCTTTGTTGCCATTTCGTTTCCCTGTGCTATTCCCTGGTATCTTCTATTCGCACTTGTTTTAAGAATTTTTTTGTAAGGTGAGTTAAGGATACGTTTTCACATTTGTTGTGTTCATGTTTGTTTACAAATTGAACCTGATAGTCTGTTGATCATTTCACATACTCAGCTAGTCCTACACTCGTCGCTCTGTGTACCTGGTGGAGTTCCATCAGGCCGCTCCCTCCCTCTTGTCTCAGCAGGTACATTCTCGGGCTGCACTGATTTTGTAGAACATTTTGTGGATGGTGAGGAGCTTTCTTGTTTTGATGTCTAACTTATTGATTTCTGTTTGTGGTCAGTTTATTATTCCATAGCTGCATTGGTACACTGGTACTGCTAGTTAGTCAATAGCTTCGATTTTGTTCTCGGGGAGGGGTGTGTTTTCAGGATCAGCCTCGTTTTGGGGTCAATGAATTGGTTCACCAATGAAATGCTACAAGTCTACTATTTTTTACGTCAAAAGTCATTGCCACAGCAACTGATTTCGCAAGTATTGGTCTATGACGGTTGTTTGCGTGTGTGTCTGTCTGTCCGTCCAGGCCATAACCTTTTTCCATTTGAGCTTTTGTCATCAAATTTTCAACAAAGTGTGATTATGGGAATATGGAGGATACAAATTAATGAATGTCACATTTTTTTTTCCCACTGTTTTCATCGAGTTCAGTTTCAGGACAAAGCGGGTGAGGATGGCTTTGCATTTTGGAAGCTTTCTAGTTTTGTGAATATTTTAATGTGGTGTAAACGAAAAGGGTGTCAGATCAAGCTCATACTCACAATCATTGAGAACTAACTTGATGATGTGTCAATAACTGATGCACCAATACAATTAATTGTACAAAGGTGCTTTGGTTTGCAAATAAAAAGTTTCCATTTTACTAAAGATCAAATTTAGAGTTCGGATTACAAATTATGTTTCCATTTTATGAGAGATTCAGCTTCCAGGTTTGAGATTTACTTAAAAGCAGTACTCAAGTTTCATGTCTTTTCTTTATAATTCCCTACTATTTCACAGGACAGGCAACACAAAAAGACTTACTAGAAGAGTTTCTCAATGTACTTTCGCAGCATGAAGCCCTGAGTGCCATTATCTCTTCTGTTCTACCTTTGCAGGCTGATGTCCCACAAGACAAAGTATTGGGATTTATCTTGTTTGCCCTCTCTGTTTTCCTGAAAGTCCTCTGGACCACTTCACAGATAACTCCATGATCTCTTCTGTTCTTTCTAAAGTTGCTTCCTTCTCTATTAACCTTTATCCACTCTGACATTGTTTGTCTGTTTGTCCTCTGCCTGCCTGTATACACTTTACTTACCTCAACGTGTTTGTCGACCTTTCACCCTCAGCAATTCCGATCCTCATTCTCTGTAAAAAAAATAAAATAAAACAAGTTAGATTTCACCTCCAAGAATATTCCATCCTATATAATTGCAGCTCTGCTGTGCTGCTGGCTTATCTCAGCATCTCTGTATTAAAAAAAAAAGTTGTGGTCACAGCCACACAAAACCATATCTCCCTCTCCAAAAGTAATCTTTATACGAAAATATAATTTAATTGAGAAATAAATAATCATTTTAATCCCATTACAGACTCAAAAGATGGAATTTTAGATCATTTTGGGTTATCTCAGATCAGGAGAAGCTTTCAAAACAAAGTTTAATGCGCTGGCCCAAGGCAGCAAGCGGTGACGGGAGAGGCATGCATCCAGAAAGATAATTCACAATCCAGCACATTAATATGAAATTTTCATTCTAAGCTTGAGTACATTATCTCAAAGAAAAATGCTTATACCTGGCTGTGCTTTCTAAACAAAACAAAAAAACAACCAAAAAACATGTAATAAAGGTGAGTAATATCGCATATCTTCAGTGGGTCCTCTTATGGAAGTACTGCACCTTAAGAGTTAAACCATATTAACACCTGTATTTTACTGGCTGGAGATTTCATCACATTTTGATGGCAATTACTTTTTGCTTTTGTGAAAAGGATGTCTGAAGCAATGTGACTATATGCCTTAAGGCTTGACAGCCAGCTCCCAACATGAAATGTAAGAGACAATGAAATATAATTAGTGATATACTGAAACAGATGTATCTGCAAGAAAATTATAGTGCATTCCACAATGGTTGTTTATCCAGTTTCAGTGTGATTTCCTTCAGATATACAGGACTGATAAATGTGAAGGATTTAAAATAAAATTATCATGGTTAAATAAAATAAAAGTCTAAAAATAAAACACTGGACCCTTGATGTTGGGTTTAAAGGACATAGCAATTAAACACTGTTGCCTTCTTGTTAAACACTTGCAGGATAACCAAAAGCTTTCTCCCCCTCATGAAAGAATCCCAGAACAATATCATAACACAACACAAAATATGTGATTATTCTGTGAACAAGTTGCCAAGGAATGCCTGATATGTAATGTCACATCAGAAGCAAAAGATGGTAAAAAGGTTGATCCATCAAAGTAAAAACCATTGACAAATTATGTTGTCATAAGCATGCAGATGTGCTAATTACTGCAGTCATTCATCGTTTAATTCCCGTTAACAGCCTGTTAACCTTTTGCCTTCGCAAATGCTTCACTCGGAGCCACTTGCACCTGTAAACATTTGGATTTGCCAAGCTATGTTTGATCGAACATTGAAGAACTGGGAGGTGAAGTCATTAATTGCTAAGGCGTTTGTATTTTTAACCCCCGTTGGACTTAGTCCGAAACGGGGGCTTATAGACGTGTGCGTGCGTGCGTGCGTCTGCAACCAATATCTCGGACACGTATGGACCAATTTTATTCTTACTTGGGAAAAAGACAACGCATGATGGTATACATAAGCACATCGTTTTGTTTCAAGATTTGATCAAAGATTGCCGACTGGCAGCCATTTTGTAAAAATAAAAAACCCGGTGTCGAACACGTCCTCAACCATTTTCAGACATGCATTTACCGGTGTTGTTCAAACTTGGCAGACTGATAATGAATGATAGCAGACATAAGGACGTTTTTTTTTTGGAGATCACATCCAAGATGGCCGACTGGCGGCCATTTTAGTTATGAAAAAAAAACCCGAGATGTTGAACACGTTACCGATGTTACCGATGGTGTTCGAACTTGGCACCCAGATAAAGAATGATGGCTTACATATGCACATCATGTTTTTTTGTTTTTTTGAGCTCAGATCCAAGATGGAGCCACTTAAATGTGGCCCAACCATTTCTCAGACATGCATGGTCCGATTTTGTTCAAACTTGGCACGAGCACAGTACATGATGGCATGCACGTGCACCTCGCTTTATTTTGCGATCTGATCAAAGATGGCCAACTGGTAGACTGGCAGCCATTTTAGTTGTACATAAATATGGGCTTGCCATTTAACTCCGTAGAGCAAAATTACTAAAACGGGGGCGATGACATGTTATGTCTATTATACTTGTTAATTTTTTTATTTTATGGCCGAATGAATAATTGTTTGTTTGTTTTTTGCCAAAAGGTGTTTCCATGGATGAATATTGCTTTTTCGCCAATAAGTGCTTTTTCGGCCGGATTATAATTAACAGTTGGCTGAATAACTTGTTCATTCCTGATATTTATCCCATTCTTCTGATTCCTGTACTTTTTCTTCATTAAATATACTGTTTTGCTCCAAGGTGAGGCTGAAGGTAAATGGATCCTGAATTATTTTTGAATTAACCATGTCAATGCACAGAGTACAGAGTAATTATATTTGAGTGAGGTTTAAATCCAGAGGCAGAGAGAGACTGGGGTGGTTGAGTATACAGGTAAGGATTACTACTCAGGAGAAGCAGAAGGCATTCGTTGAATTTTAAAAAACAAAAACAACAGGACTGGAGTTGGACTCAGATCAGTACAGAAAAAAAACAGATCAGGCGAGTGAAGATAATGTAACTGAGAAAGCCAAAAGAGAGTTTGAGAAAATTATGGCAAAGAATATTAAACATGAGCAAATACCACCTGTCGCGTTGCTGAAGAGAATGCGAAGGGGAGGGGGTGGATAGAAGAAGAGGGAGAGGGAGGGGGGAGAGAGAGAGAGAGAGAGAGAGAGAGAGGAGAGAGAGAGAGAGAGAGAGAGAGAGAGAGAGAGAGAGAGAGAAAGAGAGAGAGGAGGGAAGGGAGTGAGGAAGGGTGGAAGCGAGGAGGGAGGGAAAGCAAGGAGGGTTGGGGAAGAGAAGGAAACATACTGACTGGGCGTTACCGGGGTGAAAGTGCTTTCAGTGGAATGCAAAAGTGAACTTGTTGCTGTTGCAGACATTGGTTTCTTTGAATCCGCATTAACAACCGTCACTAATAGGTACCATACTCTCTCTGGTGTTTAGTTTTCAAATGTTTGAGCATATTGGACATATTACAGTAATGAGCAATGTTTATTGAACAAAGTGAGAATGCAACTTTCAGACTGTCTTCTTTAATCTTCCCGAAATAGTTCCAAACTGCACTTCTGGAGCTTTTAAACGACATGTTGTCAAAACTTTATTAGTCAATGTATTGCCTACCTGTCCATCAACAAAGCAATCAGCACGCTTTACCGGCCAACTCCAGATACCTTCCTATTCATAAGGAACACGCCCTTGGGACGTATTTAGTTTGCAAGTGACTTGCTATTGCTGGTATATTGCAAATGTTATGCCCCAGGGCATGTTCCTTTTCAGTTAATACATTACCAAGCTGTGTGGAACCAGAACATGCCCAACAGGGATGAAATATTTCTTTTTCTGAAATAAATAAAAATAAAAAAGTAAAAAATAAATCGCTTCTTTCTATGAAGTAGAAATTACTCGGAATCGACGATGATTCCAGTTCACTACTCAATTCCTTTTGATTCCATGGTTGGAATCGAGTACTTTGGAATCGATTTCACCAACCACTATTGAGCACTCAAGCAAGCACTCCAACAAATGGTTGACAAAGAAAGGTTGGCTGGGTCAAACTAAACACCATCCAAAGACGTTCGGAGATGACCGGAGTATCAAGCAATGTGCGAATTGGACAAATGAACACTTTTTTTTCGCATTCGGAACTTCTGCTAAGTTCAATTCCGCATTTTAAATTTTGAATTTGGTTCAGGTTAAAAGATTCCAGAGCTTATCGCATTTCATATATAATGCTTATATACGTGCAGAGAGTTGAATGGGGATGGAGGAGGAGGGGATTTGGAGGAGGTGCGAAGGGGATTGGGAGGTAAGCATGAGATGAGGAAAAGGGAAGGCAGACATGCGGTGGAGCGTTAATTATGATTCATTATGTCTTATCAAAATGATTCTGCATAGAATAACAGTGAAGATGGAAACAAAATAATGTATGAAATACATTTTCTACCAGTCATGCTATAAATACCGTCCAGAGATAAGCATCGTCCAGACACGTCTGGAGACAAACACCATCCAGACACGTCCAGAGCCAAACACCGACCGGACCATTATGGAGATAAACACCGTCCAGACAAGTACGGAGACAAACACCGACTGGACAAGTATGGAGATAAACACCGTCCAGACAAGTACGGAGACAAACACTGACCGGACAAGTATGGAGATAAACATCGTCCGGACAAGTCCAGAGACAAACACCGTCCCGTCACGCCCGGAGACAAACACCGTCCGGACAGGTATGGAGACAACATTCGGACGCATTCGGAGACAACACACCATCCGGACACAGCCGGAGACAAACACCGTCTGGACAACTGCGGATAAAAACACCGTCCGAACATATTGAGACATACTGAGAGAGCATATTGAGAGAGAGGGAGAGCATACTGAGACAAACACCATCCAGACACGTCTGGAGACAAACACCGTCCAGACACATCCGTAGACAAACACCGTCTGGACAAGTATGGAGACAAACACCATCCAGATATGTACGGAGACAAACACCGTCCAGACAATTATGGATACAAACACCATCCAGACAAGTACGGAGACAAACACCATCCGGACAAGTACGGATACAAACACCGTCTGGACACATACCGAGACAAACACCGTCCGGACACATACTGAGCCAAAAACCATCCAGACACGTCCGGAGACAAACACCGTCCCACCACGCCTGAAGACAAACACACTCTGGACACAAACACAATCTGGACAAGTACGGAGGCAAACACAATCTGGACAAGTACGGAGGCAAACACCATCTGGACAAGTACGGATTCAAACACGTCCAGACACGTCCGGACATAAGCACCATCTGGACAAGTAAGGAGACAAACACCATCTGGAAAAGTACGAAGACAAACACCGTCCAGCCAAGTACGGAGACAAACACCATCCAGACAAGTATGGAGACAAACACCATCCGGACAAGTGTGGAGACAAACACCATCCGGAGATAAGACACCACCCAGAAGTGTCGAAACAAACACTGCCCGGAGGCAAATACCGTCCAGACATGTCTGGAGACAAACACTGTCTGGTAGTAAACACTGCCCGGACACGTCACGACACAAACACCATCCGGAGATAAGTACCACCTGGACACATCCAGCAAAAAACACCATCTGGAGATAAACACTGCCCAGACACATCCGGAGACAAACACTGCCTGGCCATATCCAAAGATAACCACTGTCCAGACACTTCCAGAGCCAAACACCATTTGAACAACGTCTGGAGACAAACACTCTCTGGACACGTCCAGAGATAACCACCGTCTGGATACGTGCAGTGTCTTAGTGCAGACTTAGTGCAGACAACACCACCATACATGTCCATAGACAAACACCACCAGGACACGTCCAGAGTTAACCACAACCTGGACAAGTCCGGAGATAAACACCACCTGGATACATCCAGAGTATCAAATAATGTTGGAATACAACTCTGTTGGAATACAATTGGACAAATGAACACTTTATTAAGTCATCGGAACTGCTGATAAGTTCAATTCCGCAGTATAAATTTTGAAATTCGGTCAGGTTAAGAGACTCCAGAGCTTTTCACAAGTGCGAAAATTAAATAAGGCCACGAACACTCGGAGACACCCAGAGTGTCAAAAAATGTCCGAATTTGACAAAGGAACACCTTTCTAGCAGTTGGAACTGCTGCTGAGATCATTTCCACAGTTTAAATTTTGAAATTTGGCTGAGGTTAAGAGATTCTAGAGGTTATCGCATTTGCAGAAAATGAAATAAAGCCACGAATGTCGGCGTCTCCAAGCGTTTATAAGCATTGCAATGTGTCCTGCGATTTGTTGGTATGAAGATCAAGCATTCAATCATATGGGTGAGGAAAGTGAAAAAAAATTTTGAGCACTTTATCATTAAGAAACCGTTGCGGCCTGTTCCAAGTCAAGGCATGGTTGAGCAGGTCTAAAACTATGGCAAATTAAGACCCCAGTGAGGGATAGCTGGCTGATAAATGGGCTGACCAATGATGAAGCCTTTATGAAGGATAATTAAATAAAGCCATAAATTATCTTCAAAAGGGTGTTTAGATTTACCCAAACCCCAATTTTCATTCATGCATTCCCTTGGTGTTCCCTCAGTATGAATGCAAAGTTTGGGTTTTGGAGTTATGGAGGAGACATACTGACATACACACACACACACACACACACACACACACACACACACACCACACTAGCAAGACATTCTTTCAGTACACAAGGGGTAAAGAGCAGGTTTATGTATGTGTGGGCCCATTGAGGAGAGCATACTGAGATTGGTTCCTGATGAAAGAGAGATGCAGAATTATTAAATAGTTATTTTGCATATACCTTTAACAATAGCAGTCATGGGATAATATGTAGCTGTGAGAATATATTGAAGAGGTATCCCTCAGAATATATCCCTCAGATATGCAGACTTCAGCCTCTTCCCTCTGCAAACCTTGATAGACTTAGTAGCTAGTCCAACACTTTGAATAAGTCTTTCTACCCTACAAATCCCACACACTCATCTTGTCTCTCCAAAAGGAATGTCTCACAAACCCTTCCATCTACTCCTTAAACAAACCACTTGAAGAGATTAATTCACTCAAATGTTTGGGCCTCAACAGCAACCATGATCTTTCTTGGGCAGATCATATTTCCAATATGGCCTCCAAAGCCAATGGTCCACTGGGTATTCTTTGTCGTGCAAGGTCTTTCCTTGGCCAATTTGAACTTTTGCCAACCTCCAAAGTCTTAATTTTCAGATTGATGGAGTACTGCTCTCCCCTTTGGTCTGATGCTGCTGCCTCGTACCTTGCCTTTCTTGATACCGTGGAAAGGAAGGCCTTAAAAAATCATCAGGATCTCCTGTGACGAAGCTGAATGTCTAAGTCTGTTAGTGTCACAATGCAGGCAGGTTTGTAGCCTCTCTATTCCACCACCTCCTATTCGCTCTGTCTCTCCCAGGTCTTTGCAGGCCCACATGGTCTGCTAGTAACCCTCTTCTTGTCAAACTCCCAAAATCCAGCTCACTGCTCACCTCCACTCATTTGTTCCTCTTTCCCTTGCCTGTGGAACAACTTCCCCAGTCTGTTCAGTCCCATTCGTCCCTCAAGGGCCCAAGTCAGCTGTTCACCACTACCTCAGGTCATCCCCCATCCAGACCCCAAATGACCCCATTCCCAAGCACTCCCTTTTTCTAGGTTGCAATTTTTCCCCCTCTCTCTCACCTCTTTTAGTTTGTTCATTGTCGGTTGGTTTGTTCCTTTTCTATTTCATTCCAACTTTTCCATTTCTCTCTTGCCGTGTTTTAGTCAACTTGTTCACCCCACTTGTCCTTCTCCCCCCTCCCTTGATCTAGCTCTCACTTCTACTCCGCTGTTAGTGTTTCTCCATTTCCAGGATATTACCTTCCATTCTGCTCTCGCTCTTCCACAAGCTTCGATAATGTGTATAAAAAAAAGTTCCTTGGATATCCTTGTAAGTTTATTTCAGCAATGTCACCCTAAAATTTGTAAAGGACAGTGTTCTTGTGTAGTCGATAGTTTGATTAGGACTGCCGCAGTCACATCCTGCAGAACTGCAAATACGCACTTGTTAATCAAGTGGCCGCAGCGACCATGCCCCAGTTCAGATATGATTAAGGACCTTCCATTTTTTTCTAGGCAGGTCAAAATCAGGTCCTTTCACCATTGGGTCAGAAATTAGATGTTTGCTCAAGACGGTGATTTCATCCCACACTTTCCTCCAGGCCACTGCACTGTTGGTCCTGCAAGGGCTCGGGCATGTGTCCAAAAAGGTTTTTGGGAGACCACATAGCAAGTTGGAAGATTAATTTGGTCTCTATGGATGGGGATCCGGGAATTGTTTGTTTGTTTCAACTTGATTTGTGGGGAGGTGTTGGAGATGTTAATTATGGAGCAGATGAGGAACCATTTAAATAAAAAACAAACTAATTAAAGGCAGTTAGCATGGATTTACTAAAGGAAGGTCATGTTTAACAAACCTAATCGAGTTCTATGAAGCAGTTTCTGATTGGGTGGATGAGGAGATGCTGTGTTTGTGGTGTACCTCGACTTTCAGAAGGCACTTGTTAAGGTGAGGGCTTGTGGCGTGGCTGGTAGAGTAGCTAACTGAATTGGAAACTGGCTTAGTGATAAGAAGCAGAGTGGTTGTGAGTGGGAGGATGTCGGGCTGGGAGGTTGTAAGTAATGGGGTTCCTCAAGGATCAGTACAGGGACCATTCTCAATTATAATTCACATCAAGGATTTGGACAAAGGAGTTGAATAGGTTTTCCCAATTTTCAGATGGCACAAAGGTTGGAGGTAAGGTCGATAACCAGAGAGGTGGTGATCAGATTCAGGAAAGTCGACATAATTTCATAGATTTGGCAAAACATTGGCAGATGTAATTTAACATAAGGAAGTGTAAAGTGTTGGGGATGGGAAGAATAATTAAAATAGAGATGAAATGATACAAGGAGCAGTATTAGAGCGTGTCACATGGGAGAATAATCTGCAGATGGAATACAGTACTTTTGAGTCTGTCATCGGACCTCCTCCTCTCCAAACTCCCAACCCACCGCTAACCCTCCCTCCAGATTCCCACCCCACGCTAACCATCCCTCCAGACTCCACCCCACCTCTTCCCCTCCCTCTGGACTTCCACTCTACCCTTCCCCCTCCCTCCAGACTCGCACCCCACCCACTCCTTCCCCTTTTTTTATTTATTTAATTTTGTTTACCTTGTCGAGGCTCGTATGAGAGCTAACACACAACGCACAGCAAGGGGGCATGAGACAAGAGGGGCAGGAGTGGGAAGGACAAAAAGTGGGGAACAGAGACATTATGAGATCTGTGGAAGGGAGAGGATGGGGTGGGCAACATGGGGAAAAGATGGACATTACAGGACTTTCAGGAAGGAAAGCAGGGAATTTGAAGGAGGTGGGCTTGGGTGGATTATCCGGGGTAGAAAATATCGAGGATTTGGATGGGGATGATAAAGGTGGTGGTGAACAGATGTTTGAAGGCCTGGAGGGAAGAATGGGATTGAATAGAGTGAGGAAGTAACAGATGTTTTGAAGGCCTGGAGGGAAGAATGGGATTGAATAGAGTGAGGAAGTTTATTCCAAAGGCAGGAAAAAGAGGAATGAAAGAGTGAAGGTGAGCAGTGATTCGTGATTTTGGCAGTTTTACCAGAAGGGGTTGTTGGCGGACCTTGAGCACCCTGCGGAAATGTGGTGGTGACAAATCGCAGAGAGAGCAGGGGGGGCGAGGCTGGAGAGGAGACGGTAGAAGACAGAAAGACCACCGACCAGCCTGCGGTGAGAGAGTGAGAGTCCCAAAGACTCAGCCTCATCGCGGGAGATGCCAATGATCCGAAATGCCTTGGTTTCCACAGCATGAAGCCGAGAAAGGTGGAGGCAGGGGCACCAGCCCAGAGGGGAGAGCAGTACTCCATCAGGCTGCGGACGAAAGCTTTGTAAGTGGTCAGGAGCTCAGGTGGGCCGAGGAAGGACTTTGCACGACGGAGGATTCCCAGTCGGCGACTGGCTTTGGGAGGCGATAAATGTGACTTTCCCAGGAAAGGTCATGGCAGATAATGAGACCCAGAAGCTTGGAAGGACTTCTTCCAGAGGATTGTTGAGAAAGTGGATGGGGGGGTTTTCTAAACGGTCCTTTCGGAGAGACATAGTGAGAGTGTGAGATTTGTCCGGATTGAAAGACATGTTCCATGTGTTGGACCAGTTTGTGATTTTACCCGATTGGGAGAAGGTGAGTGCGGAGAGTTGAGGAGAAAGGTGAGGGGGAGTTTTTGAGAGAGGTGAGAGGGAGGGTTGGAGGGCGAAGAGTGTGATGGTTGCTTTGAGAGTGAGGGTGAGAGGGGTGAGTTGGCACTGAAAATGGAAAAAAAAATGGTTGATGGAAAGCGAACATTCATTACAAACTGTTTTTTTTTTTTTTTAAGTTTTAGGTTAGAGATGCGATTAAACACATTTCTTGATGGATGCAATAAAGGCGAATTCAGAGAATGGAGAGAAGAAGCGCTGTAACAGTTTGATTTTTTAGGCAAGGTATGAAGAAGAGGTCGAATTGAGATCAGTCTGTTTAAATAGTACAAGAGTAGTGCATTATGATACAGTAAAGAGTACCACACGTGTGAAAGAGGAAGATGAAGCATTATAAGAGATAGTTTTTATTATTATTATTATCATTATTATTATTGTTTGAGAGACTCTTATAATGCTTCATCTTCCTCTTTCACACGTGTGGTACTCTTTACTGTATCATAATGCACTACTCTTGTACTATTTAAACAGACTGATCTCAATTCGACCTCTTCTTCATACCTTGCCTAAAAAATCAAACTGTTACAGCGCTTCTTCTCTCCATTCTCTGAATTCGCCTTTATTGCATCCATCAAGAAATGTGTTTAATCGCATCTCTAAACCTAAATTAAAAAAAAAAAAAAACAGTTTGTAATGAATGTTCGCTTTCCATCAACCATTCTTTTTTTCCATTTTCAGTGCCAACTCACCCCTCTCACCCTCACTCTCAAAGCAACCATCACACTCTTCGCCCTCCAACCCTCCCTCTCACCTCTCTCAAAAACTCCCCCTCACCTTTCTCCCTCAACTCTCCGCACTCACCCTTCTCCCAATCTGGGTAAAATCACAAACTGGTCCAACACATGGAACATGTCTTTCAATCCGGACAAATCTCACACTCTCACTATGTCTTCCGAAAGGACCGTTTAGAAAACCCCCCCATCCACTTTCTCAACAATCCTCTGGAAGAAGTCCTTCCAAGCTTCTGGGTCTCATTATCTGCCATGACCTTTCCTGGGAAAGTCACATTTCAAACCTCGCCTCCAAAGCCAGTCGCCGACTGGGAATCCTCTCCGTCGTGCAAAGTCCTTCCTCGGCCCACCTGAGCTCCTGACCACTTACAAAGCTTTCGTCCGCAGCCTGATGGAGTACTGCTCTCCCTCTGGGCTGGTGCCCCTGCCCCACCTTTCTCGGCTTCATGCTGTGGAAACCAAGGCATTTCGGATCATTGGCATCTCCCGGATGAGGCTGAGTCTTTGGGACTCTCACTCTCTCACCGCAGGCTGGTCGGTGGTCTTCTGTCTTCTACCGTCTCCTCTCCAGCCTCGCCCCCCCCTGCTCTCTCTGCGATTTGTCACACCACATTTCCGCAGGGTGCTCAAGGTCCGCCAACAACCCCTTCTGGTAAAACTGCCAAAATCACGAATCACTGCTCACCTTCACTCTTTCATTCCTCTTTTTCCTGCCTTTGGAATAAACTTCCTCACTCTATTCAATCCCATTCTTCCCTCCAGGCCTTCAAAACATCTGTTACTTCCTCACTCTATTCAATCCCATTCTTCCCTCCAGGCCTTCA
>CM068961.1:20941951-20960705 GCA_035128595.1 Eptatretus atami | reverse complement strand
AAGCTGACACACTCATTGCCTTTCACGCAAACAACATTTCCACTGGTAACATTCTAGTAAGGTCCACTGACACGGACGTCTTCACCATTCTGCTTGGGCTTTCTGGAAGGTCGAAAGGGATCAACATCATCATGGACTATGGATCTGGGGCAAACCACGCGAAGGTAACATTGATGTCACTAAACTGCTGACATTCTTGAGAAGAAACGGACTGTATCACTGAAGCACTAATCGGCCTTCATGCCTTGACTGGTTGTGATTTCACATCGTGTTTCTAAGAAAGGGCAAAGTGAAGCCCTTCCAGCGGATGGAGTCAGAGCAGCTCATGTGTGGCGTTGCGATCTCTAACAGCTGAGGAGGTAGACGTCCAAGCTGTTACATCCTTTGTCTGCGTGCTGTATGGCTTCAAAACCTCTGACATTAACGAAGCCAGATACAAGGCGTTCATGCGAATGGGTGGTGGTGACGAAAATGAGCCCCTTGCCAGAATAAAGAGACAAACTGTATCTCTCTTCCCCCGTGCACCAAGACACTTGGTAATCATATGAAAAGGGCGCACTATGTGCAAGAATCTGGAAGAGAGCTGATCAGACAGATCCAACTGGTGGGGTGAGTCTGACAGACTATGGATGGAAGTTGTCTCAAAACTGCTTTGAACCAGACTGGTATCCAGGAAGTTCAGTTCCAGAGTCCCTCAAGGCCCACATGAGGATGATGGGGCATGGAAGATAATTCAGTAGATGAGGAAGAGTCAAGATAATGCTTGGAGTGAGGACAGTGATGAGAGTGACGAAAGTGATAGAGGAGACTTGTAATGCCAAGAGGACATCAAGTTAATTATGTGAACTGCACATTTGCAAGTTTTCCATATATCGTTGTTCGGTAATGGCGTCGTTAATGAGCGGGTGGGCTACACATTTACATGGTAAACTACACGTTCCCAGTAATAACAGGTGTCAGGGTATGATTGACCATAAAATATCGGTATATGACACCTTATTTGTGATATTATCACGCACAGTTTTTCAGATAGTGAGGTTTCGGTAATGGCGTCGCTAATTTAGTATTTGAACCATGCATTTACGTGGTAAACTATACATTTTCTAGCAATATGCATGGCATCAGCGTAATGATTGACCATGAAAACATAGGTATGGACACCTTATTCGTGATATTATCATGCATAGTTTGCTAGATATTGAGGAAATTAGGTTTTTCGGTAATGGCGTCACTAATTGAGTGATTTCGGGGGGAAAGCCACGGGTCAGACCCGGCAGCAATGCATTTTTGTGATGTCAGTGGATGACCCCATCAGCCCATGAGGTCAAACGTTCCGGCGCTTTTCACTTGAATAAACCTCCTGGGCTCCTGGACTATTTTGCCGACCTCGGAAGGATGACAGGCTGAGTCAACCCCACCAGGTATTAATTCAATAGCTGAGCAGAATTTAAACTCAGGACCCGAGGATCCCAAGCCCTCCATCCTAACCATGAAGCCAACACCAGGCATAGCCTGGCCTGATTCCAGCCCATCAGTTTGGTTTCTGACCCTGTCATTTCACCGTGGCATGCTGTTTACGCTCACCCAACAATGGATGGAGGCCATCAATCTCAGATATGAGATCCGGGCTGTCTCTCTGGACACATCTTGAGTATTTGATACAGTCTAGTATCCTGCATTGCTCTCCAAACTCTCTTCTTATGGCATTCAAAGCTAACTCCTTTCCTTCCATGTGGTGTTTGTGTTCTGTGCTCTAGTTATTCAAATGGTTAAACACCCTAAAGAATCTTAAGACCATTTATGATCTATAAGACCCCTATGACCCTTAAGACCGTTTATAACCTGAAGACCCTTTAACACCACCTAAGATCCCCAACAACCTTTAGACCCCGAAGAACCTTTAGAGCAATTATAATCCTAAGATCATTTAAGACCCCATAGACACCTTAGACCCTGAGAACCCTGAGACCCATTGGACTCGAATTGCTGTTGGAAAATATCCATTGGATCTTTAGACCTCTTAAGACCCTTATAGACCATTATAGACCCCCTACAGACTCTTTGGACCACTTAGACCTTTAGACCTCTGAGACCTTTAGACCCCTTTAGACACACACCACACAAACATCGATGGAGTCTTCTTGCAATACACAGACTATACTTTTTTTTGAGCAAGTAATGTGCAATCCCCAGCCTCCCAGTGGGTGGGTACTCTGCTAGAATGAACAGAAGTTACATATTGGGTCACTGAATTGGTCCACCAATCAAAACCGAGAAGCATATTGCTTTTGAGGTCAAAAATTCAAAGGGTCAAAGGTCAAGGTCACAAAATCATCAATTTTCATCCGCTTGACTTAAAAATTGAACATGATTTGCATATTGTGTCACAAACCTGGTTCACCAAAAATCAGGATGTTTGATTGAGCCTTTTTGACACATAGGCGGTTTCCATGACAACAATTTCATTCCATTATAATCAAATGCGCCTTTTGTGAATTTATTATTTTAAGGGGTCTATGGGATTATATTTTCGTGAACATCGGGATCTGGATACTTGAATTTTTAAAGTGACTCTTCACCATTGAGAGATAGGACCAAAAACGATACGTAGCACAATATTTCAGAATTTTGTGGACAGATGATAACAAAACTTGGTGGATGAGTTGGGTAGGTGACAATAATAAGCCGATTCGATTTTGATTCAGATCTGGATCCAGATACTGCCTATCAGTGGGATATAAAATATAAACTGTTCTGTTCTGGGATCTTTAACGTCTGGCAACTAATGGTGACAGATGGGACACCCAGTTTAACGCCCATCCAAGTGACGGATGGCTCACAAATTTATGAATCATCCTGGCTGTAAAACACCATGATGATAGTTTATAGCTGGGGCAGGATTCGAACCCTGGGTCGACAGCTTCGAGGCGAGTGTGCTTACCTTGAGGGCAGCATGTTTCCATGTTTCCATTATCATCCTATAATTCGAGAAGTGTATGTTTATTTGTTTGACTTCTATGCATTCCTGAACCGCTGAACGGAATGAATTGAAAACTGTTGGTTGTACTCAGGGTGTGCACGAGAAGGTTTTAGGTGTTTAAAAAAAAAAAAATTCAGTCCCTGGAGTTCAAGGTGGGGGAAGTACCCCAATTCTCTCGATTTAAATACAGGGTGTCTCAAAATGTATGCAGACTTTATATATCGAAAACTATACTATCTTGTCATTTTTGCTCTGCGTTATGGGTAACAGCTGACTTGATGACATGCAATCATTTCAATAAATGCAAACGCCATCTGCTCGGTATTAATAACAATTAACATCACCAGTCTCTCTGCTATTTAATTATTTTTTTCTGAAATATTTAAGCCTTTCACTCTATATGTATGGCAAAGTGCCGCTCCCGGTGTTGAGGCATTGAACGGACAAGAAGACAAAGACAGAGACTTGACTTCAACAATGAAACTGCATTTTGAGACTCTGCTTTCATGTAAATAAAACAATATTAAATACAAAATTGGTGAATAAAGTGCACACTCCATGATGCTACAACCGCTAGCTTTAATCGGCGTTTGTAAATGATGGCCTGCTCCTTTTGAAAGGACCAGCTTACACAATCCATAATTAAAAATTGTTCAATCCAACACTCATGAGACTTCTGCTTGAAAACGACCTAATAAACTGAAAAATCACACAAAGAACATTGTTGTGTGACGCAGCCCATCACCATCCCAGCAGCTGCTGGCCACAATTAATAGTGAGGGCTCATTGCCAAATAGCTCGTTCACACAAAGCCATTTTTACCAATTGAGTATTACATAATGAAAATAAACATTTACAGTTTGAGCTGCCCTCCGGGTATCTCCAAATTTACATCTTCCAGTTTTAACTCTGCAAACTTAAGCAAAATCAGGGATTCATTGCAAATGCCAGATCTATATTGTTTTGATGATTTTTTCACACAACTGAGCATTCAAGGCCAATCTCTTTGCCACATCGATTGGAAATGGTGCCTTCTTTTGGCGGATGAGGCAAAATCCACTCGGCGCACTTAGAACGGCTGCTTGTAACAAAATCCATGGAGAGAAAAACTTTGGATGTCGAGGTCGGGGAAGTGTTTTTTCTTTGTCACGTGCTCTTACAAGAGAAAGTTGAGTGAGGAGTTGGTAATCCATTCAATACGGTGACATTTAACAAAAACCTACCATTATTTTCAACGCTCTGCAAATCCTGCAAGCTGTATCGACGTCTCGTGCGTTAGAGGCTCCACAATTTGAGAATGCATGCCAATCAAAATGGTGCTCATGTTAAATTTGAACATGCTTATCATGGTAGTGTTGAGTAGACATCATGTATTTGAAGATTTAAGGTTCACTGATTTCCTGTTTGAATGGAGTACACATATACAAAAATAAGCCTTTTTGCATCTACAGTGGTGAGATGTGGTGTAGGTGCATCAATACTAATAAATGGCAGCCTGTGTGTGTGTCAGTGTGTGTGTGTCTCCTCCATCACTCCAAAACCATGAAACCTAGCAGCTTGAAACTTTGCACGCACACTAAGAAAACTCCAAGGAAGTGCATGACTGAACATTGGGTGTTTCGGTTAATTAAAACACCCCTTTTGAAGATAATTAACGGCCTTATTTAATTATATCCTTTATCAGGCGCATACTCGGTCACCGCTCTCTCTGGGCTCTTAAGGCATATTCAAGAAAAGCTCGCTGGGTTGGGAAGCCGCTATGTTTTTTGTGTGTGCTCAACCATGCCTTGACTTGGAACAGGCCGCAACGAGTTCTTAACACTCAAGTTTGTGGTTTCACTTTCCTCAGTCATATTATCGAATGCCTGTACATCATAGCTATGAATTGCTCGATGCATCGCTTTTGTAAGGCTATAGTTTTCAAATTAGGAGCTTCGAGCGATTTCATGCATTATATGATACGATTTTCCACAATCTACTCTCACGGACTAATTAAAGTATAAAATCGAAATTTTATTTCGCTTTTCAGGATCGGATATCGTCCGGACTAAATAAGTGTTGAAATATGTTGTGAAATCTAATAATTTAAAGAAATAACGAGTCTTATAACTAAGCCGACATAACTATTTACTTTAAGCAAGCGAGGTTATGTTCCTTCCTTCTCCAAAGATACACAAGAAAATGCGATATTTCCAAAGCATTAAACTTAAATTTTTCTACTGTTTGGGGAATTATATTGAGTGAACAAAAGATTTAAGAATGTGCCAAAATTAACCAGCTTCATTGAGCTGTATGATTTAATGCATTCACCGCTTGACATCGTGCCCTGTCCCCCAGAAGGACTGCTTATCCATAGCGTCTGCCAGATCTGTGTCTATATTTTCAGAGGTTTCTCGAGGTGCTCAGCAAGGTATCAAAGCAAATCTGGTGAAAAACAGATGTTTTGAAATGAAGTTATAACGTTTGCGTGGACCGCAAACCGATGTACCACGTGATGTGTGCACAGATGAGCAGGCAAAGTGGCGGATTATCTGCAATGTTTATTTCACAGGCGATTAAACTTTGCGATGTCCCCAAGGTTGTTCTACATTAAACAGCAACTCTTTTGTGGGTAAAGTCATGATTTTAACGAATTCATTTAATGTCTTTAATTGCTGCGGGCTCATTGAAGACCGGCTTTAAAGTTAAAGCGATCCGATATGGTATGCAGCCACAGCCTGGTCGTTCCTTATCAACCATTTAATGGAGTACTTGCTTGAGTGCTTAAGCCACATTCCGAGCGCCCTTCAGTTGATAGAGGTACCGCGAAACGTCATTCTGAGCAAATCGTTCACTCACAGCGGATGCTTTTGCCACGCCACGTCATTCAGAGCAAGTGGTTCGTGCTCCGTCATCCCGATGAAGTGGTTTCTGCTCCATCATCCTGAGCGAGTGGTTCGTGCTCCGTCATTCTGAGCGAGTGGTTCGTGCTCCGGTCATCCTGAGCGAGTGTTCGCTCTCCGCTCATCCTTGAGCGAGTGGTTCGTGCTCCGTCATCCTGCAGCGAGTGGTTCGTGCTCCGTCATCCTGAGCGAGTGGTTCGGGTGCTCCGTCATCCTGAGCGAGTAGTTCGTGCTCCGTCATCCTGAGCGAGTGGTTCGTGCTCCGTCATCCTGAGCGAGTGGTTCGTGCTCCGTCATCCTGAGCGAGTGGTTCGTGCTCCGTCATCCTGAGTGAGTGGTTCGTGCTCCGTCATCCTGAGCGAGTGGTTCGTGCTCTGTCATCCTGAGTGAGTGGTTTGTGCTTCTTCATCTTGATGGTTGAGTGGTTTGTGCTCTGTCATTTGGAACGAGTGGTTCATGCTCCATTATTCTTCGGGAGTTGTTCGTGCTCCCTCATTTTGAGTGAGTTGTGAAATACCACTTTATTGAGTAAATACCACTGAAGTGAGTTGTATTTATTATGTATGCATGTAGTATTCACCTTAGTAGTTGCTTGCAGTGTGAAAGCTTGCCCCACTTGTATATCTATATTATGATCCACTTGTTCGTTTGTTCATCCGTCTTTGTGTAACATTCCGTACCACCCAATGGTTGGACATTTCGCCTGACTCCATTCACAATTTAAACTTGGAAAAAAAAATCATATGGTTGCCATCTTGGTGCTTACTGCTCTGTGAAGTCAGACATCTTTGGAGCTGTTATATTCACAATCGCCATGCACTTGCTGTAAGCTTTCCCTTCATTGTAAAATGGCCAAATTGACAGTTAAAAGGATTTCTAGCTGATATATAGGCATCACGGGCCTTGTTAAGATAGAACTCAGCGATCAAGGCAGCGGTCTGTTGCCTTAAACACCACCCAATTAACCATGTGGCATTCTCTCAAGCAGGGCTTAAACCCATGTCAATATAAGGGTCTTTGTCTGACGTTATTTTTTACTTTTAACGATGTGTATTTCTGAATGAGGAAGAAGATATCTACTTGGTTTCGGGTCATTTATTGGCACAATTAACCTGCTCATGGTCACATGCCTTTTCCGCATATCTCACGGGATTGTGAGTTGGACAGGCAACCATAATTGGCCATGACATGTTGGATCTGTTTCAATCGCCGTTTCTGTGACGTGGGTGATAGCATGGTAGGGGAGTGGAAATCATTAAACATTTTGCTGTTTATATGTGGGAATGTCCGTTTGCTTTTATGAGTGGGAGGAGGAGGGGGGGACAGAGTTGGGTTTGGGAGGAGGGGGGAGAGCAAAGGTGGACAGAGATAGGAGGTTGGGGACTTTTGCTGGAAAGGGGGGGGGCAGGGGGTTTGAAGGCTTGAAATTTTTAGGGGATTGATTTTTGGGGTTTGGGGGGTCGTGAAGATGAGGACTTAGGGGGTGGGGAGCAAAGATAGTACAGATTTGAGAGGGGGAGGCTGAGGCTTTGGTTGGGGTGGGAGGTTGAGGAGTTGTGATGGGGAGAGGTTTTGAAGGCTTGGTGTGGGAAGGGAATGACGCTTAGAGTTTGGAGAGGGAGAAATTCTTGCTGCAGAAACTGTGTTTGAAACCCCTCGTTCACCATGCCATTTTCCATGCTCCACAACTTGCCTGCGGCAACACGGCACGAATGACCCTCTATATTTCTCGATGTGGGACCAATTTATTTCTGTCCTCTTCTTTTTTTCTGTTGGGCCGTCCTTCCACACCTGGTCTGTGAGCTCAAATCTGATTGGAACAAGCAAGCATGCGAACCAACCAATCAATGCATGATCGGTAGAGTGACATCATGCAGGCCACTTTGTGTGAACCAGCAGCTTTTGAATGTTGGATTTCCTGACAAACATCCGGGTTGGGTTGGAATGAAATTGGCCAAAACTTGCCACTGGCCACGTGACATCCTGTACATCATCTCAGGTGGAAATGAGTCCACTCAACAACAACTCCATATTAGAGTGACGCTTAATAAGGCGGTTATAAGAGAGAGAATACCACATTTAATAGTGAAATATTATATAGGGATTAAAGTATGATGAGGTGCTTCCTAAACATTTGGTTTCTCTTAATGCTAATTGAGGAAATTTATGGGCCAACTCATCTAAACACACCGACACAAGGCGATAGCTAATTAATCAAATTACACCGCATGCGCATGTGAAGCCAAAGCGAGGTTGAGCAATTGGTTCACTTTGTCTGTTTATCTATCTGTCTGTCCACAAAATTCACTTTATGATCGAGGAACAATTGGATGTTATATTTTGAACACAAATCGGAAAAGAATCGGAAAACCAACCTGTAGTGTCGCAGTACTTTGGCTCTGAATTTGTCCCGATCGCGCATGCGCAGAGAGGAGTCAGATAATGTTTTACTCTGTCTGCCTGCCTGGCAGACAAACAGAATTGAAAATCTTTCCAAACAGGAAACTTACTGCTTTGAAAGACATCACGAAGGACAAAAACAACAGGCGTGACGAACCAATGTGAAGTGTTAAATAAGGTGGTGTAAAAGATGCTGCATCAACAGCCGTAAACCATTGAAAAATGTTTTTGCTACAACCTTTAAATATTTATTCTATTTCAATTTAATTATACACTAGAACACTCCAGAAAATCAATTGCCTTCTTGGCATTTTCAAAAATCTTTCATTTAGCAGTACTTGGACAAAATATAACGGGATTTTAATCATCTCGACCAATCAAATATGCTGCTCGCAGACCCCGCCCATGTCATTTTTTTTGTCAAGACTGCGCAGGGTAAGGTGTTCTATGAACTCTCTAGTTAAATTATCCCTTCTCTACGGCCAGTTTTGTTACACTTACTTCCCTTGCTTATTGTATCCAACTGTGACCCCACTTTACTGCTGAATTATCAGTTCAATGCCTTTTTACCCTCTATCACCTCCCTCTTCCAGGAGCCTCACTCTTGTCTCAAAAAAGGACGAATTTTTAAATACATCACATTCAGGACACAGACATCAGTGTACTTGTACATTAATTACAAAGTCATTGGAGTCAAGGGTTCAGATGGGAACACTAGCATCAGGCCAACACAAGTTTTATGCTAGATTGATGATGATTTTAAGCACAGTGAGTCTGGTCTCTTATAATAGTGGTTCAGCTGATGAAATATTTATTTGAAAGTATAGAATCATTGAAGTTGAAGAAATATAAGTATAAGAGACAAAGACAGCAAAGGTAGAAGGAGATAGATATTAGGAAGATGAGGAAGAAATAAAAGGGTTAATCGAAGGAAGACCTTAACATGCATCATGGAGGGTTAGGTGGTGTCATATGTAAAAGAGGATTATAAGAATGAAGGATTGGGGAAAAAAAGAACAAATAAGTTTGTTTTTTTTAAAAAAGAAGGAAGTAGGGAAAGTGGAATAGGAATGGCTTTTTAAAGAATGGAGGAAAACAATAGAATCAGGCAAGGAAACACAAACACAAACTATGGACTCCCAGCAGTCCAGATATGGATAGGCCACAAACGAATGCCAGTTTAAGCTGCCAAAGGGTACGAAGAGAAGACTACAGAGGTTACAATTCAAATCCAGCAAATGTGGTGAAAGAAAACAACGGATAAGCTCTTTTATGAGTGTTTTGTTTTCTGTCAATGAGAATGAACTGAACGATGTCAGGCCATACTGACGCAGCATTTACATTAGTGCGGTATAAGCAGAGCGGAGTGAATGTGACCACAAGAGATTACATTTTCAAACTGATGAGACCCAGTAGATCTAAAGTAGACAGAAATAAGACAATGAGCCCTTTGAAATGGCAGTAAGAAAAAGACTTGCATTGAGACTGCCGGTTTGAGATGTGAGTTGTCATTAAGTAATTTCAAAACTTGGTGGCAGTGTTACAAAAATGTGTGGTAGCGGAGGTGAACAGTTACAAGAAATGCCTGAAACGCACCCCAATTATTCTCACCTCCTGGGTTTGGCTGGAGAAAGGTTCTCGCCAAAGTCTTTCACAGACTATTTGGTTAGGCCTGACATTTGACTGAGGTTGATAAGAATTTGGACTTTGGCCAAGTTGCTGGTGAGCTTAACTTCCATCCAAGGGATGACAGTTTGTGATGCAACACTGTCCTTGCAAAGTCCCAATACAATCCAATAGTTTGTAGTCAGGTCAGGAATCAAACCCAGACTAGACGACTCAAAGGTAATTGTGCTGCCCCTGGACCATTCTGTTGGACTTTAAATAGTAATTGATGCTACACTCTTAATATTACCTCCCACATATATTAATTTTCAGAACATAACACTGTAACAGTTTTTGTAATGACCCACAATTATATCCACATCCTTCTCCTTTGTACAACACCCAACAACTTCTTTCTTCAAATCATCGTCTTACAAGTCCACTTACAGTAGCCTGCAAAAGTATTCACCCCCTACCGATGATGCCACATTTAGATGAATTACGAATTATGTCGAAACAATATTTCCAAATGATCTTTTTATATATAACTGAAGAGATCAAACCAAACACTGTTATAGTTGAAGGAGATACAAAAACATGAACAAAGCAAAATTCACTGGTTGTGAAAGATTTCAGCCCCTAAGCCTAAGGTCATGTTTGTAATTGAATAAGTAAGAGCATTAATTGGGTTAACTGCTTCACAAATTGCAATCGATGGCTATATAGAGCAGAATGTTGAGGAGGATGATGAGGGAGGTCAGGGACTGCTCCAGCAACAGCATGGCTCCATTTCAAACCCACTAACAAATGGAATGCACCAGGGGATGGCACAGCCTTGATACTGTCACCACACTCTGAGCTCAATAACTTGCCCTACATTTCCATGTCTATCGTCCCTTTAGATTTCTTGAAAAATTCCTTTATGTTTTGCCTCATCTTGGAAACATATGTGCAAAGATTTTTTTTATTTTTTGGAGTTATCTTGATGAAATGAATGCCAAGAGAATAACATTCAAGCTGCTTATAATTGATGATGTGAGAAGGTCAACCAGGGGATGATTATGGAAAAGCTGAGGTTATAAGTTTAAAACGGTTTCTGTTGCAAATGCAGAATGTTTGGTTTTGAAGGTATGTGTGCTGCTTCCTTGCTTGATGTTGAGCGTTTAAAAGGATAAGAGCACGGACAATCCCCGTAGGTTAGCATCCATGGGGAGGAAGAAATTCCTTCTGACGAAATGCCCCGCTGAGTGTGGTGCTATTGTTGTGATGTCACTGGTAAGGAGAGAGAGAGAGACGAGACGAGACGAGACGAGACACGGAGAGACACGAGACAGGGAGAGACACGAGACAGAGAGAGAGATATTGTGTGCACGTGCACACAAACATTGTGTATGCACAACTGCTGTCAGGATGGCCAAGAGGTACGCACACTTACTTCTAAGCTGTCTAGCCTGTGTTCAAATCCCGACCAGCTGTAAAATATCATCCTGGTGTTTCACAGACAGGTTGATTCATCAATTTGTGTGCCGTCCCTCGGATGAACGTTAAACTGGACGTCCTGTCTGCCAGCATTGTTTGGTGGATGTTAAAGATCCCATGGTGTCCTTCATAAGGAGAAGGTGAGCTATCGCAGGCACCCTGAACAAATTCCCACCTATGGTCTGCTTTTCTCTGGAGGTTCCTTGGCACCACTTTACACTGCTTGCCAATTAGAGTGTGGTTGCTGTGTGGGCAACAGCCTCTGCACTATAAACAAATTGATCAGGTGGTTCACATGTTTCACTTGAATTTCTTCTGATATGATCAAAAGCCAACGCAACGCCATGCCACACAATGCCATGCCACACAACGCCATGCCACACAATGCCATGCCACACAACGCAACGCCACGCAATGCCTGGTGTTGGCTTAATGGTTCGGGTGGTGGACTTGGGATCCTCGGATCCTAAGTTCAAATCCCGCTCGGCCGTTGAATTAATACCAGGTTGAGTTGACTCAGCCTGTCATCCTTCCGTGGTCGGCAAAATGAGTACCAGCTTGCTGGGATGATCAAGCCATTCAAGTATCCTGCGTTGGAGTGGTGACCCGTCCAGGATTGTGCCCAATAGCCCAGGAGACTGCTTCGGCAGCACCGACGCTCTGTTACCAGTGTGACCACTCCTTGGCTTTTTTCACAAGATCTTGGCTATTCATTGTTCACCTTGGCGTCTTGGTTTTCTATAGGTTTTCTTGGCGTATAGCTTTTCTATTATCATCGCTTTTCCGAAACCTTGTGAATTGTTGGCTTTTTTCATTGGCTCACCTTGGCATTTATGAAAATGAGGAGTGATCACACTGTCTGTTACAGAGTATGGTCCCAATGGATGGATGGACACCACACCACACCACATGCACACTTACTTTAGGTATATACTTAAACTAGTCACATGTTAAATTGATTATACAATGCAGATAGAAGGTATTACCAATCCATATAAGTTGCAAGGATTTCTTTCCTCGCCACGAGTACCGTGTTACACCCATTTACAAACAAATGCATTTTCATAACTCTGATTTTGTAAATAGTAAAATTAGTTTACCACATTCTTGGCATCAGTTGAGCGGCACTGATTTGATTCGAGGTGATATATGTTTCGAAACGAGCATGAAAATTAGATAGAAAAGGAAAATCGAAAGTACAAAAGGAATAAACCGAAAGGCCGGGTGATGGAGGCAATGAGATGTGTGATAATGAACGGTGCCTCGGGTTCCAAATGGATGAAGAGAAAAACTGTCGAGAAGAAATTAAAGAATGCAAGTGTGTTGCCGTACTCGTGCACTTTTTCTTGAAACGTCAGGTGATAATTGATGACTCTATATTCTTGCTATAAATAACTTCTGGCTGACCTATTGCTCTGCACATTAGGGAAATTTCTCAATGTTTTAATTGAGGTCCTGACATGCTCTATTAACATATCTGCATGATCTTTGTTACCATCCAAACTGATGAGGTTTAGAATATATTTGGTTCCCATTACACAAATGCATTCTTTAAAGAAGGAAGTTTCTGGTGTTTATATTGTAATTTTTACCTGGATGTTTACAGGAGAGCAATGCATTACCTTGTGCAGATCATCCATTGATTACATACAAATGGCATCATTTTTTCCACCTGTCCCATCCCCCTCTCCTCCCTCATCATTTCACTTCTCTGTTCCCTCTAACATGCATAACCGTCACTTCCCTTCCTTCCTCTTGCGAAAGATATTCGTCGTCGTCGTCGATCCCATCCAGCGTGTGGCTGCGAGTTATCAGTTCTCGCAGGGATGCTGCAGTGTCCCCCCTGCAGGGATAGAACAGTAATTGTTACCCGGTGCACATGAAACAAAAGAAGCGCAGTTAAGCAAATGGTTCACTTTGTCTGTCTGTCTGTGTTGTTCTTGCATACTGCAGCTTGGCTGTTGGGTAGCTATCATTTTGTTGGGGCTCGACTATGCTGCTGATGCTTTGCCCCTATACCAGTATACTGGTACTCATTTCACCAACCTCAGAAGGATGACAGGCTGTCAACCCCACCTGGTGTTAATTCAGTGGACAACGGGGCTCAAACTCAGGACCCTAAGATCCCAAGCCAGCCACCCAAATGGCTAAGCCAACACCGGGTTTTCTGTCTCTCTGTCTGTCTGTCTACAAATGACAAACATCAGGTTGTGATCGAGGAACAACCCATTTAAATCGAATGTTATCTTTTGAACATGATTCGGAAAGGGAGCCTGGAGTTTAGCAATACTTTACCTCTGAATTCGTCCCAATCGCCCAGATATTTTTTTTCGTCTGTCTGCCTGCCTGGCAGTCAACAGAATTGAAATCACTCCAAACAGGAAGCTTGGTTTTTAGTGACATCAAACGAACACAGAGAACAGAACAAACAAGCTCAAATGAGCTAAGATCCTCGTCCTCTTAATGATGACGTCATAAAAACGAATATGACTCATTGTGATGTATCAGGTTTGCGATAAATTATCTGTGCTAATGCCCGGCTTGATTCCCGCAAACAAAATTCAACAGCTTGCCTAGTTTCGGAGATAAGTATAGGCGATTTCCATTAGCGGCGATATTATGACGTCAACTTTTTTTTCTAGGAAGAATTTCCAAAATCGGAGATGGTTACTGTTGCGTGTGGGCTCTGATACATGCAAGTTTCACGAAGTCGATGAAAATCTGTTTGTGAAACAAAAAATGTCAAAAAATAGGAATGACGTCATAAAAATGATATACGTCATAGTGATATATTCATATGTGCGGTATTCATCTCTGCTAATGCCCGTTCGTATTCCCGCTAACGAAATTCAAAAGCTTGCCTAGTTTCGGAGATAATTAACCTCCGCCATCGAAGATCGGAGGTTACGTTTTCACCCCTTTCTGTTTGTTTTGTTTGTTTGTTGTTTGTTTGGTAACAGTATACGGAAAAACTCCTGACGGATTTCGACGAAACTTGGTGGGGGGATTAGGTATGGTCCAAGGATCACCCATTAGATTTTGACTCGGTCCAAAATCCATATGGCCGCTATGGCGGCCATTTTGAAAAATATATTTAATTATTTTTTTTTGCATTTCTACATGTTTTAGTGATTTCCAACCCCCCCTCCCCCCCAAAAAAAATGTTAGAGAAAAAAAACAAATTTGCAACTTTTTTCAACAAAATTTCGATTTTTTTTTTGCATTTCTACATGTTTTAAGTGATTCCAACAAAAAAACATGCCAAAACTAAATTGCGGCTGATTTTGGAACTTCAGGTGGATATACCCATGTAAAATCATTTCTGTCTCAAGAATCTAGTTATGCAATGATTGAGTATGTAAAAGTAAAGTAAAAGGAAAGTTGCAAACTATAACTCTGTGAGCACTGTTGACGTCAAATTGAATGAATAGATATCAGGTTCACTTGAGTGACCCTAGCATATTGCGGCGGAGGTTTTGCACTCTACCGTGCTCCCCTCTAGTTTTTTAGCGATTGCCATTAGCGAGTATTTGACACTTCATAACTTTTTTTCTAGGAGAATTTCACAAATCGAGATGGTTACTGTCGTGCAGTTATTTTACATATATATGCCAAGTTTCAGGAAGTTTCGATGAAAATGTAGGCTGTGAAACAAAAAGTCCACAAGAAAGATGAAGAACAAACAACGTGAGAAGACTAGAATCCTCCACGTGATCTAAAAACGAATTTAATGTGATAAATAAGGCGGTGTAAAAGAAGCTGCATCAACAGCAGTAAACTTCTGAAATTTTTTGTCTGCAACCTTTAAAATCTCTATTTTGTTTCAGTTGAATTATATACTTGAACACCGTAGAACACAAGTCGTCTTTTCAACACTTTCAAAATCCTTTCGTTTAGCAGTACTTGGACAAAATATTACGGCATTTTAGATCATCACAAACAATTAAATTTGCCACTTGCTGACCCCACACATGTCCTGTTTCTCAAGACTTTGTGGGGTATGGTGATCTATGAACTCTCTCGTTACCCTCACTGAAGGAGAGGGTATTGCATTTGGGTCCGTTTGTTACTTGGAAAATCGAAGATTTTTCAGTATTCTGTCTTTTTTCAGTACTCAGTCGATTTTGTTATTCTGTCTGTCTGTTTGTTTGTCTGTCTGTTTTTAACTTTTAAACCCTTTTTAACTACAGGTCACAATTTTAAACTGATCCTCACAAAACTTCACAAAATGGTGGAGTTTGTCATAAGGAAGAAGCATATTGTTTTTGAGGTCAAAAAGTCAAAAGGTCTAGATAAGCCAAAAATCTCAACAACTTAAGTGAGATTTCTAAAATCCTCAATTTTCATCCGATTGACTTGAAATTGTAAGAGGATTTATATTTCACGTCACTGAATTCATCCAGCCAATTATTTTTGCAGTCAACATAGGCCCAAGGTCAACAACTTTGGTGAGATTTCCAAAATCCTCAATTTTCATCCGATGACTTGAAATTTTAAGAGGATTTGCATATAAGGTCACTGAATTCATCCTCCAATTTAATTATTTTTGAGGTTAACATAGGCCAAAAGGTCAACATGGGCTATATTTCTAAAATTGTCAATTTTCATCCGATTGACTTGAAATTTGAAGCGGAGTTGCATATTTGGTCATTTAATTCAACCACCAATTATTTTTGAGTTCAAATTTCTTTTGTGGATTTTTCAGGCGTTATTCTGTCTGTCTTTTTTTTTCTGCATGACGTCTTTTTTTTCTTGTTATTCTGCCTATCTGTCTGTTTATTGCCTACAGGTCACAATCCTAAACCGATCATCATGAAATGTTACCAAGTTGTAGAGGTAGTCTCAACTGAGAGGCCTCTTGATTTTGAGGTGAAAGGTCATCTTGAGGTCAAATTTGTAAAATCATCATTTGTCATCTGATTGACTTGAAATTTGAGCAATATTTGGACAGTTCATCACTGAGTTGGGCAAGCAACCATTTTTGAGGTCAAAAGGTCAAAGGTCAACTCAAAGTCAAACTTCTAAAATCATCAAATTTCATCTGAAAAGTTGTCAATTTTCATCTGATTAACCTGAATATTAAGCAGCAATTGCATATTTCATCACTGAATTTTGAAAACCAACTGTTTTTGAGGATGAAAGGTCAAAGGTCAACTCAAGATCAAAATTCTAAAATCATCAATTTCAATCTTTAAAATAATCAATTTTCATCCGATTGACCTGAGCTTTGATTAAGATTGTCAATTTTAATCTGAATGAAATGGGCAATTTGATGTATCCATGACAACCTTTGGAGAAAGGAAAGGGGGGGGTTGGATTTTGCAAGTATCGTGCTATGCACGCCATCTTTTTTCTTTTTTGTTTGTTTGTTTGTTTATCTGCACAGAACTTTTGTGTTTTTTTTTCTGCAACCGCTTGTTGGATTGAAAGAAAATTTTCAACATTGCTGCGACTACACATGTAGAATGTTTTAATCATAATTGTGACAACGCAGGTGTCACGTGGTATGGCAGTCATGTTGGAAAAACAGAAAAACTTTGGACCTCTGTATCTCTGACACTGCACCAAAGAAAAAATTGAAACTTGGCACAAAGCAAGTACTCCTCATGGGGAATGAGTGTGATTTCCGATGACATCATAGTTATGACGTCATAATTGCATATGTAGAGCGCTACATCCGATCATATTGAAAATTTTTGAGGTCATCTAGGGATAAAATGGTCCACAATAAAAATTGATGATATCATCAGTCACGTGATTCGGCAGCCACATAAAAAAAAAAAAACCTTCAAAAATCTTGTTCTCTGAAATGGCTGAATAGATCGACGCAAAACTTTACACATATGACCACCTTTCCATGCGGAACAAAAGGTTCACACATATGACTTCATAGGTCACATGGTTTGGCAGCCAGATTGGATTTACCCTAAAACATATAAAAATCTCCTTCTCCAGAACAGCTGGAGAGATCGAGGGGAAACTTCACACAAATGTTCTCCAAGGCATGTGTGTACAATGTTGTTCAGAAATAATTGATACGTCACATGGTTTGGCAGCCATATTGTATTGAAGAAAAATATAAAATAATGTTTTCTCTGGAACCGCTTAATCAATCGATGTTAAACTTCACCTTTGATTCTATAATTATGGGATATGTTATTGAATTTCAACTGATCGACACATTGGTCTGGCAGCCAAGATTATTTAATTTTTTGTTGTGTTTTTTTTTGATTTTTTGGAATAAGGCTCACTGCTGATGCCTGGATGGGTTTGAGGGTATAGTAGTACAGCTGAAATGTGATCCTATCGCGTTCCTCCTGATGACTTACTTTGCTTTTTGCTTGTTTGGTTCCTTCTGATTACTCCAATGCAGGATGTAACCTATTTGATCTTCATTTGATTTGAATTGATTGATCCTATTCTGAATTCAATTGAATAGTAATAAAAAAACTTTATTGTCAGGTAGGTGTTCCAATCAAAGTGATGGGATTTTTTTCCAGAACAAACGGGACGCGTCTGGGTCCCTTGTCTCTACGCACATTTTAAGTGCAGGTTCTGTTATGTGTTATAATTACTAACACAGCCTGACAGAAATGCCTCACAAATCACCACACACACACACACCAACACACACACACACCATACAAACAAGTCTGCGTATGGGTCTGATCTCTGATTGCTCTTTTTATTGTTTGGAATTGTGAAAGATGCTTATATGTTCAAATACTTTACTTTGGCAAACGAGTGCTGAAAGGCCAAATCATAAAATGCCCTCCTGAAATAACGGCCTGCTCTTGATACATTGGCATCTATTCACAGCTCACGAAAACCCTCAACAGCTGGAATCGAACTCGTATCAAATATCATTTTCAATGCAATTAAGATTCCGATGGCTCATTTCTGTGAATGTATATGTGAATTTTTTTCATATCAATGTTCTTTTATAATATCGATCCAACAGACTTAAAGCATCATCCTCATTGCAAGAGATGCCATTGATGTTGAGAGCTTTATATTGCACAGAATCCAGGAGATGTATGTGATGCAGGGGTGCCGGCCCATAAATGAGAGCAGTACTCTATTGAGCAGTGAACAAAGCCTTTGTAGGTTGTGAGTATTTTTGATTTTTCAAGGAATGATGGTGGATGCCCAGTTTGTGGCTGGTTTTGGAGGCCAGCTTTGCTCTGTCGTTGGTCCAGGAGAGGTCATTACTGATAGGCCTCAAAAGTGAAAGAGACTGAAACTCTTCCAGTGGCTGACCATGGAAATAGATAGATGGATTTATTTGAGTTCAGTCATCTGCAGAAATTTTTCCACAGCATAGGATATGTAGCTTATTGAAGAGTGATTGTCATTGCCCTATGTCCTAGTGTCTTGTGCATTTGTCCTTTATTATTTAATTCATTAT
>CM068961.1:20906975-20930929 GCA_035128595.1 Eptatretus atami | reverse complement strand
TCATCAGACAGTGATGACAAATGAAAGGACACCTGCATCAGTATGCGAGTAATTATATGAAACGTGAAGAATAGAATTAAAGCTTGTACTTGCCTTATATCGAAGTGTTAAATAAGTTAAATATCATAAATATTTCAGTAAGCATGATGCCAGGTGTAAAAAAACAATTTTGTAAGAAAAATCCAAATTCTGAACTATTTTCTCAATTATTTCAGAATCCAATGGAGCAATATTTCCAAAAGTTTTTATTTTTTTTTGTATACAATGTCGAGGCTCGCATGAGAGCAAACACACAGAACATACAATAAGGGGAGCAAGATCCGACTGGGGAAAATCCTCATTCGTGCAAGTCTTCTTGGCGCCACCTGAGCCTGATCACCATACAAAAGTTTTGGCTGTCCAGCTGATGGAGGTACTGCTCTCCCCCTCGTGCTGGTGCTCGGCCTCTCACCTTTCTCGGCAGTCACGCTGTGGAAACCAAGGCATTTAGGATCATTAGTATCTCCTGTGATGAGGCTGAGTCTTTGGGTCTCGTCACTCTCTCACCGCAGAGCAGGGTGGTGGTCTCTTCTCTCTTCTGCCGTCTCCTCTCCGTCTCGCCCATTCCGCTCTGTCTGACATTATGTCCCCCCATATTTACACAGGGCGCTCAAGTCGCCAGCAACCTCCCTTGTGGTAAAAGACCAAAACCAAGAATCACTGCTCACCTTCACTCTTTCATTCCTCTTTTTTTCTCACTTTGGAACAAACTCCCAACACTCTCTTCTCCCACTTTTCCCTCCAGGCCTTAAAACAGCTGTTCACGCACCACCTCTTATCTTCCCGTCCAAACCACAATCTTTTCTACCTCGAATCACCCCAAACCACCTCCTTCAATTCCCTGCTTTCCTTGCTGAAAGAAGTCGCCTGAAGTATACCATCTTGTTGACCCTCTTTACCCCACCCCAATCCCTCTCTCTCTTGCACAGATCTCATCTCCTCACTTTTTTTCCTTTCCTCTCCCCCCCCTACTTTGTCTCTTGCTCCCCTTATTGTATGTTTCTGGTGTTTTGCTCTCAATGCGAGCCTCGACATTGTACACAAAAAAAATAAAAACTTTTGGAAATATTGCTCCATTGGATTCTGAAATAATTGAGAATGTTCAGATTTGGATTTTTCTTACAAAATTGTTTTCTTACACCTGGCATCATGCTTTACTGAAGAATATTTATGAATATTTAACTTATTTAACACTTCGATATAAAGGCAAGTACAAGCTTAATTCTATTCTTAGTTTCATATAATTCTACGTCATACTTGATGGCAGGTGTTCCCTTTCATTTGTCAATCACTTGTCCTGGATGAGTCTCATGCTCGGTATTGCTCTGTCCCATCATCACTGGCCATTGTTTGGAAGTATGAGTGCAACGTGCAATGCGCTTGTACATTTTCAAGCCCGTTAATGATGCTATGAGCCACTCAGTAAGCCGACAAGGAACCGAACACACCTTGGCAGCGACATCAACCGGGAAACAAACTTTGGCGCGGGGGTGACCCATGTCATTCCACCTGGGATCAACAATGGCTGCCTTCTTCACTTGTCGTCCTATCCGTGCCCTAGCACTGGGGTTAGGAATATCTGGCAAATTGACTAAACTCCGGTCTGGATGTGTGGCCGACCTGGATAGTTCGACTCTCGACGCTCGTGTATCTGTAGCGATCATCGGTCTTCACGCCGCGTCCCTTCTCTCCTTTAGATGAAGATAAGACACAGTCCACTATGTATCGAGAAAGCTGGGAATAGTGTTCCGAGTTCGATACAGCTTACCTTTTCCCATGTTGGCTTCTCATCTTCCCATCCGTCGGTCGAAGTCGTCTACAATGCTTGCCTTGTGACAAGTATTGCACTGGCCCAAAGAAAGAGGAAGCCTAAAGTGGCAGCAGGAACTCACATCGTGTAACGGTTATCATTTCCGCGGCTGTAGGGCAGGGCCTCGATTTGAAAGTGGAAGACAGAATCATTAGTGCTATGCTACAGCCTGATGCAGACCGGCTTATTAGCTAATTCTTGTTCCAATGTCCTAATGCTGTCGGGAATGCGCCAATCGCGGTGTGTTCAGTTATCATAGCACGCTAGCTAGTACCGTTGCGAGGGCCAGTCGCTTCCTGATCAACGATTTGTTGGATTGTTTGCATTAGTACCTTAATGCCACTTGGTGAGCACGCACAAAGAAACTTAGGTACACCGAACACAGCCCAGATTCATTTCCATGGTGACCAGGACTAAACATCAAATACTATACTTGTTTTTGTCCATATCGATGAATTTGCCCTCTTGGTAGCAGATTCGACATGACAATGGCCAAGTTATAGGTTAGGGAGGAATCGAAAATGGGGTTTTATTTTATAATGTACTATTTTTCCCCAAACATGCGTTGAAAACCTGCACAAAATTCGCTTTGTGGGAGGAGAGGGTAAGGAGTGTGCGAAAGATGACCGGTGTGTGGAGGTAGGGGAATATGGATGGCGGTGGCGAGGATGCAGGGGGAGGAGGGAGAGGAGGGGAAGAGCAGGAGTGGGACGAGAGGGGTGGGCTGTGATGAGAGGATGGGAAGCGTGTGGGAGGAGGGAAGGGAAGGGGAAGAAGCAGGAGAGAGGAAGCTGCTCAACATCGCACGCGTACCCTGCTATTACCTTAATATATTTTAATTGTCATGTGACTTTCAGCTTTATGTTGACGATTGTTATGAATAGCTTGCAAGCTGTAAAAATCTGAATAACAAAACAAAAAAAAATACCATGTCTGTCAATTTTACCCCACCTTCCACTGGAATATATCTACCCCCCCCCACTGGAAAATATTCACACAATTCGCACCGCCCTGGCTCCTATCAAGGTGGTGGTGCTGTGTGTGATGCTCGTGTGTTCTCACCCAAGAACCACCTCGCCCACTCACTACTCCCCCACTAAAAGAAAAAAAAACATACAAAAACAGAACAACAAAACAACCATTTTCTTTTATTTATTTATTTTTTTATATAATTTTGGTCTGGGTCGTAATGTGGTAGCAGTAATGATCAGTCAAATGGCTCTCCCTCCTTGCATGACTAATTTTCCTTGATGTGATCCTTGTGGTAATACAACATCATGAATGAAATATGTAATAAGATTATTTTGTCTTGCTTTTTATTTAATTATTATTTTTAGTATACAGAGTCAAGGATGTGGAAGTAAACTAGGATACACAGGAATGAGACAGGAAGCAAACAGAACAAAAGGAAAAGTAGGAAAGAGGTGGGCAACAACAAGCAAGCCAGTAGGGTTGAGGAGACAACAAACTAGAGAGAGAGAGACTTTGACAAAAGAGCGGAGAAAGGGGGAGAGAATAGGCATAGGGGAGATGAAGTGAGTAGGAGAGGCAGGGAAGTTGGTGAGAGAGGGGAGAGGGAGGTGAGAAGAGAGAGAAGGGAAAGATGGGAAGGGAAGATGGAGGGGAGAAGCAGAGAGGAAGGGGAATAGGAAGGCAGTTTGAGGGGTGAGGCGAGTAAGTTTCCTTTCTGTATCCTTCCTGCTACCCATTGTTTGTCCAATTTCTCCCTCTTAATTTGTCCTTCGAACGTACCACTGTTGGTCGTCCCCGCCTTCACCGACTGCTTCTTTTGTCCTGTTCCATTCCCGATCGCGTTTAGCTAGTTTCGAGCATCTTTCCACGAGCCTTGATCCTCATACAAAAAAAAATCAATAGCATGTTGGCAACCATTGTACTAGGCCTCATGGGGCCGAATGGTCTGCTTTTCTCTGTGTTGAAGTTCCTTGGCAAGGAAGTCATGCTATAATATATACTTGTGGATCTGTGAGCTGTCTGTCCGCCTGCATTATGTCTGTCTGTCGTCTCGTTTAGGCAGCCCGCTTCCGCAGCTGCATTGAAAAGCTCAACATTCACTTTTGAAAATGAACGGGAGAACACGCAGATGAGTACATGTTGCATCGCAAATTTTATTTCGCAAACTCGGAAATATTTTTACCATCTTTTGAGACAATCCATAAATGACAGTGCCCTATCGCTTGCACACCCAGTTTTGCGGGCGCGGTCGTGTATAAGTAGCTCAAGCTTATGGGCTCGGAGCCACAAATAAGAGCTGCAACACAATTGTCCTTTTTAAAAGTCAATGGAAATATTAATTTAAACCTTAATAGATTAAGACTTTTAACACCCCATTTTTTTCCCCATCATTCTGCGGGCACGGAATCTTTTACAAGTTTTTTTCTCCACCACTTTGGGACCGGTCGTACTCTTCCTGTTTCACTTTATGATGACATTTAAATATTCGGTCACTATATATTTTAGCTTTCATGCAATACAGCAAACATCGAAAGTAATACTCTAAAGTTCTAAACGCAAGAAAACTCTGGCAACACATTCTGCCAATATATGTCAGAATTTCATACCGGGTAGCAAATATTGGATTCTACATTAATCACCTGAAGAATTGCCTCTGCTTGTTTAAATGCATGAAGAGAGTCTGGCAAATTGCATTTATTCAGCAAGTTCCAGGCATTACCTTGAAATCGAAATCTTTTATCATGAAGGTGTAAGCCTGTGACTTTAATTAGCAACCTGGTATGAAACTCGGTCTAAGGGGTTATACACTTCTATTTCACCATCCATTTAACCCCATGTGATATAAATCTCACAGTGATCATCATATTCCTTACAAGCTTGTTTGGGATGGTGAACAATCGAGAACTAAAAACAAAATGTTGAGCATTTAACTCACAATGAGACAGCCAGACGGTGCGGTGATATGGCCCGTAATGTCCTCTAATTGTGATGTGAAGTTGCATCTTTTGCTCTGCCGGCATGCTTTGTGTGCCATCTGTTATGCCATTTGCTGTTCCTTTGCAGTTAATTGGGACTGCACATAATTTCAATGGAGGATTTGGCCATATGAGGTTATAAAAGCGTCGGCCAGAATTTTGGGATTGTTCTGAGTGCAAGATTTTAAACTTATACTCATTTAGAAACATAAACTCCACCATATATTAACTTCATTTCTGGACAATCTGCAGGCTAGTCCAACTAATATCAAGTAAAATATTAACCTTAAACATTTAAAATTATTTCAGAAAGAGTAAAGGACAGTTATTACTTCGTTTGTAGCGGGCACAGAGGTCCCTGCGGTAGCATCAGTTGGCTGGAGGCGTGCTGCATGCTGCCGCCGTAATTGAAGTGGCCCGTCTGCTGTGTTTAGGGTCGGACTTTGGAATTTGTTAATGTTTAGTGGCAGAGATAGCTCACCACACTGCTTCGCCGAATGACTCACCAATAATGGTATCCTAAACGTTCACCAACCTAATGTTGGCAGACGGGAACGCCAGTTTCCGCTCCATCCGAGAGTGTGGGCAACGCACAATCGATGAATCACCCCTTTCTGTTGAACACACTCATGATGACCAGTTTCATAAGCCGCGATGTTGCAGGTTCAGCAACCCAGCGCATTAGTACAGCTTAGAACAGCAGTGATGCAATACCTCTAGGCCATCTACCGAGCCCCTCAAAGGAGATCTGACAGTGTTTGACAACTTCCACCATTCTCGACTTCGGTTCAGCAGCACGAGAGCTGTGTGAAAATAGCCGAAGAAGTTGGGCGAAAAAGTTGTTTCATTACTAAATCACTGTGAGGTTATCGCCCCGTTATAATGGTGGAATTCACTTGTTATATCACATGTGCTGTATCATCTACTTAACAAAAAAAATTGACCTTAAGAGCGTTCGTTGCAACACTATTTGAGATTTTTTCCTGCCCGTTTTGCACCCACATGCGGTCATTTAAATGCAACGCAGCACATTCATTCCCAGTCAAATATATCCTTTCGTGATTAGATCTACAAGAACCAATTTCTGTCCAATCCCCAAGTGTTTCGGCTCCTTCGACCCACCACTACTGTCAACACTAACCACCACCTGTAACCAAGAACCGCCGCAGCCCAATCGTTAATACCAAAATGTGATATCTGAAGACCAACAAGGGTGGGGTTTGGGGTTCAATACAAGTAAGGAAGGCCTTAAGTATTGTTTATTTATTAAACTTTTCAATAAATAAAACATCATCGAGCCTTACCAGGCAAATGCTAACAGTTAGAACGACAGTACATGAGAGTCGTACTCTCATATACTGCAGTAGTCTGGCAGAGAATACTACAGGAAGGAATGTTGTTTTTTGCCTGGCAGTTGGGAGAAGCGTATCGACTGATCAGATCAAAATTTTGGCAGCACTTGGACAAAAATGGCCTTGTTGATACATTTTCAGTCTAAGATAAAGAAAAATTTTTTTGCCCTATTTTTTATTAATTCAAAAAATACTTAAAGCAAGTAAAAATGCAAATCGATGGCATGTGGGATACCATGCTCACGAAGGCATAGTGAAGACACAGGGAAAAATAAAATAATTTTTAAAAATTGGAAGGTCACCATCTTATTTTTTGAATTGAATTAATTTTTGAACATAATGCACAAAAACTATCCTTACATTAACTTCCAATGTTATATCTTTTTGAAAGGAACACAAAAAGAATATTTGATAAGGTAAGTTGCCATAAAAAAAAAAAAAAAAAAAAAAAAAAAAAAAAAAAAAAAAAACACCCCTGATAACATAGTGTTAACATGTAAGTTATCTGCAGTCAACAAATGTCAATCAAACCACTAATGTCCATTAACTGCTCCTGTTCATCCAAGCAATAAAGTGCCTTAGGGAAAGAGTATGGATCACAAAACAAATAAAAAAATTAAATCAAAAAAATTGTTTCATCTGTATGTCTGTCCCTTCACCAATGGCCACCGAACATCTACCAGGAAATAAATCACTAACATCGTGTCCCATTCACAAGAAGAGTTACTAAAACATTCTTCATACTACTGGCCAGTAGTAATAAGCTTCTTGTTTGCCATTAAGCAAGTAATGGAATCAATACCATCAAGTCTTTCCTCTTTATAAATCGCTTGATCTCTGCAACCATACAGCTTGGATTCTGTCTGGTACTCAACGTTAGATATGCTTGCTGCTTCTTTAACAATCGTAGATGCGCTAAATCTCATAAACATGGTTAGTAAAAAAAAAAGGTTGGTTAAAAAAAGTTTTATTTTAAAAAAAAATTTTTTTAGTTAAATAAATGTTAAAAAAAAATGGTAAAAAATTTTTTTTTTAGTGTGTTAAATTTTTTTTTTAAAGTTTTTTTAAGTTTTGTTTTAGGGGTTTGGTTTTTTGTGTTTTGTTATAAAAAGAAACATCTCCAGCTTGGACATCTATTAAGCTTCACCACAGTCCTGGTATCCTGCTTTGCTTGCCATGGTTGTTTGTGTGCACTATCATGGCCCGCTTGCATACCGAGCTTTACAAAAGAGAATCCATCTCTCCTTTCCATTGGAAGGCTGGAGTCCCCCAAGGTACTTGTAATTGGGTCGGTCTTGTTTCTCATGTTCATAAGTGAAGAAGACTCTTTTGTCAAGTGAATATTTTATTGACAATGATAATGGCAATTTATCTGCAACCAAAAAGGAAAATAGACATATTAGTCTGATTACTTTCACACGATATGGTACACAGGAAAATGCCATGAACTAAACAATGACAGATCTCATATCGGGCATTTTGCATATTGAACAATTAATAACTGGCGATATACAATTGCATAATGATAATAATAATACGACCAACGATAATGTCCAACTAATATAATTAAATATAAAGGACAAATGCACAAGACCTAGGACATTGGCAATGACAATCAGCTCTTCATCCCCCCTCTCGGGGTCCACACACGAGTTATCTAAATGCATCAACCAGTCACCCGATTCCTGCCAGCGGTTTTTCGAGTCGCTCGATGAGGACGTGCAGCAGGAGGCGTGGGCGGTGAGGTCGGAGCGAGGGACTGTAGGTGAGGAAGGTGGCCGTGACACGGTTCGATGGGGAGGACGACGACGTTGAGGGCCGGTCGCAGGAGGAGCTTGCGAGGAGGAGTGACAGGCGTGATAACGGAGGCGGCTTCTCTGGTGTCTGACCGGGGGCAGGCGGAATCTTTTGCAAGAAAACTGACACGGAGGAGGTTGAGTAAAAGGTGCGGGACCATCCGTTGATGGCTGCGAGTCTCACCAGGGGGGGGGGGGGCGGCGGTATGACGAGGGGCCGGAGTGGGCATGGTAATGTCCGTTGAAACCAGGACGAATCGCGGAGGAAATTTGCTATAAGTGTCGTCAACCCTCCCGACGGGTCAATCTTGACCAGTATTTGTCATGATCAACACCGCTGACTCGGCTTACCATGCCGTTTCTGTCCCATTGCTTAAGGATGATTTCCCGCACCATTTGCACGAAACATCTGTCTTCCGGCATGAGAGGGAGCGCAGGGAGAGCGGGCTGTTTCAGAGACTCCTGCGACCGAGCGTAGGTGTGCAAAACGACTGCTTTCATTTCCCAGGCCTCCCGCCATGTAGGCGCTGATGTTGGGGTTGGAAAAACTTTTCCAAGTCGGTTCACAAAAAGCAGCGAGTCTGAACAGCGGCCTTCCCGAAGATGATTTGGGTGGGCGAAATGTCGCAGTCGGGGTCGGGCGTGTTTCATTAGTTGAAGGAGGGCTCGCAGAAGCGGTTGTTGTTGAGCATTCGGTGGGACGCGGACGTTGGATTCAGAAGCCCGCTTGTGGTTTTGAACTGCAACCTCTGCTCTGCCGTTCCCGATTGAGGGTGGTATGAGGATGAGATGCGATGCTTGACGCCACATCTAACGCAGAAAGTCACGGGTTAACACCGGCCGTAAAACTCCGGCCCACCGTCGCTGGAGGTCTTCCGGTAGTCAAAAGTGGCGAATAGTGAGCGGAGCACCCCGATGAGGCCCAGGCGGAACCTGCGGCGAGAACCGGGAGGAACACGCGAATACTTCCGACCAACCGACAAGCGGTCACCGACAAACCAGGTAATGGGTCCTGCAAAATCGAATAGTCAGCGTAGACAGATTCGAAAAGAGCGATAGAGGCACCGTTGATTTCTGCAGGAAGAGGAGGCTGCGATGGCACACTTGCGGTTTTCAGTCGGGCATGCTGCGCGTATCACGTGATGTCCGCTGATCCCGGCAGAAAGACGATGGCACGTGCACGGAGCTCCAATAGACGAGTTCCTTGGTGAGCGGGCGTGGAGGTTTGTCAAACAGCATGGTGAGCGAGGGCGGAAAACGAACTCGATCCTCAAAAAAGGACAGGCACCGTCTGAGATGTGGCACGTGTGTTAGCCAAAAGGGGGAAGCAATGAGGCAAAGTCTTTGTCAGTTACTGGGAAAACCGTTCGCGAACCGTCTAGACCAGGGCAACGCATGTTGTCCGTCGTTCTGGGTTTTTCTTCGACAATTGAACCATGTAGCGCCGAAAATCTCGGCGGCTTCACAGCCGGATCGCAGCGGCGAGCGATGTTCCATTTGATTCGACGACGGCCAAGGAGCTTAACTGCAATTGACGGCGAAGGATGGCGAGACGTCGCGTCGGTGGCCAATTGGACGCTCCCAGGCATGTGTATTGTGTATGATGGAGAAGCGCCAAGGCAAGGTGCGCTTGCTTCAGCCGAAAGAGTCTGGTGTTGGTAATCTCATCAAGGGTGCGGTCACCAAAAAATCCTTGACCAATGGTTTTGTGGTCCGTCAACGACTAGCACGTTGTCACAACCCTGTGTGAAGAACGGGTTTGTTCAGACGCCATGCGACGGCAAGTGCTTCCTTCAATCGTGCATATCTCGACTCGGGCGGAGAGGAAGCGAGAGCCGGCAAGAATGATGCGCCACCCACCCGGGCAGCAGTCCCGGATGCTTCCGAGTGGCATCTGCACATGTTCTGGAGCAAGAAGTATCCCGATCGTTTGAGACGCTAATCAGGCCTGAGGCAGGTCTTCTTTCCAATGTCGAAGATTCTACTCCTTCCTGGATCGCTGAGATGATGGCAAACTTTTCGAGGCCTGAAAACGCCTCGTGTAGTACCAGGGGTCCAAAAAACTTGTACTTCGGACTGAGGAAGGCTGAATATGGCCCATTTGTCCTCAGCCTGAGATAGTTGCTCACCTGGTTCACTAAGCCGAACCAGCTTGCCGAATGTCTGTGGTGGAGTTAGGCCGTCGGAAAGTCCATGATGGCATCTAGGAACTCGCCCAGAGGTTCGAATGGAGGTGTCCGGTGATGGGTTTGAAGCCGCGGCGAACTCACCTCCCGCTGCGCAAACTGCAACTTGTCCGGATTCAATTACCACGACTGCGGTACCGACAGTCTCAGAAAGTCTATGGTCCGCCACCATGGAGACTCCAGTCTCGTCGTAGTGGTGGTGTCGTCAACGCACCTCTCCTTGCCGCCCGAAGTCGGACAAGATTGCGTCGAATCGGCGGTTGTAAGCCATCGCCGAAGCGAAGAAGCCCTGTGGAGCTCGACAGTAGGGCGATCTGCCAAACGGGGTGATGACGTCGTCAGTTGACGGGTCGGATTCAGAAAGAGGGGC
This sequence comes from Eptatretus atami, assembly GCA_035128595.1. Classification (NCBI taxonomy): domain Eukaryota; kingdom Metazoa; phylum Chordata; class Myxini; order Myxiniformes; family Myxinidae; genus Eptatretus; species Eptatretus atami. Next base: position 20,920,428 of record CM068961.1, on the reverse strand, counting down.
TTAATGGTAAGCATTCCAGGCGCCGTAACGGTCTCCCCATGTATTCCCTGGTATTTCGACGAGCGAGGTGGAAGGGCGACTCGGCGGGAACGGTTCCCTCTTGCAGAACCGGTTGAGCGGGGAAAGATCCACTGTCGCGGCGCGGGGTGCCATCGTGCTTGCGCAGTGCTACCATCCTGTGGCAAGCCACGTGGCCGGCTCACCATAAGGGGAACCCGTTCTAAATGACGGCCGAGGGCTTCGTCACATAGGCAGGTCCCGTATACTTTTTTCTGCCAGTGTACGGGATTGTGCAGCGGTGTGCACGCACAGAGGGACGGCCGCCTCGTCCAGGTGGAATTTCTCCACTGGCCGGGCCATCCATGACTTGGTAGAGGGGCGGTGGGGGCACGTGTTAAAGTGGACGATGAAGAAAACGGTCAAGCAGCCAATCTCGCATCTGCTGTTGTTCTCTCGCGTGCAGGGGAAGGGAAGAATGAGGGTCGCTCCGGAGGGGGCTTGTCGTCTGGGGCAGTGGCAGTCCTATTGCCTCAGCCGCCCGTGCTGCATCCACGTTCAGCGCTCTGATCGGCACCAATAGAAGATTGAGTCTCGGTGTCGTGGCAGCTTGTGAAGCGCCACCGGATAGTCGGGAAGTTGGGCGCCAAGATCCCAAGGGCAAGGAGGGCACTCGTGCGAACAGGAAGAGGCAGTGGATGTCGCTGCTGACAAAGATCATCGCACCGGCGTGACATTACGTTCTCACTGAGGATTCGGCAGGCCTCCAAGGACGCCGAAAAAGGCGCCATCGATTTTTGATTTTTAGACTTGTTGGTGGCTTTGCAAGTTGAAGCGACACAGGACGAAGATACGTTTTCGGGGAAGCCCGTGCTAAGGAACTGGTTGAGGACCACACGTCAGATTGCGCGCCACTGTCGGTGACCGCGTCTACATCGGCGAATGTCGATGAGGCGGAAGGGGCGACGGCACCGGGGGTGGCCCTGTCCATGCTGACGCGCAGCTTGACGGTAGGGTGTTTTCATGACCGAGCATGACGCACTCGCGCTGCCGTGAAAATGTGATGCTGTGGAGATGACGGACTTGGGGGTCAGACACACGGCGGGAATCCGGCTCGCCCGCGATAGCATTGAGTTGTGGCGATCGACGAGACCTTGGGCGAACGAGTCTTCGCTTCTATGTACGGCGTTAGTCCCCTGCTGGTTGTGCTGCACTGCGGCGCGCGCTCGCTGCCGCTGGGCCAGGTAACACTCTTTGCACCACTTTGTGAGCGTTGCGATTCCACCTGCGGGCAGTCTCCGAGAACACGAAGAAGTTTCTGCCGCAGTCTGGGCAAGGCGCTTGTGCTTGGCCCTGTCAGAGGTGGCGGCGTCGAAGGAGGTGGTAGATGAGTCGGCGTTGGGCATCCGCACGTCGTAGCTGTGCGGCCGTGTTGGGTCTGGGGGTGTTGGCGGCGCTTGAACGAGAAATATAGCGCGAGTTGCTTGAGACGGGAGGGCTTTTCTGGCCCATTTCTCTCTACCTTTCGACGAATGTGATACGTTTGTAACCGGACTCAGCTGAAATGTCCTTCGATGTGAGAGCCTCGCGGCAGATTCGAGTCAGCTGGTCCCTGCCAGAAGGAACATCCGCGAATAAGTCTCGTCGGTGTAATTCACGAGATTTAAATTTTCCCCTCGCATGCGCATTTAACTGATAAGCAAACCACAGTTTCCCGCTTTAAACAAACGGACTCTGGGCGGCAAAGGCCGCGAAAGGTGTTCATCGGGGCTTTGGTGCATGGCGACAAGTTCGGCGCGTTTGACTCCGCGAGACACAGGGAATGATGGCCAGGACTTCAATGCCGCCATGACCTCGTCGACGGGAAACCGTGTTGTGATGAATAGGGTCGGCTTTAAGGAGGGCAATCCCAGAGGGCGTCGCCAGCACACTGAAAAAGCTTGCACCGATGCGGATGAAGTGTCGATCCCAGAGCCAACAGCAGAAGTTGTCCCAACGGCGTTCAAACGAGTCCCCAAGTCTCACTCTCAACTCCCATGTTGATGCGCGGCCGCTCACCAGCTTTGGGCCCTTATGGCGGGCGGCAGGTTCGCGTCATTCCCGGTGGCGAGCTGATGAGTGAAGGTTGTGGTTCGTGAGAAGCAACAACGATGGCGTCAGTTTACATCGCAGTCCTGAACTGCAGTCCGGCATATCAACATCGAGGACCACCATCGTGGAGAATGTTGTCGAAGCTGCGCGATATGTGATGGGCCGTCTTGACTTGCTAGGCCTCGATATAAAAATGCCATTATCATGAGAAGAACTCTTTGTCAAGTTGAATATTTTATTGACAATGATAATGGCAATATTATCTGCAACCAAAAGGAAAATAGACCAATAATTAGTCTGATTTACTTTACACGATATGGTACACAGGAAAATTGCCATGAACTAACATGAAAGATCTCATATCGGCATTTTGCATATTGAAACATTACTAAACTGGCGATATACAATTGCACTAATGGAATAATAATATACGAACCAAGCGATAATGTCCAACTATAATGAATTAAATATAAAGGACAAATGCACAAGACACTAGGACATAGGGCAATGACAATCACTCTTCAATAAGCTACATATCCTTGCCTGTGGTAAATTTCTGCAGAATGACTGAACTCAATAAATCATCTATTCTATTTCCAATGGTCAGCCAATGGAAGAGTTTCAGTCTCTTTCACTTTTGAGGCCTTCAGTAATGACGCTCTCCTGGACCAACGACAGAGCAAAGGCTGGCCTCCAAAACCAGCCAACAAACTGGGCATCCACCAATCATTCCTTGAAAAATATAAAAATACTCACAACCTTACAACAGGCTTTGTTCACTGCTCAATAGGTACTGCTCTCATTTAATGGGCCGGCACCCCTGCATCACATACATCTCCTGGATTTGTGCATATAAAGCTCTCCAACAATCAATGGCATCTTCTTGCAATGAGGATGAATGCTTTAGTCGTTGATCGATATTATAAGAACATTGATGATGAAAAAAAATACATATACATTCACAGAAATGAGGCCATCGGAATCTTAATTGCATTGAAAATGATATTTGATACGAGTTCGATTCAGCTGTTTGAGGGTTTTCGTGAGCTGTGATAGATTCAATGTATCAAGAGCAGGCGTTATTTCAGGAGGGCGCTTTTATGATTTGGCCTTTCAGCACTCGTTTTGCCAAAGTAAAGTATTTGAACACTATAAGCATCTTTCAAATTCCAAACAGAACAAGAGCAATCAGAGATGCAGACCCTCACAGGAACTTGTTTTGTATGGTGTGTGTGTGTGTGTGTGTGTGTGTGTGTGTGTGTGGTGGTGTGGGTGTGTGTGTGTGTGTAAGTTTGTGTGGCATTTCTGTACTGGTGTGATTTTCGGTATTAATAAGAACAGAACTTAGAACTGCCACTTTATAACTGTGGCCAGTGGATGACAGGGTACCAAGACGTCCCCTTTGATGGCACCTCACTTTGATTGGACAACATGACCCTGACACCATAAAGTTTTTTTTATTACTATTCAATTGAATTCAGAATAGGATTCAATCCAATTCAAATCATGGAAGATCAAATAGTCATTGTCTTGTCCTTTTGTCTGCATGGAGTAATCAGAAGGAACCCAAACAAGGCAAAAAGCAAAGATGAAGTTCATCAGGAGGAACTGGATAGGATTCCACATTCAGCTTGACTCCTCTACCCTCAAAAGCCCTCCAGGCACAGCCAAGTGAGCCTTATTCCAAAAAATCAAAAAAAAACACAAGAAAAAATTAAATGAAAAATTCTGGTGCCAGAGCCATGTGTCCGATCAGTTGAAATTAAAACATATATTCCCATAATACTAGAACCAGCAATGTGTGAGTTTAACATCGATTGATTAAGCGGTTCCAGAGAAAACATTATTTTATATTTTCTCAATACAATATGGCTGCCAAACCATGTGACCGTATCAATTACTTTCTTGAGCAACATTGTAGCCCACATGCCTTGGAGAACATTTGTGTGAAGTTTCCCCTCGGATCTCTCCAGCTGTTCTGGAGAAGGGATTTTTATATGTTTTTTAAGGGTAAATCCATCTGGCTGCCAAACCCATGTGAGCCTATGAGTCATATGTGTGAACCTTTTGTTCCGCATGGAAAGGTGGTCATATGTGGTAAAGTTTTGCGTCGATCTATTCAGCCATTTTCAGAGAACAAGATTTTTGAAAGGTTTTTTTTTTTTATGTGGTGCGAATCACGTGACTGATATCTCAATTTTTTATTGTGGACCATTTTCTCCCTAGATGACCCTCAAAAAATTTTTTATTTACTGATCGGATGTAGGCGCTCTACATATGCAATTATGAGTCATAACTAATGATGTCATCGGAAAATCACACATCATTCCCCATGAGGAGTATTGCTTTGTGCCAAGTTTCAATTTTTTCTTTGGTGCAGTGTCAGAGATACAGAGGTTCTCAAAGTTTTTCTGTTTTTCCCAACAGAACTGCCAATACCACGTGACACCTGCGTTGTCACAAATTATGATTAAAACATTCTACATGTGTTCGCAGCAATGTTGAAAATTTTCTTTCAATCCAACAAGCGGTTTGCAAAAAAACACAAAAGTCTGTGCAGATAAACAAACAAACAAACAAAAAAGAAAAAAGATGGCGTGCAATAGCACGATACTTGCAAAATCCAACCCCCCTTCCTTTCTCCAAGGTTGTCAATGGATACATCAAATTTGCGCATTTACATTCAGATTTAAAGTTGACAATCTTAATCAAAGCTCAGGTAATCGGAATGAAATTGAATTATTTTTAAAGATTGAAATTGATGATTTGAAATTTTGATCTTGAGTTGACCTTTGGACCTTTCATCCTCAAAAACAGTTGGTTTTTCAAAATTCAGTGTGAAATATGCCAATTGCTGCTTAATATTCAGGTTAATCAGATGAAAATTGGACGAACTTTTTTTCAGAATGAAATTTGAAATGATTTTGAAGTTTGACTTTGAGTTGACCTTGAACCTTTTGAACCTCAAAAATGGTTGGCTTGCCCAACTCAGTGATGAACGTGTCCAAATTATTGCTCAAATTTCAAGTCAATGCAGATGATAAACCAAATGATGATTTTACAATATTTGACCAAGAATGACCTTTCACCTCAATCAAGAGGCCTCTGCAGTTGAAGACTACCTCTACAACTTGGTAACATTTCATGATGACGGTTTAGGATTTGGACCTGTAAAGGCAATAAACAGACATAAGATAGGCAGAATAACAAGAAAAAAAAGACGTCATGCAGAAAAAAAAGACAGACAGAATAACCCTGAAAATCCACAAAAGAAATTTGAACTCAAAAATAATTGGTGGTTGAATTAAATGACCAAATATGCAACTCCGCTTCAAATTTCAAGTCATTTCGGATGAAAATTTGACATTTTAAGAAATATAGCCCATGTTGACGCTTTTGGCCTATGTTAACCGTCAAAATATTAAATTGGAGGATGAATTCAGTGACCTTATATGAATCCTCTTAAAAATTTAAAGTCATGCCGGGATGAAAAATTGAGGATTTTGGAATCTCACCAAAGTTTGTTGCCTTGGGCCTATGTTGACTGCAAAATAATTGGCTGGATGAATTCAGTGACGTGAAATATAAATCCTCTACAATTTCAAGTCTAATCGATGAAATTGAGGATTTTAGAAATCTCAACTTAAAGTTGTTGAGATTTTTGGCTATCTAGCACCTTTTGACTTTTGACCTCCAAAAACATATGCTCTTCCTTATGAAAACTCCACATTTGTGAGTTTTGGTGAGGATCAGTTTAAAAATGTGACCTGTGTTAAAAAAGGGTTAAAAAGTTAAAAAAACAGAACAACAAAACAACAGACAGAACAGATACAAAATCGACTGGTACGAAAAAAAGAAGAATAACTGAAAATCTTCGAATTTTCCAATAACAAACGGACCCAAATGCAATACCTCTCCCTTCAGTGAGGGTAACGAGAGAGTTCAATAGATCACCATACCCCACAAAGTCTGGAACAGGACATGTGTGGGGTCAGCAAGTGGCAAATTATAATTGTTTGTGATGATCTAAAATGCCGTAATAATTTTGTCCAGTTACTGCTAAACGAAAGGTTTGAAAGTGTTTGAAAAGACGACTTGTGTTCTACGGTGTTCAAGTATATAATTCAACTGAAACAAAATAGAATTTAAAGGTTGCAGAGCAAAATTTCAGAAGTTTACTGCTGTTGATTGCAGCTTCTTTTACACCGCCTTATTTATCACATTAAATTCGTTTTTAGATCTTCGTGGAGATCTCTAAGTCTTAACTCACGTTGTTGTTCTTTCATCTTCTTCTTGTGGACTTTTTTGTTTCAACATAGCCTACAGTTTTCATCGAAACTTCCTGAAACTTTGCAATATATTAATGTAAAAATACCCGCACAGAGAAGTAACGCATCTCCGATTTTGAAAAATTCCTCCTAGAAAAAAAAGTTATGATGTCAAAAATATCTCGCTAATGGCAATCGCCTAAAAACTAGAGGGGGAGCACTCGGTAGGTGCAAAAACCTGCCGCCGCCATACTGCTAGTCACTTCATGAACCTGATACCTATTCATTCAATTTAGACGTAACGAGTGCTCACAGAGTTATAGTTTGCACTTTCGCCTTTTACTTTTAATTTAATACTCAATTTCATTGTCTAACTAAAAGATCCCTTGAGACAGAAATTGATTTTAAAGTGGTAAATCACCTGAAGTTCCAAAATCAGCCGCAAATATATTTTGACATGTTTTTTTGTTTGGGAAATCACTTATAACATGTAGAATGCACAAAAAAATGAATTTGTTGAAAAAAAAGTTTTGCAAAAAAATTTTTTTTTCTCTAACAATTTTTTTGGGGGGGGGTTGGAAAATCACTTAAACATGTAGAATGCAAAAAAATAATATTAAAATATTTTTTCAAAATGACGCCTAGCAGCCAATATTGGATTTGGACCAAGTCCAAAATCAATGGCATGAATCCTTGGCCATACCTAATCCCCACAAAGTTTCATCGAAATCCGTCGAAGGAGTTTTTCGTAATACTGTTTCAACAACAAACCAACAAACAAAAAACAGAAAGGGGTGAAAACAGTAACCTCCCGATCTTCGATGGCGGAGGTTAAATTATCTCCGAAACTAGGCAAGCTTTTTTTGAATTCTGTAGCGCGGGAATCGACAAGGGCATTAGCAGAGATTAATTTACCGCACATATGATATATCACTATGACGTCATAATCAATTTTTTATGACGTCATTCCCTATTTTTTTGCATTTTTGTTTCACAACAACCCAGAGTTTTCATCGGATCTTCATGAAACTTGCCATGTATATGCGGAAAGCGCCACGCGCAGGCAGTAACCATCTCCCGATTTTGGAAATTCTTCCTAGAAAAAAAGTTGACGTCATAAATATCGCCGCTAATTGGGAAATCGCCTATACCATTATCTCGCGAAACTAGGCAGCTGTTGAATTTTGTTTGCGGGAATCAAAGCCGGGCATTAGCACAGATAATTTATCGCAAACCTGATACATCACAATGACGTCATATTCGTTTTTATGACGTCATCATTAAGAGGAACGAGGATCTAGCTCATTTGAGCCTTGTTTTGTTCCTGTTCTCTGTGTTCGTTTGATGTCACTAAAAAAAACCAAAGCTTCCTGTTTGGAGTGATTTTCATTCTGTTTGACTGCCAGACAAGCAACAGACGAAAAAAATATCTGGGGCGATTGGGACGAATTCAGAGGTAAAGTATTGCTAAACTCCAGGCTCCCTTTCCGAATACAGTACAAAGATAACATTCGATTTTAAATGGGTTGTTCCTCGATCACAACCTGATGTTTGTCATTTGTAGACAGACAGACAGAGGACAGAAACCCGGTGTTGGCTTAGCATTTGGTGGCTGGCTTGGGTTTAGGGTCCTGAGTTTGAGCCCCGTTGTCCACTGAATTAACCAAACCAAAGTGGGGGGGTTGACAGCCTGTCATCCTTCTGAGGTTGGTGAAATGAGTACCAGTATAACTGGTATGGCAAGCATCAGAAGCATAGTCGAGCCCCAACAAAATATAAGCTACCCAACCAGCCAGCTGCAGTATGCACGAGAACAACAAGACAAGACAGACAAAGTGAACCATTTGCTTAACTGGCGCTTCTTTTGTTTCATGTGCACCGGGTAACAATTACCTGTTCTATCCCTGCAGGGGGGACACTGCAGCATCCCTGCGAGAACTGAAATAACTCGCAGCCACACGCTGGATGGGATCGACAGACGACGACGATATCTTTCGCAGAGGAAGGAAGGGAAGTGACGGTTATGGCATGTTAGAGGGAACAGAGAAGTGAATGATGAGGGAGGAGAGGGGAGGGAACAGGTGGAAAAAATGATGCCATTTGTATGTAATGCATTGGATGATCTGCACAAGGTAATGCATTGCTCCCTTACAACAATCCAAGGTAAAAATTACAATAATATAAACACGCAGAAACTTCCTTCTTTAAAAGAATGCATTTTGTTGTAATGGGAACCAAATATATTCTAAAACCTCCATCAGTTGGGATGGTAAACAAAGATCCATGGGCAGATACGTTAATAGAGCCATGTCAGGCTCATTAAAACATTGAGAAATTTCCCTAATGTGCAGAGCAAATAGGTCAGCCAGAAGTTATTTATAGCAAGAATATAGAGTCATCAATTATCACCTGACGTTTGCAGAAAAGTGGCACGAGTACGCAACACCTGCATTCCTTTTTTAATTTCTTTCGACAGTTTTTCTCTTCATCCATTTGGAACCGAGGCACCGTTCATTATGCACACATCCTCATTGCCTCCATCACCCGGCCCTTTCGGTTTATTTCCTTTTGTACTTCGATTTTCCTTTTCTAATCTAATTTTCATGCTCGTTTCGAAAACATATATCACTCGAATCAAATCAGTGCCGCTTCACGTGATGCCAAGAATGTGGTAACTAATTTTACTATTAACAAAATCGAAGTTTATGAAAATGCATTTGTTTGTAAATGGGTGTAACACGGTTCTACGTGGCGAGGAAAGAAATCCTTGCCAACTTATATGGATTGGTAATAGCTTCTATCTGCATTGTATAATCATTTAAATGTGATGTTTAAGTATATACCTAAAGTAAGTGTGCATGTGGTGTGGTGTGGTGTCCATCATCCTATTGGGGACCCATACTCTGTAACAGACAGTGGTGATCAAACTCCTCTTTTCAATAAATGCCAAGGTGAGCCAATGAAAAAAAGCCAACAATTCAAAGGGTTTTCGGAAAAAGCGGAATGATAATAGAAAAGCTATACGCCAAGAAAACCTATAAAAACCAAGACGCCAAGGTGAACAATGATAGCCAAGATCTTGTGGAAAAAGCCAAGGAGTGGTCACACTGGTAAACAGAGCGTCGGTGCTGCCCGAAGCAGTCTCCTGGGCTAATTGGGCACAATCCTGGACGGGTCACACTCCAACGCAGGATACTTGAATGCTTGAATCATCCGCAGCATCAAGCTGGTACTATTTTGCGACCTACGGAAAGGAATGACTGGCTGAGTCAACTCAACCTGGTATTATTCAACGGCCGAGCGGGATTTGGAACTTAGGATCCGAGGATCCCAAGTCCACCACCCGAACCATTAATGCCAACACCGAGGCATTGCGTGGCGTTGCGTTTGTGTGGCATGCATGTGTGGCATGGCGTTGTTGTGGCAATGGGCATTGTGTGGCATGGCGTTGCGTTTGCGTGGCTTTTGATGCATATCAAAGAAATTCAAAGGAAACATGTGAACGCACCTGATCAATTTGTTTATAGTGCAGAGGCTGTTGCCCACCAAGCAACCAACACTCTAAAATTGGCAAGAGTGTAAGTGGTGCCAGGAACCTCCAGAGAAAAGCAGACATAAGGTGGAATTTGTTCAGGGTGCCTGCGATAGCTCACCTTTCTCCATTTCAATGAAGGACACCATGGGATCTTTTAACATCCACCAACAATGCTGGCAGACAGGACGTCCGTTTAACGTTTCATCCGAGGGACGCACACCAAATTTGGATGAATCAACCTGTCTTGTGAAAACACCAGGATGATATTTACAGCTGGTCGGGATTTGAACACAGGACTAGACAGCTTAGAAGTAAGTGTTGCGACCTCTTGGCCATCTGACAGCAGTTGTGCATACACAATGTTTGTGTGCACAGTGCACCAATATCTCTCTCTCTGTCTCGTGTCTCTCCCTGTCTCGTGTCTCTTCTTCCGTGTCTCGTCCGTCTCGTCTCGTCTCTCTCTCTCTCTTGACATGTGCATCACAACATTAGCACCACACTCAGCGGGGCATTTCGTCGAAGGAAATTTCTTCCTCCCCGATGGATGCTAACCTACGGGGATCTGTCCGTGCTTCTTATCCTTTTAAACGCTCAACATCAGCCAAGGAGCACACACATAACTTCAAAACCAAACATTCTGCATTTTGCACAGAAACCGTTTTAAACTTATAACCTTCAGCTTTTTCCATATCATCCCCTGGTTGCCTTCTCACATCATCAATTATAAGCAGCTTGAATGTTATTCTCTTGGCATTCATTTTCATTCAAGATAACTCCAAAAATAATAAAAAATCTTTGCAGCATATGTTTTCCAGATGAGGTCAAAACATAACGGAATTTTTCAAGAAATCTAAAAGGGACGATTAGACATGGGAAAGGTTAGGGCAAGTTATTGAGCTCAGAGTGTGGTGACAGTATCATTAGGCTGTGCCATCCCTGGTGCATTCCATTTGTTAGTTGGGTGTTGAAGAAATGGAGCCCATGCTGTTTGCTGGAGCAGTCCCTGACCTCCCTCATCATCCTCCTAACATTCTGCTCTATATCAGCCATCGATTGCAAATTTGTGAAGCAGTTAACAGCCAATTAATGCTCTTACTTATTCAATTACAAACATACCTTAGGCTTAGGGGCTGATCTTTCACAACCAGTGAATTTTGCTTTGTTCATGTTTTTGTATCTCCTTCAACTATAACAGTGTTTGTTTGAATCTCTTCAGTTAATATAAAAGATATTTGAAATATTGTTTTCGAAACATTTCGTAATTCATCTAAATGTGGCAAAAATCCCCCAATCCGGCTAGGGTGAATACTTTTGCAGGCTACTGTAAGTGGACTTGTAAGACGATGATTTGAAGAATGAGTTGTTGGGTGTTGTACAAAGGAGAAGGAATTGGGAATATAAATTGTGGGTCATTTACAAAAAACTTGTTACAGTGTTATGTTCTGAAAATAATATATGTGGAGGTAATATTAAGAAGTGTAGGCATCAATTACTATTTAGAAAGTCCAACAGAATGGTCCAGGGGCAGCCAATTACTTTGAGTCGTCTAGTCCTGGGTTGATTCCTGGACCTGACTACAAACTATTGATTGTATTGGACTTTGCAAGGACAGTGTTGCATCACAAACTGTCCATCCCTTGGATGGAAGTTAAGCCTCACGCAGCCACGTTGGCCAAAGTCCTAAATTCTTACTCAACCTCAGTCAAATGTCAGGCCTAACAAATAGTCTGTGAAAGACTTTGGCGAGAACCTTTCTTCTCCAGCGCAAACCCAGGAGGTGAGAATAATTGGGGTGCGTTCAGGCATTTCTTGTAACTGTTCACCTCCGCTACCACCACATTTTTGTAAACTGCACAGTTTTGAAATTACTTAATGACAATCAACATCTCAAACCGGCAGTCCTCAATGCCCCAAGTCCTTTTCTTACTGCCATTTCAAGGGCTCATTGTCTTATTTTCTGTTACTTTAGATCTACTGGGTTCTCACAGTTGAAAATGTAATCTCTTGTGGTCACATTCAAACTCCGCTCTGCTTATACCGCACTAAATGTAAATGCTGCGTCAGTATGGCCTGACATTCGTTCAGTTCAATTCTCATTGACAGAAAACCAAAACAACTCATAAAAGAGCTTATCCCGTTTTTTCTTTCACCACTTTGCTGGATTTGAATTTGTAACCTCTGTAAACGTCTTCTCTTCGTACCCTTTGGCAGCTTTAAACTGGCATTCGTTTTGTGGCCTATCCATATCTGGACTGCTGGGAGTCCATTTTAGTTTTGTGTTTTGTGTTTTCCTTTGCCTGATTCTATTGTTTTCCTCATTCTTTAAAAAAAAGCCATTCCTATTCACTTTCCCCTACTTCTTCTTTTTTAAAAAAACAAACTTATTTGGTTCTTTTTTTCCCCAATCCTTCATTCTTATATCCTCCTTTTTACATTGAACACAAACTAACCCTCCATGATGGCATTGTTAAGGTCTTCCTTCGATTAAACCCTTTATTCTCTCATCTTCCTAGATATCTATCTCCTTCTACTTTGCTGTCTTTGTCTCCTTTATACTTATATTTCTTCAAACTTCAATGATTCTATACTTTCAATAAATATTTCATCAGTGAAACACCTTTATAAGGAACCAGACTCACTGTGCTTAAAATCATCATCAATCTAGCTATAAAACTTGTGTTGGCCTGATGCTAGTGGTTCCCATCTGAACCCTATGACTCCAATGAACTTTGTAATTAATGTACAAGTACACTGATGTCTGTGTCCTGAATGTGATTGTATTTAAAAATTCGTTCCTTTTTGAGACAAGAGTGAGGCTCTGGAAAGAAGGGAGGTGATAGAGGGTAAAAAGGCATTGAACTGATAATTCAGCAGTAAAGTGGGGTCCACAGGTTGGATACAATAAGGCCAAGGGAAGTAAGTGTAACAAACTGGCCGTAGAGAAGGGATAATTTAACAGAGAGTTCATAGAACACCTTACCTGCCGCAGTCTTGACAAAAAAATGCATGGGCGGGGTCTGCGAGCAGCATATTTTGATTGGTCGAGATGAATTAAAATCCCGTTATATTTTTGTCCAAGTACTGCTAAAGAAAGATTTTTGAAATGCCAAAGAAGAGCAAATTGATTTCTGGAGTGTTTCTAGTGTATAATTAAATTGAATAGAATAAATATTTAAGGTTGTAGCAAAACATTTTCAATGGTTTAGGCTGTTGATGCAGCCATCTTTTTACACACCTTATTTTAACACTTCAAACATGGTTCGTCCACGCCTGTTGTTTTGTCCTTCGTGATGTCTTTCAAAGCAGTAAGTTTACTTGTTTGGAAAGATTTTCAATTCTGTTTGTCTGCCAGGCAGGCAGACGAGTAAAAACATTATCTGACTCCTCTCTGCGCATGCGCGATCGGGAACATTCAGAGCCAAAGTACTGCGACACTACAGGTTGGTTTTCCCGATTCTTTCCGATTTGTGTTCAAAATATAACATCCCAATTTGGTTCCTCGTCATAAAGTGGAATTTTGTGGACAGACAGATAGATAAACAGACAAGTGGAACCATATTCT
>CM068961.1:20855837-20873900 GCA_035128595.1 Eptatretus atami | reverse complement strand
ACTCAGAAGTCACAGACCCCAACTGACAAAGATCCATTTGAGTGGTAGCCGACCAGTACGATCGTTCATACTTGTAAAGTGCAAACCTTGGATTGCAGTCATTAGAGAACGGGCTGGGTTCGGCACAACAAACAACATATGTACACTAAAGTGAAGGAAACCCCAAGGTGTGTGTATTTACCCCCCCCTCCCTCCCCCACCCAACACTATTGGATCATCTCTTTTAAGTAATATTTTTTGAATATTTAATATTGACCTTAATATCAAAACTCATTATTATTGACCTAAATAATTATTCATAATAATAACGAGTACTTTCATTTATTAAAAACTAACAAATACAACCCGTCGCTTCGCTGATGGGAATATTAAGAGGGGAGGGGGAGAGAAAGAGGGGGAGCGTTGGAGGGGGGTGGGTGGAGAGCGATGCCTCACCATGTGTCGCTATACACTCCGGGAGGGGGTGGGAGCGAGGAGGATGGGGGAGAGAGGAGGACGGAAGTGAGGAGGGGAAGGGAGTGTTCTGGACATGCGTTTTCTTAGTGGGCTTGAGGGGGAAAGGAAGGAGAGGGGTTCTGAACTTGCGTTTGGTAGGAGTACTTGAGGGGAAGTGGGGGAGGGGAAATGGGGGGGGTTGTCCCTTTTGCTGGCATTAGTACAGGATTGAATCACATGGGGAGTTTTAAAACAGCACTTTCAAACATGTCATACTAAACATCGCCCGGAGACCACCCAAAGACATCCATGAGGGGGGAGGAGCTTTTGGAGGAGGTAAGCATGAGGGGAGGGGAAGGGAAGGAAGGGCATTTTCCTTCATTCATCAAAAGAGCCACGCCAGTGTTCTTGCATTAATTTAATTTATGCACACGTCTTATGACAAGAATGCGATAAGCTCTAGAATCTCTTAACCTGAGCCAAATTTCAAAATTTAAACTGCAGAATAGATTCTAGCAGTAGTTCCAATTGCTAAAATAATGTTCATTTGACCAATTCACACATTCTTTGACACCCCTTCCTCTGCTTGACCTTTGGAGAGTTGTACGGTGGTGGAGGGGGGTTGGGAGGAGGTTAGCGTGAGGGAAGGGGAAGGTAAGGCAGCGTGAGGGGATGGAAAGGTAGTGTACCAGGGAGATGAAATGTGCCTAAACAGCAACATTTTCTTTTTAACCACCGGGTTCTATATAAAACTGGGTGGGGGCATTTAAAGCCCAAGCTATCTACCTGGCAAAGGCCTGGCTGCAGGCATGCATGCTCGCACATGCAGCGACCTTGGCACCCCTCCAGTTGGCTCACTCCGAATCAGATTCGTACATGATACACTCTAGGGAAGCCATTTTCCTTTCAAGACTAAACCATCAGTCCTTAACAGCTCTCACCCCCACACCCCCCATACATGTTCCTCCAACCACCTCACAGGCTATGCCAACTGTGCACGTGCACCGACGATATACTCATCCTTTCATACACACAAGTGAACAGATTCTCACCAGCATGCTCAACTTTCCTTACACCCACACTGCACTGCACGTCCTGGGTGGCTTTGGCACCACAGCACGTCCACCCCCCGAGTGTCGAAGCACATGGTTCGTGAGATAGCCGCAGAACCTCCACCACGGCGCCATGCACCATGGACCCGGGTGTGAGTTTTGTCCATATGCCTGCTAAACCTGTGCACCACACACACACACACGTTACCAAGCATACAGGCATGTACACACCCCTGCAAAGAGTCCCTTTACAAACCCCAATCTACCAATTTATACCACATGCATGTGTGCTGTCTACGCACATCTTGATGCTTGCAGCAACTGCCGGCTGCAACTCCCGATCGGGACACATCGCCGGCTCCTTTTGCATGGTTGTGCTCTCCTGTAGTGTCACGCGTGCTTTTCTGTGGGGTTATGTGTGCCCTGCACACATTCTCCCCTGTATGTGCCCCAATTTCCTCCTTGGTGGAGTTCCAGACACAAGCTTCGATTTGACGTCGGAAAGTTTTCTTTGTAGGTATATTAATATAACTATATTAATATAATGAAAGCAGATCATAGAAAAAGGTGAAAATGTGATCTCGTGTGAAAAAAAAAACAAAATTCACAACACTTTCAACGGGTGACATGGATGACACTTACTTCGTACGTAATACTGCTATCGACTGTAGATCGCACGCCAAGTAGCTTGAGTACTCAACCAATGATGCCACCCAGCAGCCTCGTGCTGCATTCGAATGAAGACGAAGTGCGATGGCAAAGTTGCTTCCAGGAAGTTGGTGCTTCGTGGAGCATAATGGATCGACGCATGGTCTTATATAATGTGAAGATAATGTTCACATTTCCAAGGAGAAGCTGATTTAGTTGAGAATACCTTCAATAATGTCTATTTAAGGACTTCTTTATTAAAAAAAAAAATTGATTGTTTTTGTAATTTGATCGATGTGAATTTAAGTAGTTTAAAAAAAAAATGTTAAAAACAGTCAATAATATTACATGCCAATGTTCAATGGGAGTTCAACTCGAAGAACATTCCAATGGATCGTCACACCGTTTGTTATCGGTTAATAAGATTGGGAATAACAGCAGTTGTTGGATGGAAAAGGATGGATGCCCTAAACCTCAATAAAGATGTTAAGGCAATCTCACTGAACATTTCTTGAGCTTTTGACAATCTAGCAGCTTTCAACACCATCCCTGCTGAATAAGTCGTCTTAGAATGGCATTTCAGTCGATGTCCTTCACTGGCTGCTGATTTTCTTTCATTCATGCAAGCAGGATGTTGCAACTGATGGCATATTCTTCCCTGCCCGAGTTCTATCATTGTGCGAGAGTTCACTCCGTCATTGTTCTCTGCCATAGCGAAAGAGGCACTCATCAAGACAGCATCCATCATAAGACCAATCTTTAATTTGACTTATATGAACGGCTTGTCTGCTTCCTTGGAAAATCCGCTGTACCACTTTGCAGATAACTTAAGGCTGCACCTGCCATCTCATCACACAGACAACTTTGGGCTGCGATGGTTGTTACATCACCACAGTAACAGGCAGACTTCAACTGCATCACTTTCAGCCAATCTAAAGAAATAAGAAACTTATGCAACCATCGACTGAAATAAATCACAATGTGTGTTTGTGCGTTCGTCTGTCTCCCTTCATAAGGACAATTTGAGCCGGGGTTTTCAAGGCCAATCTTTTAACATGACTGTGTGTTCACTTCGTTCTGTTTTTTAGGAAGAAAAAAAGAATTGAAAAACTTTTTTCAGAAAAGAATAATTACATCTCTTCTATTGGAATTGTAGACAATGACTTGCACCTCAAGGGCGGTGTGCAGGAGCGTTTTCTTAAATAACAATAAATACAAGGCAAAGGGACGTGAAATTCTCTGCACGTGACGTGTGATGTGATTATGTCCGTAGGAGTAGGATGTCCACTAAATAAAGATGATATGAGCATACCTGACGCTAGGCTGAGGCTCAAGACTTTGGCATGCTCAGGGGGCTGCACCGTCAAAATGAAACATCCCGGAAGATAAAGAAAATATGATCACATTTGTTCATGTGGAGTTTTAAAATAACTCTTCTTGCTCTGAATTCAATCATCATATCTTCCGGTTTCCTTGAATATTTTGAATAAAATAATTCCAACCCGTCATTTTTGACGGGCTTTTCTACTCGTCTGGAATATAAGATTCGATGCTGAAATATTCCGAATTTCAAATCCTGCATCTCCACCTGGACATTCTGGCAAGATACTCCAATTACTTCTTTGAGAAACTTCTGATGGAGGCCAGGTCTTTGGAGCTCTTTGGTTTTATATTTTGCCTTGAACAATTTTGTGGTGACCGCATCTCCAATCTGGCCTCCACAGTTGGTTGGAGCCTATTAATATAATCTGTAGAGCCAAGTACTCACTCCGTCATTCTCAGCCCAATATATTTTATAGAGAATTTATCCACAGTGCTTTATTTTTGGCATCCCAGGATGCAATAGAATCAAATACCTCGACAAATATATATATATATATATATATATATATATACTGATGAGCCAAAACATTATGACCATCTGCCAAATATGCTGAGGTCACGTGATCTAATTACCGGGGGACGAGCCCTCAGTACGCACTTGCTCAAACCGGATCACCTTACCAGATCGGATGCAGCCGAGCGGAACTGCCAAGCACGTACTGACTAGGAAACAGATCGTCGGGGAATAACGTCCTGGCTAAACGAGGGTGTGGGCCATGCTGGACCAATGGAAGAAAACACAAAAACAAGCTGGGAACATTTCTATAAAAAGCATTAAATTTTCAATCAAGTGAGGAAAGGTATGTGGCACATTGAATGGGGTTTTATTTTATGCACAGCTGGGGATAGCAAGGAATTCATGGGGTGCAGCAAGACAGGCAATCTTACAAAAGAGACACAGAGCAGAGTTATCCGGTTATATGGTCTATTCAGTCGTAATTTATGCTAGGATAGGCGCCATCGCGCACACACACACACACACACACACAACACACACAACACACACACACACACACACACACACACACACACACACACACACACACACACACATCTGAGGAAGATTAACAGCCCAGAGAGAAAGAAAGAAGGTGAGGGTAAACGACCTTTCAATACCTGGCGCAGTGGCAGACCAACATAACCCAAAGCACTTAGGAGAGGTAGGTGGGAGGAATACTGGTTGTGTCTAAGGTGTGGTGGGTTGTGGTGTCTGCAGAAGAAAATGGGATTGTGGAGTCAGTAATGATGTTCTTTGTGTGTCCAAAGAAGACAGGATGGAGGGGTGGATAGAGAGAGAGACAATAGATGTGTGAGGGGAAAACCTAGCTGTGTAAACTCTCAGTGTAGCGTGTATCTCCGTGGGATGCTCCACCTGAGCGTTCCCACCTCATGATATGGCACAGTATCTCCTACTTAATTATTTCAGGGCTCGTGGCAACGTGCACTCCGTACTGGTCCGTCTGGCTGCGCGGGGGTGGCGGGACGTCGACAGGCTGGCAGGGGTCTCGAAGGATGGCAGTCGCCCCGGATCAGGCTCTCGAAGAAGAAGCAAGTTCTCACAATTGCACACAATAATGTTCTGAGACAGAGAGCAAGAGAATGAGAAAAAGAGAGACTCTAATGGCTAGTGCTACCCCTTTTATAATCCCGCGGGCGAGGGTGGGGTAATGACTGGAAAGCAACACGCTGTAGCCCAAATCCTGCTCCTCTATTGGCCACAGGGGCTCCAGCCATGCCCTGCCAGGCTCCGGGACCAGAAACTGGCTCAGTTGCTTACCAGCTTCGGCATGACTTGGAGCTCCTGACTTAACATAGGGCATGCTCCCAGAGCTGGCACCCCGGCCCTGATCGTGCACCGAGTGCAGTCTGAATGTCGAATATCAGCGGACTTTCTCCGCTACCCACGGGCTGTTTCACAGGCCAAAATGCACACCCGGGACCTGAACCAAACTCCCGGATCGCCCTTCTCATGGCCCCTACTCGTCTCCCCCGGTCTTGCCGTGGTCTGACGACTGGATGAGGGCTGTATCAATTCCGAATGCTCACCTGGGACGTCCCCTGTGAAACTTGGTGGAGCTATTAGCGTCTGTTGTGTGGTCGAGCATCGCGCGGCGCCGAGGACTATCCGATGCCGCATGGTGCGCCTCAAAATAGAGTGGCGATGCAGAGGTACAAGGGGGTGTGGGAATATTTTTCCTGTGTGGGAGGCGTTTGTGGTCAAAGTCATGAGATTTGGTGAGTGAGGTGCGAAGTAAGGTGAGGTGCCAGTTGGTAATTGGCGTGCAGATTTTTATGAAATAATGGCGCGTGATTTCCATGTGCGGGTTGTGTAGTGTGCAACGGGGATGTGGAGGATCCGAGCCATGGGAGGCATCGTGGTGTGCTTGTAAACAATTGCCCATTGAAATGTGTGTGTTTGCATGTTTGTTATGTACTATGGCTAAAAGGAAAGGGTTAGAGTAGGAATCAGTGACATTTATTAGACCTAACTACACGACCCACGCAACGCACTTCATCCCGTTAACCAACTAGACATGAAGGGAGGACTAACTACACGAATACTAATGAAATAACTGCCTGGGGATCACTGCATGTTGCACACCATTGCCTTAGAGGCCTGCAGTTTTGCCAAGAACCGTTTTATATTTATATATATATATATATATATATATATATATATATATATATATATATATATGTAGTTGATTGTTTACAGTCTATGAATCACTTTTCCCAAGGAAGAAATTATTTTCAACCATTAATTGGATCCACAATGCCAACTGGTTCTGTACACTCCATTACAACTTGCAGAAAAAGTGATGCAGTTTATTTTGCTTTGTCTCGTCTTAGTTTAATTCTGAACGAGGTGGGATTAGACCACAAGCTGCAAGGCATTGCAACCAGAAGTATTCTGTCTTTCCAAAAGAGGTTAATTTGCCAGCTGCCATATACCTGTTTCCATTTGCTCTTGGACATTACAATATCCACTGATAAATTTCAAACATCATTTGACCTTTGGGTGGAACCATGACTAAAATAGATTTGAGAAGAACTCTGTCTCAATATATAAGATTCTCCCCATTCTATAAATGATCTTCCTGCCATGCAAACCCTTGACCTATCTGCTCAGTAGACTTATGGTGCTCTGAGTGTGATCCAGCTCCATCTGAGGGTGAACCAGAATGGCTCGATCCATGTGTATATATTTGTACACACAGTGTGTACCACCCACAAATGAATGCATAAAGTTTGTATATATGATGAGAGAAAAAAATAAATAAATTGAAAGTGGTTTGATACAAATTATCAACAGGAAAGCAACAGAGGAGATGCATAAATGTTTAATTCTCACATTCCGACCTTCTTAATGGTGCCCAGCATGGCATGTGCTCGCGACAAATAGCTTTCTACTGCGTCTGCTTAATTGCGGCCTCTATGCAATATTCATTGTGCACCTGGATGGTGGCAGGAGGCCATTGGGAATGAGCTGGCCTTCGCTAAAACAACGGTCTTAAATTTTACCCTTCTAATTCTATATTCATGAGGTTGGGTGGTGAGAGTAAGTGTAAAATGTTGGACATAGCAAGTTACAGAGCCAGTTACCCCAATGGAATTGAAATTGAAGCTCCTTGTTTTGGTGATAAGCTCGTAAAGCCATTGTTGACGGTATGCTGTAATTCACATTTGATTTCTACACAAATGAAATCACACTTTGGATTTGAATTGCTGCTGGACTCACTGGGGCAGTAGTAAGTGCCTGAAAATTAATTAAGAAAGACGATGGAAAAAGTGGTCCAAGAAGGCAAAATTTACACGTTAAAAATTCGCTCGATTCAAATTATTTACTGCATCAGGGAGAAAAATATAATTTGTTTAACACGTACGACAAATCGTTGAGACTGCTTCATATTGAAGGAAGTGGTTTGTATTCATGAAACTTATCACAAAGTTTGGGAGTTTGTAAGTAGTTATTGTTCTTTGTATGGAATTTCCGCTGTGAGTCCAATCATCAAATCGAGGTGCCATTTCATTGCCATCTAATGTCTTACATAACCTACCCTTTTAACAAGCTTTCTCTTTCTGCAAACTTTTCCCTTTTTCTTACTGCACCTTTCTCTACTCACAATTATTAGCCCGTCCTCCCGTGAAGTGGGAGACCGGGAGTTTGCAATTGTGTGTGTGTGTGTGTGTGTGTGTCCGTCCAGGCCACAACTTTTCTTTAACCATTTCTGCTTTTATCATCAAATTTTTAACAAACCTTTATTATGAGAATATGGAGAAGACTGATTAATAATTGGGTCAAAATGTCAAAGGGTAAGGTACAAAATGTAAGTAAGTACAAATCCTCAAAATGTAAGTACAAATACTCCTCATCAGACCGTCTACCGCGCGTCAGCGCAAGACGGCCTGGTGTTGTAATCGCTTCCGTGCTTCTTTATCTTGTCTGCTTGCATTTTAAAATGCTTTCTCGTTTATCATTTGAGATTTTGTCATCAAATTTTCAAATCCTCCTTATTATGAGAATATGGAGAAATAATTAATATATTTCTTTTCGCCATTTTTTTTCGTCAACTTTAGTTTGAGTACAGTGCATGCGGACGGGTTTTGAGATGCTTTCTAGTCTTCTTTATTACCCTCGTCAAAGGAGAGGTTATTGCATTTGGGTCCGTTTGTTTGTCTGTCTGTCTGTCTGTCCACACAAAACTTTCGTGTTTTTCTCTGCAACTGCTTGTCGGATTGAGACGAAATTTTCACCATTGGTGTGACTACTCGTGTAGAATGTTGTAATGATAATTGTGACGTCATAGGTTACGTGGTATGGCAGCAATATTGGAAAAATGGGAAAAAAATTGGACCTCTGTATCTGAAACCAAGGAAAAAATTGAAACTTGGCACATAGTAAGTATTCCTCATGGGGAATGAGCTTGATTTTTTTTTATGACGTCATACGTACCCTCGTTATGATGTCATAATTGCATATGTAGAACACCACATCCGATCAGTATGAAAATGTTTGAGGGTTCAATGTTATGGGGATTATAATTGGTCCACAGAAAAATGTTCATTATGTCAACGGTCACATGATTTGGCAGCCATTTTATTTTTTTTTTTAAACCTTCAAAAATCTTCTTCTCTGAAGTGGCTGAACAAATTGAGGCGAAACTTTACACGTATGACCGCCTGTCCACGAGGAACAAAAGGTTCACACATATGATATCATAGGTCACATGAGTTGCAGCATATTGGATTTACCCTAAAACCCATAAAAATACACCACTCAAAAGAAGTCGTGACGAGGGTCTGCAATCTCTGATTGCTCTTTTTCTTGTTTCTGTGTGAATTCCTTGCCTGCTCCTCATTGCCATGTTGTTGCTACATTGACCTTCCATAATTTGTCATCCTAAAACAGAATATCCATGTTGTTTACAACTGAGAAATGCAAAAAAAACATATCTGCAATGGAGTGATTTCCCTGGAACTCATCTTTTAATGCATTAAGGTCACACATTTGCACTTTCTTCCTCCATAATGACCAGTTGGTAAATCCTCCATTTCATTTATGTGATTATCCTCTGGGAGAGGTAGAGTTGTAGCTCCTGGACTTCATGGTCTGCTATCACCTACCTATCTTGAGTGGATCAAAGATTTACTGGCCTTCAGAACCGGCTGCTGTTGAAGAATTATCTGCAAGGCAAAAGTCCTGTCTCTGCCATTCTCAGCATATAACGGCGTATAAGGCTTTCATCCAAGGTGGCATGGATGTGCACAAGGAAAGTGAGTGATGGATGCTAGTTTGAAAGCATTATTCTTGTTGAATTAGACTACTGAGTGTGTCTGTTTTCAGCCCAGCTCAGTTTGGAAAGGATGTCCTGCTGAGTTGGTCAAACAGTGTGTGCTGTTCGTGCTTCCTGGCTAGTCCTGCTGCTTGCCCCTCTGGAGGCTGTGAAGTATAATGCCCTCCATGTCATTTCCATCTCATGATGGAAAGCTGAGTAACAGGGTTTGCTACTCACTCAGTGCAAACATTTTATTGACTTTGCAGTGTCTTCTGCTCTTGCTGCTTCAGCCCTCTCACCTTGTCATCCAACCGCTGACTCCACAGGTCACATGGATTCTGCCAGAAACCATAACCTTGCTTTTCTCCCCAAGAATATAGGCTTAAGTCACTTACATTCCTTCATCAGCTTCTTCTTCTCCTCATGTGTGGAACAGCCTTCTCAAAACTCTCACGCCTTCCCTCGACTACTGCTCCACAGCTCGAGGTGAAACTTTACAGGTACGATCGCCTATCCATGAGAAACAAAAAGTTCTCCACTTATGATGTCATAGGTCACATGGTTTGGCAGATGATTTTTTTTTTGAAGAATAAACCTTTTATAAAAACCTTCTTCTACAGAACGGCTTGACAGATCGAGGGGAAACTTCACCCACATGTTCCCCAACCATGGGGATAGCAGGCTGTTCCTGAATATAATTAATTGGTCACATGGTCTGGCAGCCATGAATGAGAGATTGAATGAGAATCTTAAACAAATTATTTCACTTGAATCACTTCATCAATCGACGTGAAAATTCACAATTACGGTCTGGTGGTCACGGGGAATATATGTTTTAAATTTCAACCCGATCGGACGCATGGTCTGGCAGCCAGGATTATTTAATATTTTGAAACTGGGTTCAGGGATTTAAATCAAACTTGGTACAAGTATGTTCAATGATGTAATAATGTGGGCAGAGGCATATCTGTCGATGTCAAAGAGTGCCCCTCTATTTTTAAATTTCATTGAAAGACTAGTGAGTTGGAATGCAACAATATTTTTGGACTTCACGATGTAGAACTTGCCACCGAGGATGTTGCAGCACGTGAAAGAGCGTGGTGCAAAAAGAGTAAATCTGCCGGAAGCGATGGTTTCAAGAAAATGCTTAATTGCTGTGAGAATGAGACGATGCCGTACTGGACCAATTCTTGGCATAGCAGCATGGAACCTCGCATTAAGTCTGCTCGTGCCAGTACCCCAGCTATAGCCACTCAGGAGCCAACTCAAGCAGAACAACGACTGCAAATTAGATGGATGTTCCTGCACCAGTAAGATGTCCAGATGCTACCATGTCTCCCCAATGATAAAAAGAATGAGTTATTACCAGATCCAAACTTCTTCCTCGGTGCAAGAGAAGGATGTTGTTCATATAGTTGACGAACAGTAGAAAAGGGGTATCTCTTCCATTACAGCTTGATAGTTTTTGCCCGAACTTGCATTTTTTTTTCTGTTACCATGGCCTACCACACACACAGTGATGGTGCAGAGAGGATAAGAGAAGGGAAATACACAAGAACAGTTACTTCACTTGCTGATAAATAATTCATTTTCAAAAGCAGGACATTCAAGCAGGGCATACACCAAGGATTAATTTTAGTTCAATCAGGTTGATTGCCATATTTTCCTAAGGGTTGTTTTTTTATTATTTCGTATGTAGCCTGTGGCTGCTGGTTGCATAATTTTCTGGAAGCTCAGCTGTGCCGTTGATGCAGTGCCCCCTGTTTCTAATAAGCTGGTATTTATGTTGCCGACTTCGGAAGGATAACAGGCTGAGCCAACCCCCCTGGTGTTATTTCACAGCACGACAGGGTCTCAAACTCTAAGATCTTAAGCCAGCCACCTTGACCATTAAGTGAACACCAGGCTTTTAAGGGTTGCTAGTGGTTTTATTCTCATCAGGGTGTGAAGTGAAATTGAAGCTTAGCAAGAGTGACAATTGCTTTACAATACGTGTCACCTCCCAATGTGATATTTTCGAAGTCCAAAAATGGCATAACTATGTGAAATATTGACAAAACGCCCTGAAACTCGAACCCGTTCTGTAACTTATCATAATAAAGCCATGTACCAAGTTTCAGTTGAATATGTTAAGGGGTATGGGGAAAAAAGTCTGAAAAACCAAAGGTGGGACGGACGGACAGACGGAGAGCAAACCTGTAGTCTCCTCCGGTGAAACTGATAGAGGACTAACAAGCAGATCTCATGAATCTGTCTTTTGAAAGTTGACTTTGTTTTCACTTTAACAATAACGTTTTCTTTCGATAAGTAATGATAGATTTTCTCTTAAATTACACAATAGTCTTTTTACTATAATAATGATGGGAAAACATACTGTTCATGTGTAGCATTTTAGAATCACTGGCAAATAATAATGTGCACAAGGAAAGTGAGTGATGGATGCTAGTTTGAAAGCATCATTCTTGTTGAATTGGACTACTGAGTGTGTCTGTTTTCAGCCCAGCTCAGTTTGGAAAGGATGTCCTGCTGAGTTGGTCGAACAGTGTGTGCTGTTCGTGCTTCCTGAGGCGCAGCGTGCTGCTTTACGAGTGACAGACGCACGCGGGTGAGCAAATCCTTGCACACCTGTGATGGACCAGGTGTGAGACCAAGTCGCAGGAAATGTGAGCTATTTCACAGCGGTCATTCATTTGCAGGGCTTTTGTGATTGGGTACTCTGCATCGTGCCATGGTTCTCATTTAGTGCCTTTGCCACCTGCTACTCTACACAGCCTGTTCGATGCCATACGTCTTGGACGGCTGCTCACTCTTGTCCCTTTGCCATAACAGGGGGGGGTCATGATCTATCAAAGTTTATTAATTAATATTATTATTATTATCATATTTCACCAATAATTACTTTTTTGCAGTATCTAGTTAAATCACTCATGTTCCAGGCACGTTTCACGTTTCTGGAGTAGTTGTGTTCATATATTGCCACAGACTTAAGCTGCAATTCAATTGTTGAGACATCAAAATGTATTTATTGTTGATGCACAAAATGCAAGTTATCTTGATTTTTATGCATCTTGAAGCCAAATGTTCTTGATGGTTTCTTTGCAAATACATTAAAGTAGGAAAGGGGAGAAAAGTCACAGTGTACATTATTTTGCCATCTGACAGGATGATACAGAAGAAGCACACTTACTTTTGAGCTGTCAGGCACCAAATCGAACCCCCGGCCAGACGTTAAACTGTGATTGTTGCTTCACTGGCATGGCATTGCATCACAGACTGCACCGTTTTTTTGGATGGATGTTAAGCTGGGGATCCGTCTGCGAGCATTAACTGTTGGATGTTGTGTTGTTGACCCCTGGTCCAAAATTCAAAATTCCTGCATTTAACGGCTTTCGTCAAACATCAGGCCGAACCAGCTGTTCGTGAAAGACTTGGGCCAAACTTCCTTCTCCAATGACCCGACAAGAAAGTGTGATTAATTGCGGCTGTGAAAGTGAGTAGCATAGGTGCCAACATTGAGAGAAGAAAAACCGGTATGATGGAAAGGAACTGTTCTATGAGGGAGCGAAGTGACCCATGAGAGGAGGGTCTGAAAGGGGGGGAGGGGGGAGGGGGGTCCCCTTCCACAGTAGGGAAATTTTGGATTTTTTACCTGAAATTTGTACATTCCAACACACTCTTTTATGCAAAATGAAAGCAGAATAATCATGTTAATTTCCTGATGAATTTACACCTGAAGGCCGACAGAAACCTTGTCTCAACATGAAAATCTGTCAAAAACTTTGATGAGACTTGTTCTTTTGTGAAAACGGTATTTTTCGCTATTTTGGCCAATAAAATCGGTGGGCTGTTCAAGTACGATACAAAAAGCAGTAGACTACTTCCAAAAGTAGTAGAGTTGGCAACTACGTAGTAGTAGTAGTAGTAGTAGTAGTAGTAGTAGTAGTAGATGTCGATGACCTTTTCTTGCCACTTTGTTTGGCTTTCTCCAAATCCAAGCAGGCTATTCCCATGGCCCATTCTCTAAAGGGAGCAGTTTGCAGTGATCATTTATACCAACACTTCCGGTTCTGGGTTTGGAGTGTCGGCAGGTCTTTTTCAGAGCTCTCTGCTGACGATCTCAAAGTTAAGTTTCCGGTCGTTATCTGTCCCGTTTTAACTGTTTATTTTTCTCACCTGCATGTTACTGTGTGTTCCTAGTTCGGTTTTGTTTCAAAAATCGTGCTATTTTGTGAGTTTTTGGCGACGTTGTCTTACGGGTGTTTGAGGCCTAGGCTTGAGGCCTAGGCTGAGGCCTACCGGTTCCCCTCGGTGTACGATCGTTTTACTTCTTTTTTCTCCCCATTACCTTCAATTTCTATGTTCCCCACTTTCCTAACGTCCCTCATTTTCCCAACTAATCTCTCTATTCTTATCTTACAAAAAAAAAAAAACCGCCACCTTTCTCCTGATTCTGCTTCTTCTCTTTCATCTTATTCTTCTCCTTTTCTTCTTCCTCGATTTTTTTCTACAACACTTCCATTACCTAATTTGTTGAAAACTCTCTCAAACTTCATAATAATAACAAAAACGATATCTTATAATGCTTCATCTTCCTCTCTCACACATGTGGTACACTTACTGTTTCATAATGCACTACTCTTCTGCTATTTTAACAGACTGCTTTCATTTCGACCTCCCTTCATTCCTTGCCGAAAAAATCCACTATTACAGCGTTTATTCTCTCCATTCTCTGAATTCGCCTTTATTGCATCCCTCAAGAAATGTGTTAAATCGCATCTCTGACCTAAAACTTTTTAAAAACCACAGTTTGCTATGAATTTGTCGCTTTCCATCAACCATTCTTTTTTTCCAACTTCAGTGCCAACTCACCCCTCTCACCCCTCACTCTCATCTCTAAAGCAACCATCCCACTCTTCTCCTCCAAGCTCCCTCTCACCTCTCTCAAAAATTCCCCCTCACCTTTGTCCCACCTTTCATCCCCTCACTTATCCTTCTCAAAGTTGCCCCCCCTCTCATCCACAAGCTGCCTCCTTCCACTGCCCTCTCACCTCCATCTCTTCACTCCACCTCCTCAAATCCTCAACTGCCTTCTTCCTCTCCTTGTCCCTCTCTCCCCAGCACCACACAGCCTTTCTCCTCCTCATCGGCCCCCTCCCCGAGCTATTCTGCAATCCCCACACTCTTTCAACAACCCTCCTTACCTCCCCTCCTCGTCCCTTGTCCTACCCTCCCCTCCCTCCACCCCCTGCACCCAAGCGCCTCCTCCCCTACTCTTCATTAAAAGTGTGGACCTCAAATATCCGGGGCTTCGCTCAACCTTTCAGATCTTTCCTATAGGTTGCACTGACAAACCAGACATAATCTGCCTAACAGACACTTTCCTTCCCCAAGACGTGTCTGACTCCCAAGTATCTCTCCCTGGTTACTCCCTCCTCGGTATGACAGACCTGAGCCTCGTCCTGGTGGAGGAGTTGCTCTCTCATCAAAGACTCTATTCCTCACTCTCATGCACTGCCCTCACTCCCACATCCCCAGGAATACCTCTGGCTACGGCTTCCCTCCGCCCCACTCATGTTTATATGTGTACTGTACCATCCACCGAACAGTGATGACTCCATCTACCCCTCACTATCCGAAAACATGGACCAACTTCTATCTTCTCATCCAAACTCTCTCTTCCTCTTATGTGGCGACTTTAATTGTCATCATGCCAGTTGGCTAGGTGTGGGTACCACTCTCACCTGTCATGGCACCTCAGCAAAAGCTTTCTGCGAATCATTGGGACTGCCTCATCAGTCAACTTCCCGACCCGGATCTCAACCATGGTACTCCATCTCTTCTGGATCTGATTTTGACAAATTTCCCTGACAATATCTGCTGCTCTTCCTCCGCTCCAATCGGTTCTTCTGACCACGTCCTTGTCAAGTGGACATCTCTCTGGCTATTATCAGAGAACCAACTCACCCGTCGAGTCTGGCATTTCACTCAAGCCGACTGGCAGGGTCTCGACGCAGCCATCAAACTTATAGACTGGTCTCCTATCGCTACTTTCTCCAACATCAACTCATCCTGGGAATTCTTCAAGAAACTTGCTCTCCTCATGCACAGATTTATCCCCTCTCGTCTTCAGTTGTCCTACCCTTCCTCCGCCCTTGTTTACTGAAGCTTGTGGCGAGGCAGTTGTCCTGAAACAACTTGCCTTTGCCTCATGGAAAGCAAACCCAACTGAGGCAATCTCAGTTCCTCCCATAAAGCTCGGACAAGTGTGTAGCTACCCTCAGGAGAGCAGAAAACAACATCTTTCTAATCTCAAGTCTGACTCTCAACCTCTCTCCCTCTTCAAAATCCTGGTGGCGTCTAATTAAATCTGTTTCTGGTGTATGTTCCCCCTCAATCCCTCCCTTACTCAAATGGCCGCACTGCTGATACCGCACGTGAAAAGAGCTGAATGCCTAAACTCGGTGTTTGCAGCTAAATTTTGTGTCAAAAACCATCACTTTCTCTACCCACCTTACCAGTCGCACCCAACTGTCCCTGGACTCTGTCCTTTTCTCCTGACAAGGTGGAGAGCTTGCTGTCAAACCTCGACTCAGATTCTGCAACCGGTCCAGACGGCATCAGCCACATGTCCTCAAAGCCTGCTCTTCTGCTCTTGCTCACCCTCTCTCTGTTCTATTCACCCTCTCATTTGCTCAAGGTCATCTGCTATCTGCTTGGAAATCTGCAAACATCACTGCCCTGCATAAAAAGGTGCAAAACAGATCCTGCAACTACAGACCAATCAGCCTTCTCCCAATCATCCGCAAGGTATGGAATCCATCATCGTTCAGACAATGAAATCCTTCCTCTTCTCCAATGGCTTGATTTTCGATCATCAATTGGTTCAGACCAGGTCACTCTACCCTGGATATGCTGCTTCTGCTCTCCCAACAATGGATGGAAGCCCTCAATGCCAGACAGGAAATTCGAGCGTATCCCTGGACATATCACGTGCTTTGACACAGTCTGGCACCGCTGCCTACTCACCAAACTCTCTTCCATGGTATCCAAGGCCATCTCCACTCATGGCTCACAGACTTCCTCTCCTGTCGCAATCACCGTGTGGCCCCAAATGGAGTTCTTTCATCCCCTCTTCCTGTCCAGGCTGGAGTTCCTCAAGGTAGCGTTCTGAGCCTGTTCTTTTTCTGGTTTTCATCAATGATCTCTCCGACTCTCTGGAAAATCCTTATGTCTCTTTGCTGATGACTCCACCTCTGCCGTACCATCGGTCATCCCTCAGACCGGCAAGCAGCAGCTTCTTCACTCACTGCAGATCTGGATAAAATCACAAACTGGTCCAACACGTGGAACATGTTTTTAATCCGGACAAATCTCACACTCTCACTATGTGTCTTCGAAAGGACCGTTTAGAAAATCCCCCCATCCACTTTCTCAACAATCCTCTGGAAGAAGTCCTTTCTTTCAAGCTTCTGGGTCTCACTATCTGGCCATGACCTTTCCTGGGAAAGCCACATTTCAAACCTCGCCTCCAAAGTCAGTCGCCGACTGTGAATCCTCCGTCGTGCAAAGTCTTTCCTCGGCTCTACTGAGCCCCTGATCACTTGCAAAGCTTTTGTCTGTAGCCTGATGGAGTACTGCTCTCCCCTCTTGGCTGGTGCTCCTGCCTCCCACCTTTCTCGGCTTCACGCTGTAGAAACCAGGGCATTTCGGATCATTGGCATCCCGCAATGAGGGGTGGTCTTTCTGTCTTCTACCATCTCCTCTCCAGCCTTGCCCCCCCTGCTCTCTCTGCGATTTGTCCACACCACATTTCCGCAGGGCGTTCAAGGTCAGCCAACAACCCCCTTCTGGTAAAACTACCAAAATCATGAATCACTGCTCACCTTCACTCTTAAAAAGAGAGAGATATCCCCCCATCCACTTTCTCAACAATCCTCTGGAAGAAGTCCTTTCTTTCAAGCTTCTGGGTCTCACTATCTGCCATGACCTTTCCTGGAAAGCCACATTTCAAACCTCGCCTCCAAGTCAGTCGCCGACTGTGAATCCTCCGTCGTGCAAAGTCTTTCTCTCGGCTCTACTGAGCCCCTGATCACTTGCAAAGCTTTTGTCTGTAGCCTGATGGAGTACTGCTCTCCCTCTTGGCTGGTGCTCCTGCTCCACCTTTTCGGCTTCACGCTGTAGAAACCAGGGCATTTCGGATCATTGGCATCTCCCGCAATGAGGGTGATCTTGGGCCTCTCACTCAATCACCGCAGTTGTTTGGTGGTCTTTCTGTCTTCTACCCTTCCTCTCCAGCCTTGGCCCCCCCTGCTCTCTCTGCGATTTGTCCACACCACATTTCCGCAGGGCGTTCAAGGTCAGCAACAACCCCCTTCTGGTAAAACTACCAAAATCATGAATCACTGCTCACCTTCACTCTTTCATTCCTCTTTTTTCCCGCCTTGGAATAACTCCCTCATCTATTCTTTCCCATTCTTCCTCCAGGCTTTCAAAACAGCTGTTCACCACACTTTTATCATCCCATCCAAATCCTCGATCTTTTCTACCCCGATATCCACCAAGCCCACTCCCTTCAAATTCCCTGCTTTCCTTCCTGAAAGTCCCTGTAATGTCCATCTCCTATTCCCCATGTTCCCCGTCCCATCCCTCTCCCTTCCACAGATCTCTCTAATGTTCTCTGTTCCCACTGTTTTGTCCCTCCACTCGCCCCTCTTGTCCTCATGCCCCTTGATGTGCGTTGTGTTGTTAGCTCTCACACGACTCGGACA
>CM068961.1:20811606-20834598 GCA_035128595.1 Eptatretus atami | reverse complement strand
TGTGTGTGTGTGTGTGTGTGTGTGTGTGTGTTGTTGTTAATAAAGCATAACATATTATCTCTGCTAACTCCCCTACCCCATCTCTCTCTCTCTTTCTCTCTCCCATCCTTGCCTTACCCAATCCCAATACAGTGTATCACCATCCTCCCACACCTACCTCTCTCACTTTCCCCTCCCCTCTCTGTCTGTCTCTGTCTTTGGACATATCTGTACTGTGGTTATGTCTGGACGGTGTTTGTCTCCGGACGTGTCCAGATGGTATTTATCTCTGGACGTGTCCAGATGGGAGTTTGTCCCCGGACATGTTCGGGGGGGCGGTGTTTATGTCTGGACAGGAGTTAGTCTCCGGATGCGTATGGGTGGTGTTTTTCTCCAGACGCGTCTGGGTGGTGTTTATGTCCGGATGAGAGTTTGTCTCGAGACGTGTCCCGGCGGTGTTTGTCCACAGATGCGTCAGGGCGGTGTTTGTCCACAGACGTGTTGGGGCAGTGTTTGTCTCTGGACACATCAGGGCAGTGTTTGTCTGCGGACGCGTCGGGGCAGTGTTTGTCTCCAGACGTGGCAGGGCAGCGTTTGTCTCCGGACGCATCGGGGCAGAGTATGTCTCCGGATGCGTCGGGGCGGCGTTTGTCTCCGGACACGTCGGAGCGGCGTTTGTCTCCAGACGCGTCAGAGCGGCGTTTGTCTCCGGACGTGTCTGGATGGTGTTTGTCTTCAGATGTGTCCAGACGATGCTTATCTCTGGACGGTATTTATAGTATGACCGGTAGAAAATGTATTTCATACATTATTTTGTTTCCATCTTCACTGTTATTCTATGCAGAATAATTTTGATGAAACAGTATGAATCGTAATTAACGCTCCACCGCACGTCTGCCTTCCCTTCCTTTCACTGCACACTGTCTTCCCTTCCCCCACCCCTCCTTGCTCTCACATGCCTTCTCGCTCCCTCTCCCTCCTCTCTTTTTCCCTCCACCTCTTCACTCTCCCCCCTTTCTCTCTTCTCCCCTATTTTTCTCCTCCCCCCCTCCCCTTTGGAATTCCCGTTAGCGAAGCAACGGGTGGTATTTGCTAGTTATGAATAGAACAAACAGCACTCTAGAAACAGCTAAAATAATAGCCAGATAAACCGAAATGATAACTTCATGAAAGAAATAGAAGATGTAGGAAAAATAGATAATTCACATCGATACATCCACCACAGTTCTTCTCACCCATACCTTGATGATGATGAAGGACTCGACTCCATTCGTTGTGCTGAGGCTATTCTCCTGCCAAAACTGCTTTTTCATCCGATTTTTCTTGCCTTTTCTTTTTGGCTTTCATTCTGACCTTTCATATTTTTTGCTTTCATTTTGTTTCTCTCAATCCTTTTCAATGTATTTGGTGACCTCGAGGTATTTGTGGACAAGGTGATGCTCATAAATGCTGTTGGTGTTTAGGTCAATATTTTGGCCTTTTAAGGTTGTAATCTTTACAAGAACATGTTTGTCACGGTTGGATGTACATTTACAGCTGTCACCTTGGCTTTGATTACTCAAATATGCTGGTGGGAACATGAGAACACTGCCTCGCACCCATGGTGGCTTATTGGCATCGAGTCCAGAAAAATATATTTTTTAAAATCCTAAAAAAAAACAAAGCAAAGCCCAAAGAACTAGCAGAAGTGCAGTGACGGTGCACTTTCCAATTCATTGCCATGTCTTGTTTTAATTGGCTACTTAATAGGGACCAACCACGAATTGCCCCCCTGGTGCTTCACAGGAAGGTCGTTGTAGCACACGTCGTGCCATCCTCTGGAGGAGACATTAAGATGGCTGAACCCATCTAAAAGTGCAAGCTTGTGGACAATAATGATCCCACAGTATGTTTTGGAAAAAGGTCTTTAGGCCAACATTCTGGCAAAATTCCTGTCTCTTGGACTGCAGAATATGCTATCTCTGGTTATTGCAGTTTCTTACCATTAAGTTAGTGACTAAGAGAGGTTCCATGGGAACCAGCTGCAAAGTCAAGCACATATCATCCCTGCTGAGGTCAAGTGCCTCTGCATCTCAGAGATACATCATCATTTAAATTGCGGAATAATTTTACGTCTTTGGGCCTGATGTGGAAAGGCAATTTTCTGTTGATTTTACTCACATGTTTACAGCTTCTAAATATAACAGTTCTTACCACATTTTGAATGTATTTTTGAGTCTCACGGATACAATATTTCCAGTAAATAAAAAAAATTGAAAAACTTATTTTGGTTTATCCCATCCTCTTCACCTATTCAGAGCCTCCAATTGCAAGTGGAAGAAATCTGTAGGGAGATATCCCAGAAATAATGTGTAAAACTCAGGAGATTGCACGCATGCTCTTCATAGAACCCACAGATTGCATTGCTCATAAAAATAGAACACTTTCATTTTTTTTTAACCAAACACAGGAAAGTGGGAGAAAACTGGGAGAGTTGAAGGGCCATCTTCATCTGCTTTACTGGCTAGTGACTAGGTAGCTCAGAGATGGCGTACTCACATTTGAGCCGTCTCCTCTGGATTTGAGTCCCAATACAACTACGAGTATAAACTCCCACATTGGTGCTTCACAGGCATGGTGGTGCATCTAGGGCATTAAGCTGGGTAACCAGTCTATAAAAATTCACTTGTAGACATGAAATGGTGTCTTTTGCAAGAGTAGGCCATCATCTGCCAAATTACAAATTCTTTCCCTCACCTTCAGGGGGCACTGCATTGTTGGCACAGCTACATGTGAATTGACGAGTCTGCTAAACCATCCCCTCCCCTAACCTTTCACCATTCCCACTCCATATTTCTTCACATCATTCTTATTATTATCTCCCAATCAACATATTTTCACTCTTCTTACATCCTTAAGATAATGAAATTGATGATTGGGAAACTTTTGGTCGCGAAGAACTCTGGAGGAATTAATTTGTTTTTAATAAGTAAACCTCCAAAAGTCATCTTCCAACTTTCCAATCTGATATTGCAAAATCGTAAACTCAGGGTTGAATTTGAAAGTCCGACAGCCATGGCTCTTACAAGTAACCATGTCAAATATATAGGTCGTGATTAAATACTAAGAAAGGATGACATCCACTTGGCATAAATGCAGCTTCTTCGCGAGTGTATACAGTTATCCCAGGTATGTGAAAACCTCTGCAAAAGATGAGAATAACTGACCGGATCTGTCATGTGTAGCTTTTCATTTGGACACTGTGCTGTTGATCACACTGTGAATCCATTCCCGTGTCTTCTTATCTGTACAGTACTTACTTGATCCTGTTATATCAATTGTTAGTTTTCCTTTGTATCAGTATCGGGTAGGATGCATTCTTGTGAGTCTTAGGCCTGACACATTTTCTCCATCCTTTTCTCCTGATTTACCCCTTCTGTGCTTTTCCCCATTTTTCATTCATACATCTCCATTTTTCAAATCAAATTGTCTCAACAAGTGGCCATAAAATAACAAAACAGATCCTCAAAACATGGGGTAAGAGTTTTTTAAAATTTATTTTGACAGAAAGTATAAGGAAGTGAGGGAATATTGATGGTGAGAGATGAATGAGGAACGTGTGTACGAGTAAGTGGTTAAATGGGTAGGTCATAGATCTAACCAGCCAATGAGGAATGCATGATATCAAATAACTAAACAGGCATACAAAATACAACTCCAACAAGAATCGACATGAATAGAAGTGGACAACAATCGATGTCAACAGAGACAAATCCAGAAAGGCAGACCTAGCTTTGGAAGCAAGTGACTCAGAGCAGAGAAGAAAAGCTGCCACTGCCGGAAACTGGAACTTTATTGATGAGGCAAAGAGAAAAGTTGATGAGGAAAGAATTAATTTTTGGTTACATATTTACAAAATTTGGTTACAAATTTCCAATAAACGGTTATCATTTTCAGAATTATCCAAATGCAAGAACATGCAGACTTCAACTTTGAAATCTCACTTTGGTCAGCATATGAAGAGTCACACTCTGCGTTGAGTCATGTTTTCATTGTATGTTTAAGTAGAGTTTTTATTCTGGAAAAAAATGAGGAAGAAAATAAATATACCGTTTGAACAATAATATAATTACTAGAACAATATGGGGCTGGCAAGATGGCCTATAGGTACGCATACTCACCTCTTAGCTGTCCAGCCTGTGTTTGAATCTCTTTCCAGCGATATACTGTCACAGGCAGGGCAATTCGTCAATGTACGTATGTGCCGTCCCTCGGATGGACGTTAAACTGGGCATCCTGTCTGCCGGCATTAGTTTGTTGATGTTAAAGATCCCACGGTGTCGTTCACAAAGAGTAGGCAGGCGAGCGATCACCGGCACCTTGAACAAATTCCAAATTCCTGCCCTAACTACTGCTGGGAAAGCAATGGCAAACCACCCAGTATAACCCTTGCCAAGAAACTGCATCGGCAGCACCGATGCTCTGTAACTGAGTATGGTACATCAGAATCAGAATAGCAAAATGAAATAAGTGAGCACAATATACGCCCGAACAAGAAGGTATATACAGGATTGTGCTACTACATGGAAAACAGCATCCTGGTTGCCATGGCAACCACTTTCGATGACGAACGTATGTCGCGACCCACCGTCTCCACAGTCTGTACCTATGGACCAGATATGAAACGTGAAAGTTGAAAACTTTGGGAGTTAGAGTGCGGACAGGAACGGACGGACGGACGGACGGACGACCGGTATCACATAATACGCCCCGATATATGATATATCGGGCGTATGAAAACTAGAAAGACATCATGCAGAGGATGATATTTGCAAAATCACGAAAAACAAATTTGACCACATAAATAAATTGGTTGGTGAATTCAGTGACCTGATATGCAAATGCTCTTCCAATTTTGAAGTCAATCAGATGAAAATCGAGAATTTTAGAAATTTCACCGAAGTTGTTGACTTTTGGCTTATGGTGACCTCAAAAATAATTGGTGGTTGAATTCACAAATCAT
Organism: Eptatretus atami; assembly: GCA_035128595.1. NCBI lineage: Eukaryota > Metazoa > Chordata > Myxini > Myxiniformes > Myxinidae > Eptatretus > Eptatretus atami. Next base: position 20,829,617 of record CM068961.1, on the reverse strand, counting down.
CTTCATGATGTACAAATCCTTTTCAAATTTCAAGTCAACTGGATGAAAATTGATGATTTTAAAATTTGACAAAAGTTGTTGACCATTGGCCCAGGCTGACCTTTTGACTTTTTCACCTCAAAATCAATAGGCTTCTTGCTTATGACCAACTCTTATGATTTCATGAAGTTTCGTGAAGATCGGTTTGAAATTGTGACCTGTCGGTGATTGACATACAGACAAACAGACATAATAATTACAGCCCGGACTAACCAATGTACTTGCGAATGTTCGATTTCGAAAGTAATGAATATAAATTTTAACCGTGTGTTTAACATAGTGTACATTTTCATTTTATCGTAGAAGTTAACAGTCCTAGGTCCTAGGTTCAGGTCCTAGGTCCTAGGTTCAAAGCACATCTCATTGTAAATATACACAGTTCAGTGCATAATGTGCTCGCTTACATTCTCTGTTTACAGGATAGAATCCTAACAAATCCAGTTTGACCCAAAAACTACCACTCTTGTGCAGTTTCAGCAGGGCTGCTGTATCTTACTTAAAGGACACCATCCTCCGGGGAGGAAATTGATCTGGCCGTCATGCCTGCTTTACTTTTTTACTTTCTTGTGGGATTTCACATCCTGCAGTATCTTTAGACAGAATAATCTAATGAGGCTCAGGCCCTGACCCGTGGAACTCAAGTCTTGATCGACCATTGAAACAAGTCTTCTAACTATGAAAACCAAACACCATTATTTTATTTTTATACGTTTACGTCAGACTGAGACCTTGTTACATGCTGCTATTATTATGTTTTGGTGATTTATTGGGTTAATAGGCCACCTGACAAGAGGTGTGCTTGATTGGAAAGAGCAGTTAATGGTGCGTGCTGACCAAAGGTGAGACAAGTAGTGACAGTGTCGATGTGCTCCTGGTAGTAATCTTCTTTTGATATAGTGGCTTTCTATCTGTGATTCACACTAAGTAGCCTACGCTGCTGGGGACAGCAGCAGAAATGGCCAGGAATTTTATAGAAACAGTTATCGCATTTAATTCTACCAGAAGGGTTCTCAATGATAGCATTTTTTTTTTTTTGCTCGAGTCAAAAGATCAATTCGAAAATACTTTTTTCTGACATAAAATGGAGTTCCGTACCAACCATTTGACATAAATTTAGGTTTTCATTTTCACATGTGCCATTTCATGGTACATCTTTTTTTTTATTCCTCGTTACCTTTACTTCTTTGCAGGTTTTGCCCATTAATGCTGTGTTGTTCCAATGGACACTTGGAAATTCACTTTGCAGTGTTCACATGATACTGCAAAAGGTGGTGACTCATTATTCTCCTCTGGGATTTTTGTATTTTCCTACTTTCAGTTTCTTTCCAGACTGTATATCCAGACTATATAATCAGTATATCATAACTGCATGTGTTTTGACTTCATGAATAATGTTAAACTCCACATATTTTGTTTGTATTGTAATACACAAGTTCTGCCAAGCTGTTTTCAAACTAAGTTTGAAAGGCAATTTTGAAAACTTGTCATGTAATGCAGTCACATCATGAGAAAATGGCATTTTCAAGAGTTTCTTTGTCGAATGTGTCTTTATTAGCCCCCGTTGGGCTTAGTCCGAAATGGGAGCTTATTGATTTGGTCTCGATTTTCGTGTCCGTGCGTGCGTCTGTGCATCCACAACCATATATCTGACATGTATGGACCAATTTTATTCGTACTTGGCAAAAAGACAACACATGATGGCATACACGTGAAACTCACATTATTTTATGATCTGATCAAAGATGGCCGACTGGTAGACTGGCGGCCATTTTAGATGTAAAAAAAACCTCAGTATCGAACATGTCCTCAACCATTTCTCAGACATGGATTTACCGATGTTGTTCAAACTTGGCACACAGATAATGAATGATGGCTTACATGTGCATGCCATTTTTTTTTTCTTTTAGATCTCATGCCATCTCTCATCTTTTAGATAGGTTGGCAGCAGCCTCTTTCTCTTGCAGACGTTGATGGTATCAGGAGCTGGATTCAACAATTGGAAAAGTACGTCTTTTAATCCCAACAAATCTCTCTCTCTCTCTCTCTCTCTCTCTCTCTCTCTCTCTCTCTCTCTCTCTCTCTCTCTCTCTCTCTCTCTCTCTCTCTCTCTCTCTCTCTCTCTCTCTCCCTCTCCCTCTCCCTCTCTCTCTCTCTCTCTTTCTCCAACATGACCAGCTGATGAACCCCCATCTACTTCCTCAACAAACCTCTTGAAGAAGTTCAGTCATTCAAACTCTTGGGCTTCATCATCAGTGACTATCTCTCTTGGGCAAGCCGCATAGCCAAGTTGGCCTCCAAAGCCAGCTGCTGACCTGGCATCCTAAATTGTGCCAAGGCATTCCTTGACAATTCTGAACTTTGAACAAATTACAAAGCCTTCATCCACAGCCCGATGGAGCACTGCTCTCCCTTTTGGATGGCACCCGCCTTACACCTTGCACATTTGATGCAGTGGAGACCAAAGGCCCTCAAAATCATTGGAATCTCCCTGATGAAGATTAATCTCTGGGCTTGTTAATCCCACATCACAGACAGGTTGGTGGTTTCTTTGTCTTCTACCACCTCCTTTCTGGTTTTGCGCCCTCTGCCCTTTCCATGCTCCGTCTTCCCCAGGTTTCTGCAGGGTACATGCCACCCACTTCTGGTGAAACTCCCAAAATACAGACTCATTGCTCACCTCCACTCATTTATTCCTGTTTTCTCTCGCTTGTAGAAACAACTTCCTCAGTTTGTTCAATATCATCCTTCCCTCCGGGGCTTCGAGATTGCTGTTTATCACCATCTTCAGTCATCTCCCATACAGATAACTCATCTTTTCTATCCTCATTAACCCTCACAAAGCCCATGCCTTACTTTCCAAATGATTGCATTTTTTCCCCCCTCTCCCTCACCCTCCTTTTAGTTTTTTGTTCCATTTCTCTTTCTCCCTTCTTCTTGCTGCTTTTGGGTTTGCATCTACCTGTTCACCCCGTCCTCCTCCATGTCACACTGTTGTGTCCATATACCCTGCTTTCGGTTTGTTTCCTCCCTTTCTACCGTTTTCTTTTTGTTCTGTTATACTCTCTGTTTTAGCTCTTTGAAGACCCTCAACTTTGTATGGAAAACAAAAGAAAAGCACATAGTTCATGTTTGTTGAGAACCCGAGAGCAGGAAACTTTGTTTTTATGGTGAACATTAAAATGAGATTTCTTAAACTACCCACTAAACGGATTTTGCAATCATGCACAACCTGCAGTAGATTTAATTCAAGCTACGGTAGAACCGAGCAGATACAGTATAGAATATAGATGCAGTATTGTTTTAAAAACTATTGTTTCTGGGTTCTGTTTACTGCATGTATTAATGGAACAGCCCATGAACAATCATGAAGGATGTGTCTATAATACCTGTACAAGTAATGTCGTTGATATTGCAATGTTTTGTTGAAGCAGCTCAACCATCCATTGGTTGCCGTCATGTCATCGTCACCCATCTCCTTCAACAACATCAGAACCTTCTCTTGCCATACCCTCCTGGGGATGCGGAGGTTCCTTGACCGGGCAGGACAGAACCAGTCCCATACCTAATCTGCTGCACGGCATCTGTCGGCCCTTTGCTTACTTGTGGTTGGTAGGTACTCCTTCTTCCCACAACTGCATTATCTGATCCATTTTATCCCCAAACTGGGCGTATGCTTGGCTGGAGACTTATTTTTTTGCGTGCTGTCTGCCTGTCCTTTCCTCTGTCTGTCCATTTGTCCATCAGGAAGCATTTCTTTCACACTCAAATATTACTGAATGCATTTCTTTAATATTCAGCAAATGTATGCAATAACATCTGGGCATGACATGTGACAAATGATTTTGGGAACAGAGCCAAAATTCATGGGACACTTGGTTTTATTTCCTGATTTTAGCAAGTTTTCCAAAAATATTTTTAAGGGAGAGAATAGTACAGGATTGTATATTCTTTTGGGAACTATTATTTATTTATATACGCTTTACCATAATATCCACTACCAACACACAACTTTTATTTATTTATTTATGTACACTTTCCATCTCTTGACCAGCACACAACTATGGATAACAGTATTTTATTTATGTACATTTTACTATCTCCACGATACCGATTTATACATGTTACCTTGAAATATTTATTGATTTATATGCCTTTTAACATAGTATTACTGTCATTCCACCTTGAATTTTAGCATTGCATTACCGACATTTCACTATTACCACATCCAAAGCTTTCGTCCACAGCCTGATGGAGTACTGCTCTCCCCTCTGGGCTGGTGCTCCTGCCTCTCAGCCTTTCTCAGCTTCATGCTGTGTTAACCAAGGCATTTAAATCATTGGTATCTCCCGCGACGAGGCCGAGTCTTTGGGTCTCTCATTCTCTCAAAACAGGCAGGTCGGTGGTCTTTCTGTCTTCTACTGTCTGCTCTCCGGCCTCCCCCCTCCCCGCTCTGTCTGAGAAACGTCCCCCCCCCCAACCCCCGTATTTCTGCAGGGTGCCAGGTCTACCAGCAACCCCCTTCTGGTAAAACTACCAAATCAAGAATCACTGCTCACCTTCACTCTTTCATTTCTCTTTTCCCGCCTTTGGAACACACTCCACACTCTCTTCACTCCCACTCTTCCCTCTCGGTCTTCAAAACAGCTGTTCACCACCCATCTCTTATCTTCCCCCATCCACCATGATCTTTTCTACCCCCGTTAATCACCCTAAACCCACCTCCTTCAAATTCCCTGCTTTCCTTCCTGAAAGACCTTGTCGTGTCCATCTTGTGTACCCTGTGTACCCCACCCCATCCCACTTCCTTCCACAGATCTTTCATGTCTCTGTTCCCAACTTTGTCTTTCCTTCCCTCTCCTGCCCTCTTGTCTCCTGCTCCCCTTGTTGTACGTTTTGTGTGTTTGTTCTCATACGAGCCTCGACAAGGTATACATATACATATATATATATATATATATATATATATATATATATATATATATATTTACATTGATTTATATACTTCTTCCATTTCCAAAACCAACACAAACCATTGAATACATATTTATTTAATTACACTTTTCCACCACCATTGCTGACATACCACCTTTAGTTATTTATTTCCATCATTTCACCTTTCTACAACATTTACTTATATACCTTTTACACACACACACCACACACACACACACACACACACACACACACACACACACACACACACACACACACACCAAACACACCCGACCATACTTCATACAGAGCATTGGTGCTGCCGAAGCAGTCTGTGGGCTATTGGGCAATCCTGGATGGGTCACAACTCCGACACACGATACCAGCAAGCTGGCACTCACTTTGCCAACCTCGAAGAATTTACATGGCCAAGCAGGATTTGAACTCCAGACCCTCAAATCCCAAGCCCACCACCCTAACCATTAAGCCACAACTAGGCACACACACAATATATATATATATATATATATATAATATATATATATATATATAATATATATATATATATACATACACACATACACACATACACAATAAACTAATACTCGCAGGGTGTGCTTACACATTGTGTAAGCATATGAACCTTGTGGGACATTGTCTTATTTCTCTCACTTGCATTTGATTTTTCATTTATTTATACTTTCATTTACGGATGCTTTCCGATGGTTCTGTGATTTTTCCTGGTGTATCGGCTTCAATGTCCGTTGGCACACAAAATTACCGTGCTTCCCCATTGTCTCGGATCGCTCAACTGCATTTTTTTCATTTTTTTTCTTCATTTATTTATATTTTCATTTATGGATGTTGTCCGATGATTGTCTTTTTTTTTCCCGGTATTCCAGCTTTGATGTCCGTCAGCACACAAAACTTCAACTTTCTACGTCACCTGGAAGGTACCGATCTTGACTCTCAATCAGTCAGTGGTTAGAAAGAGCATATATATATATATATATATACATCACACACACACACACACACACACACCAATGTTTAAGGTGCCATCAGGAGCTGTGTTCTCAATGAGGACTTGCATCCTTGTTTTTTGGTCGATAGGATCTATCTTTCTGATGTTAAGATTTATCGTGATAGCTCAGGCTTATTTCCTGTTGTCATTCTCAAGCACTCACACTTGTAAGTATGAGTCTTTTCTTGTTGTCTTAAAAAAACACACGAGTCTTAAAGTCCTCCTTTTGCATCTCTCCTTTGTTGCTATATTGTCCGCACATGCCCCACATACATGAGGCCACTAATTTCCCACATATTTCCCGTAAGAAACATAATTTTATGAAAATAAACAAGAGAATGCTCATTCAGGTGTCAAAGGAAATACTTATTATATTTTAAATATTGATAATTTTAGTCTCTCATAAAAGGTTGAAGTAGAAGTATCTGCATCATCTTTGAGTGCTGTACAGCCCTGTACTTTAAGTGACATCTGTTGAGCTTGGTTATCGGCATTGTGAAGGCCTGTGGCCGTTTTTGATGACAATAAGCCAGCAAATGGTCGCATTAGAGAGGTGGTCGCTCACTTGAGGTTGTCTGCAAGGGAAAAGCAGTCTCTGTAAAGTTTAAGCGCAGACCCAAGCCAAATGATCCGAATAATGAGGTGTCGTCCAAGAGAAGCACGACTGCGTTTGTTGAGGATTTTTGATCAGAAGCCATTGTTTGAACGTTGAATATTTTGAACCCATTTTACATGGAGTGTTTGATTGGCTAAAAAAAGCTATGGTGACAATGTGACTTGGAAGAAATTATTACTCTGCGCACGCAAAGTGAAAAGCAGGGTGAAGCAATTGGTTCACGTGTGCCTGTCCACGAAGTCAGTTTATGATCGAGGAACAAGTTAATTTAAATTGAATGTTATATTTTGAAAACAAATCGGAAAAACAAACCCGCAGTTGAGCAGAATGTTGGCTCTGAATTTGTCTCGAGCGCAGAGAGGAGGAAGACAATTTTTTTCCTGTGACGTGTCGCAGGTCGACAAAACCTCCATGTGGTTGTTGTTGCTGTTGTAGTTGTGGTTGTGGTTCTTGGTGGGGGTCGATTTTTGAAATGTGCGCCCATTGGACGGACAGCTGCCGGACCCCATGCACATTTGTCTCTTGACTCCACTCACCATAGTATCCAAACAAAATATTATAGCTGCCATCTTCGATTTCTGGTGGGCCAAAGACATCAGGCCTGTATGCCTCTGCTAATTAGCCAGTGTATCAGGCGATATATATGTACACACACATACACATACATAAACATACAAATAGTATATATAAACATTCATGTTCTTTAATTTTAAATAAAATACTGGATGCTTTATCTTACATTATTTTTCCCATGATCAGTGTCTTCCTTCCATCATATTTGCATCAGAGATGTGTGAATTATATTCACAACTTCAGAGGTTGCTCATGCTTTCAAGTCATCCAGGTAAACAGTCATTGTTTGTTAACACTTTTTCTTTCAACCCTGTCAGTTTCTAATATTTCAAAATCCCATTTCAGTCACTATGTATGGGTAAGTCATTAAGAGATCTCTCCGAGACCTCACTCGTTCGGATTGTGTGTTTACTGACATTGAGTGAATGTTGCCATGCCAAAGCAGTGACATCATCGACTTGACGTCCTTAATGAGCCCACTTGATTCTCATGAGCAACGATGATAAATGTCACGTCGACAGTGATGTCATCATCCTCACAATGAGCTTGTCATTTAGCTTGCACATAAAATCAGCGTTTGGACACTTAATACGTATGATTGAGAGATGAAGTCTTCTTCAAGGTACAAGCTAGGTTGCAGAGCTAATCGGGCATAAAATTTACACTCTGCACGTTCACTTTACATCACATTGAGTACCTCAACTTGGAACAAAAATGATGATGGATACGAAGCATTAACAACAATTCAAGGAGAACGATTAAGTGAAAAACGAAAGAGAAATCTTGAAAAGTGTAAATAATTATGAATTAAATGTCGATTTGTTGCATAATTCAGTATTTCATTGGGCATAGAGAATAAATGAAAATAAAATTGAATATAGCTGTAAAAAGGAGCAAGATGAGCTGGAAATGGACTTGGTATATGGGTTTCTCCTTTGGCTGCCACTCGTCGTTAGCTGTCTTTCTTTCATCCAAGAGATCTCGTTTTGTGCTTCCTAATGGAAGCAGAGAGGGCCCCGCGAAGGACATCGATCTTCGGAGGGATGGGCGGCAAATGGTTTGTATTATAGCTCATTAAAGTTTTAGCTCGTGAGTTTGCGATATGAGGCAAAGGAGCTTTACTTTCATTAAGCATCTCATTACTTTGCTTAAGCAAGCAACTGGGGACGATAAATTGGGGCGTTGGAGCGTCGTGGCCAATGCATATTCATTACGTCGGCGAGACGTACATCAATTTCTGCAGTCAGCCATCATGAAGGATATTTACCGCAAAGGCGATTCATTGTTCGCAATCATGCACTGGATTGGAATGATGCAGAGTAGCATCCCTGAAGATATTTTTCTCTGATTCTGCTGCTTTCCTCTGGCAGCAAAACAAACACAATGCATCACAATTCAACTCCAATTAGCCAGGTACTTTGGCATAATAGAGATTGAATGTGACAATCGAAAATGATAAATTTTAATTTGACAAACATAAACGGGAACAAATGAGCGGGCAGCACGCGAGGTGCCGACAGAGGTATCGATGCGCCGGTGGGTGCTCCGCATTCAAATTGGAACCGTTTGATCCTGGCCTTTTTGGTGTACTGCCGTTTTCGCACATGCGAAAGTGTCTTCGCAACTGTAACATGTGCTGCAAGAAAAGCTTTCTTTAAATCACAATGGTGCAGATGTGACGACGTTCATCTGCTCTGGAAAAGTCACCAACATAAATCTTCCTGAGATTGAAAGTTGCATTTTGTATCATAATATCAACGGAGAGGGATTATTTTGCTGCAAAACAAACATAATTACCGCTGCCACTGAAGGTAGACAGAGGTTATGTTTTCACCACTGTGTGTTTTTTTGTCTGTCTGTGAGCAGGATATCTCAAAAAGTTATGGATGGATTCGGACTAAATTTTGTTAGTGATTATTCACAATTATGCCTGGTGTTGGCTTAATGGTTATGGTGGTGGGCTTGGGATCCTGGGATCCTCAGTTCAAATTCCCCTTGCTGTTGAATTAATACCAGGTGGGGGTTGACTCTGCCTGTCATCCTTCCGATGTCGGCAAAATGAGTGCAAGCTTGCTGGTATCCTGTGTCGGAGTGGCGACCCGTCCAGGATTGTGCCCAATAGCCAAGGAGACTGCTTAGGCAGCACCAACGCTCTGCACAGAGTATGGTCCCAATGGATGGATGGATGATTCGTCATTGAGTGATATGGCCAAAAACGATACATAGCATGATATATCAAAAAGTTGTGGACGGATTATTACAAAACCCGGTGGACAAGATGGAAATTATTACATTTTGGTGAAGATCCGGATCCGGAAATGAGAATTTTTTTAATTTCGAGTGATTATTCACCATTAAGAGATAAGGCCAAAAACGATATATAGGATGGTATTTCAAAAACTTGTGGACGGATTATGACAAAACATGGTGGATGAGTTGGGGAGGTGACAAGAACAAGCCAATTAGATTTTGGTTGAGGTCCAGATTCAGATCCGACCTATCGGTGGGATACACAAGGTAAACTGGTCAGCCTGGCGAAGGCATGTGCTCTACCGAGTGCCGTTCTAGATACCTCCACCACGGGTGGACCGGAGGTTATGTGTTTACCCTTTCTGTTGGGTAGTCGATCTAGTCGTAAAAAAAAATTTTTTTAATTTTTTTTTTGAGATTTGTTCTACCTTATTATCAGTATTTAAAATGGCGATTTCAGTTAATACAATGGCGATTTCGATGAAACTTGTTGGTAGGTTCATACCATGACCTAGTTGTGTGCAAATGAGAACCGTTGCTATGGACACCGCCGTTGCCTAGCAACAGGACTTTGAAATTTTTGAAAAATCATAAAAAATTTATTTTTTCGAAAATCAAAAATCGGGCCACGAGCGACTGTGGGCAGTACATTCAGCATATGTCAAAATTTTCAGCCGGATCCTATGAAAACTGTCGGAGAAGATAGACTTTGAATGAACCCTGGTCGAAAACAATAAAACAAGCCGGTAGGCGACATGGCTGCCTGCTCTAGAGTCTAGAATCTAGATGGAAAGCTGGCCGACGCGACTAGCCGATATTCATGTACATGCTATCAATCTATTTAGCACAATAAATATGATTATCACAGCCCTCTTAGTTTGCACCCAGAAACCCGCCTTGTGAAATTTCAGGCATGTTTCCAAAGAGACTCTAACAAATGGCAGCCCTGGTAATTCCATTTATCTATTGCTAAATATTTTATTTTTTTATATGATGCTGTAAGACATTCTCCTTGGGCACAAAAAAAAACAGGTCCCTCGGAGGTCCAGTTTGGAGGTATTGATTTTTTCGTACAGTCCACAATAAGCGTATGATGTACGATAAAGTATTTTAGCTGTTGCTAAGCAACGGAGGTGTGCATAGCAACATTCATTTTTGTGTACATGCTAGCCACATTGTACACATTTCACCCAAGTTCATCAAAATCAGACTTTCTCTTAGAGATATTCGCAATTAACCGTTTCTGAAATGTTCGACATGTGCTCGCCCAAAACCTATCTCCTCCTACAATATTTTTTGTTAGGGCTGCAAATTGGCATGAGGGAGCTAGATAGATTGCGCACAGAACTCTAAGCTTCGTTTTTTCGATTTTTTTTCGATTTTTTGACCACTTTAAAGGGCCGTTGCTAGGGCCCGGGGTCCATATTCGAAAGCACACGATTCCCGGAAATATTGGTCCTACCTACCAAATTTCATTGGAATCGGTTGAGTGGTTTAGCCCCTCGGCTTGACCAAAGTTTCGCGACAGACAGACAGATGGAAATGTCCAGAATAAGGGTGCTCTAAGAGCAGCCAAAAACGAAGTTCGTTATATCTCAGAGACTATGAGTCAGATATACATGAAACTGGTATGGTAGGTTCATGGTATGTCTAGTTATGTGTGAAAAAGACCGTTGCTATGACCCCTCCGTTGCCTGGCAACGGCCGAAAAACCTCTAAATGTGGGGGTATTTTAACGAAAAAACTATCTGCAGCATTAACCTTTAAGCTAGAATCATGAATTTTCTTGTGCTTAATCCTCAGGTCATTCCCCATCGAACGGGCCATCGCGTCAGGTTCTATTGGGTAGTCGACTACCCATGTCCGCCTACCGGCTTGTCTGTTTGTCTGTCTATGAGCAGGATATCTCAAAAAGTTGTGGATGGATTCAGACGAACTTTGGTGGACAGCTTGGGTGTGTGACCTGGACAAATTGATTCAATTTTGGTGAAGATCTGGATCTGGATCTTATAATTTTTTAAGTGATTTTTTTTTTAACCATTGAGAGGTGGGGCCAAAAACTATATATAGCATGATGTCTCAAAAAGTTGTGAACGGATTTGGATGAAACTTGGTGCACACGTTGGGTGTGTGACAAGGAAGAATTTATTAAATGTTGGTGAAGATGTGGATCTGGATCCAAAATACTAGAATTTTTAAAGTGATTCTTCACCATCGAGAGATCGGGCTAAACTCATATATAGCACGATATCTCAAAAAGTTGTGGACGGATTCGGATGAAACTTGGTGGACAGGTTGGATGTGTGACCACAACAAACTGATTCGATATTGGTGAAGATCCGAATCCAGATCTTGATATGATAATTATTTAATTTTTCAAGTGATTCTTCACCACTGAGAGATCGGGCCAAAAAAAGAATATATAGCATGATATTTTAAAAATGTATTGGGCCCGATATGTTCTCGTTGATCAGGCATTACGTGGCGGAGGTATGCGCTCTATTAAGTGCCCTTCGAGTTCAGAGCTGTGATGACATTAATTATTTTGTCGATGTGTTTGTCACGTTTATTTCCCCAGCTATGCTTTCTACACTCGTATACATGCTTCAAAGAAAGAGAACAGGATTTTGTCTGAGATTAAATTTCACATGATGCTAAAATTATTACATTGCATACAATCAACCTTCTTATTGTAGTTTATCATTTATTCGCTAAACCAGCACGAAACAGTAACCTGGAGTGATGTACACCTGGTTGGTGTGGATTAATGGGAACTATATCAATAGAGGGGTGACAACAGTACAATAACCCAAGAAACTCAGTGTGCAAGAGTGTTTATCATTGAAATTGGCCGGGGTGCCAGCATCTCTCACCTCAAAACTGCATAAAAATATCTTTACCATCTAACTGCCAATTTCAATCCGATTCAGGTTTGCATTGATGAAAAAGCCTTAAATTTATGCATTTCAATTGGCAGATGTGGGCTGGCCTAAACGTCAGTGCAGGATTTAGTAATTTGTTCAGGGTGCTAGCCAAAACTCTCCAACTCTTCAATTGAATACACTGCATTCCTTTAGGTCTCGAGCTTAACATCCATCGCAAAGGACAGCTTTCTGAGGCAATGCTTTACCGACACCACACCAATCTGACAGTTTTCTATTTGGATTGAGAATAACACCCAGATGAGACAACTCAGAGGCAAACCATCTCTGCACCATGATGTCTTACTCAAATATTCAGGGTGTCCACAAATTACCGTTCCAAATTCAAACCGTCATTATAGAAAAATAATGAAATGGAAACAACTCACTGCACTCAAAATGACTCATGAACGTGTTCGACATCCTCAGCTCTCATGCTTGACTGGCCTACCAAGTCATAATTTTCTCGACTTGAGCTGTCGAACTTCCTCAGTTCTAATATGCATTATGTTTTAGTTATCCCCTCCCCAAATTGACAGTCTGACCCTTCTCTCCCCTCCCTTTTTCACCGTCTTTAAAAACCACATCACAACTACTACATATCAATCAATGGATCACAGGGGCATGGTCCTCACTCTTGTACTTCTCCGTTATGAGGCATTTAAGCCATGTATTGAAGATGTTCGTGTTATTTATATTGATTTAATGGCTCTGTTATGTGATATAATTAAAGAATGGACAATTTGCAAACATAATAGGTGCAAATGAACATCAGACTTTCAAATTAAATCACGAGACTTAATGTATTACTTCTTTGCTAATAGTGCTTTTACAGCCCCTTGTGGAATTATGTGCGTCAGGCAGTGATTATCATTGTAATATACAAGGAAACTCAATAAAACAGAGCCACCATAAAAGAATGTTCAGACTAGCACGCCTTTGTCAAAATCAGTACAATTAATTAGAAAGGATTTCATTTGACATCAAAACCTTTAACTTTGCTGCCTTCCCTCTTCTTTTGATGACAGACAGGATTGGAAAGTAATTTTGGAAAACCCAGGCGAGACAGCTTAGAGGCGAGTGTGCATACACCGAGGCCATCCTGCCTCTAAGCCATCTAGCCTGGGTTTGAATCCCGACCAAACTATAAACTGTCATCCCACTGTTTCACAGGCTGGGTGAGTCAGCAATGGGTGTACCGTCCCTCTGATGGATATTAAACTGGGCGTCCCTTCTGCTGACATTAGTTGGTGGACGTTAAGATGATCCCACGGTGTCCTTTATGAAGAGTTGGCGAGATATCGCTGGCACAATGGTCAAATTCCTGTCCTGTCCGAACGCATCCAGGGACAAACTCTGCCCGAAGACGTCCAGGGACAAACACCGCCCGGACGCATCCAGGGACAAACACCACCCGGACGCGTATAGGAACAAACAACCATCCGGACATACACATCGCCCAGACATGTCCAGACAATCTCTGCCTGGATGCGTCGGAAGCCAAGCTGACCGGAGACGACCACCGCTCGGACACGTCTGGAGATAAACACCATCCAGACATAACCACTGTCCGGATATGTCCAGAGACAGAAACAGATAGACAGACAGAGAGAGAGAGAAAGAGAGAGGGGAGGGCAGAGCAGAGTGAGAGAGGTGTTGGAGGCGGGTGCCCGCACTGTCATAGGAGGGGGTAGAGCAAGAATGGGACAAAGAGAGAAAGAGACAACAACAAACAACAAGCATTTTAAGGACATTTTCCCTGCAAAAACGGGTGTTAGGGGAGAGAGAGAGAGAGAGAGCGAAGAGGAGAGAGAAGAGAGAGAGAGAGAGAGAGAGAGAGAGAGAGAGAGATATAGAGATATATTGGGGTAGGGGAAGGGGAGTTTGCAGAGAGATATGTGATGCTTTATGAACAACACACACACACACACACACACACACACACACACACACACACACACACACACACAACACACCAGCCGATATCGGCAATTTTTCGGGAATCAGCTTTGGAGTCAGTGTGATTACCGATTACAGTACGTTCTGCATACAACCCAAAAACCTTGAGTAGCTTTCACCGAAAAACAACGTTGCATTTATGCAGACATTTTAGGCATATGTTCACAAACAATAATCTTTGTAAACAGCTGCTTGCAACGGGTGGGAAAAAAAATTTTGGCTCGGTAATTTAGAGAACACGTTTATGCGGCAAATGGCATCGGGAGGTATTTCACAACTCACTGAGAATGAATGACTGAGTATGAAGCACTCGCTCAGGGTGATGGAGCACGAAGCACTCACTCAGGGTGATGGAGCACTCACTCAGGTTGACGGAGCACGAAGCACTCGCTCAGGGTGATGGAGCACGAAACACTCTCTCAGGTTGACGGAGCACGCAGTACTCACTCAGGGTGACAGAGCCCGAACACTCGCTCAGGGTGACGGAGCACGAAGGACTCGCTCAGGGTGACAGAGCACGAAGAACTCGTTCAGGGTGACGGAGCACGAAGCACTCGCTCAGGGTGATGGAGCACGAAGGACTCGCTCAGGGTGACAGAGCACGAAGAACTCGCCAGGGTGACGGAGCACGAAGCACTCGTTCAGGGTGACGGAGCACGAAGGACTCGCTCAGGGTGACAGAGCACGAAGCACTCGTTCAGGTGATGGAGCATGAAGCACTCGCTCAGAGGTGACGGAGCACGAAGGATTGCTCAGGGTGACGGAGCACGAAGCACTCGCCCAGGGTGACGGAGCACGAAGGACTCGCTCAGGGTGAAGGAGCACGAAGGACTCGCTCAGGGTGAAGGAGCACGAAGGACTCGCCCAGGGTGACGGAGCACGAAGCACTCGCCCAGGGTGACGGAGCACGAAGGACTCGCTCAGGGTAATGGAGTACGAAGGACTCGCTCAGGGTGACGGAGCACTTAAATTTTTTGTTCACTCATTTATTTCTCCAAGCAGTAGAAAAAGATAAGTTTAATGCTTTGGAAATTTTACATTTTCTTGTGTACGTATGGCGAAGGAGGGAACATAGCCTTGCTTGCTTGAAGTAAATATGTATTTTGGTTTAGTTATTCAGATTTCTTTAAATTATCAGATTTCACAACAGATTTCGACACTTATTTCGTTCGGACGATATCCGATCCTCAAAACCTAAATAATATTTTGATAATATGCTTTAATTAGTTCGTAAGAGTAGATCGTGGAAAATGGTATCATAAAATTCATGAAATCGCTCCACGCTCCTCGTTTTAAAACTATAGCCTTTATAAAAGCAATTTATACAACGATTCAGAGCTATGATGAACTGGCATTCGATAATATGTGAGGAAAGTGAAAAAAACAAACAACTTTTTCATGAAGAAATCGTTGCGGCCTGTTCCAAGTCAAGGCATGGTTGAGCAGGCCAAAAAAACATGGCGGCTTCAGACCCCAGCGAGGTTACCTCGGATACGCCTTAAGACCCCATATACAGTGGTGACCGAGGATGTGCCTGCTAATGGATATAATTAAATAAGGCCGTTAATTCAATAATTGGTACGTCCATCCGTCCATCGGTCAAACATGTTTTTTCAGTGGTCAGATGCTGAATTGACACAAGGGGGAGCTAGCATCATGAGAAGAAAATGCCAAACCGCAACGCTTCCTTCGGACACAGGTGCGATTTTTTTGTTTGTCAGAATGAAAAAAATTATAATTTTCGCATCGGTTTGGATTAATTTGAATTGCGTCTTTTACATCATTTTTTTTCTCTCCGAGGAGCGTTTGTGTGTTTCAGGGTGGGACAGACAAACAGACAGACATACGGCATTAGCCTATTATTTACACTGTATAGATATCTGTATTGGCTGAGATACCAATAGACTGCATTGTCTATCTGTTTCTTGCAATGTGAGGAACTCAAAGAAAGTTTGATCCATCAGGCTTTATTCAAAGTCTGGTCAGGCCATCAACCAACAAGCACAGTCCTTCCCGCCTTACCGCAGCCACACACATGCGCACCCGCATGTAGCAGTGCACAACATCTGAGTACTGGAGCATCCCTTTTCCTTCTGCATTGGTAACCACGTCCTGGGCTTTCCTACTCATGCCTGCACTACTTCATCCATACACGGGAAACTTGCCAATTAACTCCACATAATCAACTCAATTGTTTTACACCTATTGAATCTACTTCACTACATTAGGAACAAGAAATAAAAGAAACACCCTCAAGCATTCAAGGTCAACTGTTCAAGCTTTCAGTGGTATTAGCCAAAGTCACACGTAGTCCGCCAGTGTTACAGGACGTCTGACCATCCTACCAGATTGGGTACGGGTAACCAGGCCATTTTCTGCACCAACCATCGACATGGCTGTAACATCACCCTCGACAGGTGTATGGCTACAAATCAGTGAAGACACCCTCCTCCTCGGAAGGATGAACAATACTAGGTGTTGCCACACCATCTTCACCGGGCAGTTGGTGGGAGGTTGACTCATTCGTTGGACTAAAATACGGGACATTGCTGACCTGATCTAAATCGCCAATATTGATATCCCTGAACCTCTCATTCATCAACCGAAGATGACGACGATTTTGTCGGTGTGTTCTACCCGCGAGGGTGACAACTTCGTTGGAATGGTTGGCAACTTCATGGGTCACTTTGGCCAGGACCCCCTCATTTCCAGTGGTTGCCGACTGCATCCGTACTACGTCTCCTTGTGCCAATGGACATAAATTGCGTGCTGACCGGTCATAGTAGAGTGCCTGGCGTCTTTGGTGGGCTGCAGTTCTCGGGAACACGTTCTGGGAGTGTTGGCTGTAGCAGTGAGGTGGTAGTTGGTATTGGTGTACGAGTGGAGTGGCCCATCAGATGTTGTGCAGGACTGTAACTGATGTCCTGTGAGGGTGTATTTCGATAATCGAGCAGAGCAAGGTATGCATCTGATTTTGACCTCACAGCTCGTTTCAGAAACTGCTTTGTGATTTTGACAGCACTTTCTGCCTGATCATGTTGCTCTGTGGATACTCTGGCGATGACGTTATCATCTTGGATCCCCAAGTCGATGCAAGTTGGCAGAATTCTGTCGACACCAACTGGGAACCATTGTCACAGACAAAGGTCTCTGGGATTTCATACCATGCAAAGTGTGCCTTCAGCTTTCGTATTATGGTCGATGACCTCATGTCATCAACGAGGTCAACCTCAATGAAGGCCGAGTAATAGTCCCCCACTACAAAATATCGTCTCTCCTTTAGGTAGAATATGTCAGTGGTGACCTTCACCCACGGACGTGTTGGGACCATGAGAGACTAGAGGTTATCTGCACTGCATGGCTGCAGTGGCATTGCAGGTGTCACATTTTTGTATGTAGTCACATACATTGGCATTCATACCGGCCAATAAATACATTCCTGGGCCCGACGTAGACAGCTCTCCATGCCGAGGTGAAATGAATGGAGTCATTTCATCAATTAATGGTGAAGAGAACGTGGTATGACAAGCCGTTCCCCTCGATACACTAGGCCATCCTGAACTGACAGTTCGTCACGTGCATGGAAGTAAGGGCGAATCTCCTCCAGGGTCAACCACATGGACAATGGCCAACCGTTTCTGATGGTTTGTTGTAGCATGAGCATTGTTCCATCTTTGGCTGTGTGTTCAGCGATGTC
>CM068961.1:20788938-20811596 GCA_035128595.1 Eptatretus atami | reverse complement strand
GCACATAGTCCAGCATATTGATGCTCTCCACTTGTGACAGAGTATGCGATGTCAGGCCCATATTTGGCAAGTAAGCCCTACTTACTCATTGTGTCAGCCAGGTATAAATCCTTACCCGGCTTGTATACGATGTCCACATCATAGAGTTGTAGTCACAACAGCATTCTTCGTAGGCGTTTCGGAGCTCGGCACAGATCCTTCTTGGCGATGATTTCAAGCGGCTTGTGATCGGTATGGACCATCACTCTCCGGCCATACGTGTATTGGTAAAAATTTCCAGCCTGTACATCACCCCCAGGAGTTCCTTTTCAATCTGGGCATACCTGATTCTGGATGTGTCAGGGCTGTGCTGGCATATGTAACTAATTGGTTGACCATTTTGCAACAATGCCGCACCCAATCCCTTTTCAGAGGCATCTGTTTGTAGTCTTAACTCTTGTCTGGCATCATAATATCTCAGGACAGGATGTGCGGTGATGAGCTTCTTGATACGATATAATGCCTTGTCATGGTTGTCAGACCAATGCCAAGCCACATCTGTTTGTGTCAGCTGCTGTAACAGGTAACACAAATCGCTCAGTTTCGGGAGAAACTTGCTGAGGTACATCACAAAACCTATGAAGCGATGTACTGCTGACATATCCTGAGGTTTCGGCATTTCCATAACAGCTTGTGATTTCTGCGGGTCAGGTTACATGCAACCTGTGACTGCCGGAGTTTGACTTTCTCTGGGTTGAAATGCAACCCTTTCTCCCTGCAGCATTCCAGTAGCTGTATCAGCTTCTGATCATGATCAGCGATAGCATCATCTTCGATCTGACCCTCACCATACAACAGTATATCATCATGTACATTCTTGCATCCAGGCAGGCCTTCCAAAGCCTGGTCGACCCACCGTTGAAATTCCTCTGGTGCGGACTTGATGCCGAATGACATCCTCAGCCAGCGGTAGCATCCAAAAGGTGAGTTGAACGTCGTTGCATACGAGCTTGTGTGGTCGAGTTTGACATGCCAGAAACCATTCTTGGTGTCAAACGTGCTGAAAACCTTGGCATTGGTCAGATCCGGGAGGATCTCTTCAATTGTTGGCATGGGGTAGTGACTAGGTCTGATGGCCGTGTTGATGTCCTTATGGCCTATGCACAACCTCAATTTTCCAGTCGTTAGCTTTACAACCGTCAACATGCTGTTGACCCATGGAGTATGTGTAGTGACAGGTTATAATGTTGAGATTCTGCAGTCTGTCAAGTTCCTCTCTCAGTTTTGCTCTGAGTGCAATAGGAACTCTATGTGGTGGGTGTACAACTGGTTTTAGGTTCGGGTCGATCTCTATGCGATAGTCACTTTCAAGCAGTCCTGTGCTTTCAAAAACATCTCCATAACGCTGCATGACATCTTCAAGCGATAGCGGTGCCTGTACGTGCTGTTTAGGTTGGCAATCTTGAGATGGAAGATCCACAAGCTGGTGGATATTCTCTGGTTGAATAGGATAATTTAGGGGGTGCTCATCACAAAAATAACAAAGCAAAACAAAAAAAGCCCCACCAAGATGTCTGCACATTATCTTGCTCATCCCTCTGTCACATCGCTGGGTTTTTAAGCCGCCATTTATTTATTTTTTTTTAATATCACTTTCCTCACTCATATAATTGAATACCTGTGAATCGCTGTATACATCACTTTTGTAAGTGCTAAAGTTTTCAAATTAGGAGTTTGGAATGATTTTATGCATTACATGATGTGATTTTCCAAAATCTACTCTCACAGACTAATTCAAGTGTATCATCGAAATATGATTTCGGCATTGAGGATCGCATCTTGTGGACTAAATAACTGTCAAGATCTGGAGTGAAATCTGAAAATGTTTAGAAATGAACGGTTTTAGTTTTTGCAGGTTTTTCCCTTTCCAATCAGCTTGCTCTCGCCAACCAAGCCAGCCGTTCCTTATCAACCATTTCGTTGGAGTATTTGCTTAAGTGCTTAAGCCACTTGGTGAGCGCTCTCCCAGCTTCCGATGTTTGTCGACAGTGGTGCAGCTGACG
This sequence comes from Eptatretus atami, assembly GCA_035128595.1. Taxonomy (NCBI): domain Eukaryota; kingdom Metazoa; phylum Chordata; class Myxini; order Myxiniformes; family Myxinidae; genus Eptatretus; species Eptatretus atami. The sequence goes on along the minus strand of CM068961.1, from coordinate 20,809,554 downwards.
TTTGTTGTCACAGCAGTTGTCGTTTTTGAAAATATAATTACAAATCGACATTCAACACAATGTTAAGGTGATATAAAAGTAAACAAAGTATTCTTCAACCGTTTCGTTGGAGTGCATATATATTAGCTTTGATTCGTTGGTGGAATGGTTGGAGATTCTGCTTTGAATCTGAGCGCTCGGTGGTTTGAACTCTGGCCAAGTCAGACAAAGACTTCAAGAATGGTATGTGCTGCTTCCTTGGTTGATGCTCAGCAAGGGAAAGGGGTGGGGTAGGAGGAGGAGGAGGAGGAGGGAAGAGTGGGAGGAGGGATCTGGCGTTGCTTAGCAACACCGGGTACCTTTGCAAGTCCAAAATAAATGGAATTACCTTGGAACTGAGATTTATTAGATATTTTATTATATTATGTGGAAAAGCACAGTATCAGGATGCCTAGCATGCGACCATATTATCCTGGTACTGTGCAGAACAAATTTGCACAAAAACCATACTTTTTTGCACCACAAATTGGAATAAAATACATGTTTTTGGCATTACTTTGTATCGGAATATAAGGTGCCAATGTGCCATATATGTACATAATACCAGTGCAAATACGTCTGAATTTTGTCATGTGAACTCTTGGCCCGTCTCCACCACCACACCCCTCCCTTGGCTACATATGTAATTGAACTGCTTAAAATAAGCATGAACTAAATATATAATTTGCTTCGGCAATTGATTGGATTTTTTTAAATGCTTGGAATAATTGAAATCATGAAAAGCACATTTATAACAACGCACCAATTCTCCAGAAATGCCTTATCTCATTTTGATGTAATTGGCAAGGGAGTGTAAAACCAGCAGCAGTGGATAAGGACCTGAAAGTGCACCCCGTGCTTCTGGGGAAGTGGGACAAGAACGATTCTTTAACAGAGGAGACGAGAGGGAAATGATAACCATCGTGGTGGCCTCCAGTTGGTGGTATTATCCAATGTCAAGGGACTGCATGGTGTGTCTGCTTGAATCATCCGAGCCAGGGCAAATCGCTGAACTGGCACATGGTGCAACCAAGGCCACACATCTTCTGCATGACCATCCCTTGTATTATTCAACAGAATTGTGCAGTGAGATCATGGCAAACAGCAAACAATGTAGAAATCCACAGTGTATACTTAAAAACGGTTGATCTTGAAAAAATATCAAATTTCCACCCTCTTGCGGGCAGTCAAACCCTTGAATTTGGCAGCTACATTTGGAAGAGCCGCAATGTATGTACACGTATAATGATTATCTTGAGCTAGACACCTAAAGCTTCAAATGTTCGATGAACAAGGCTTTATCTTCACTTTAAGGCCCAACGCCTGTAACATCTTGTTGTTTCATGCTTGTAAAATCACAGTGCAGTTTAAAAACATAGCTTGCTCATGAATGCGTGTGCACTCCGTGAAATACGACAACCTCGTGAGGTCGATTTGATCTTCCGGAGACAGGCGAACAAAGAGCAGAGCGAGCGCACGGCGCTCATTCATTGTGTTCCTTCCACGACCATTGGCCACAGGAACAACTCATAGGAAGTCCAATTACTTCTACATTACAGTACTACAATAATATAATATGGGGAAAAAAATGCAAACATGTTTAATCAATCAGCGAAAAACCCGTCCTTGCGGATGGGGTAATTGCTCTGTTTCTATGATGTCTAATTCTCATCGAAACAATATGATGCACTAGAACGACACTCGAGAGTGCATACCCCTGCCAAGCAAAACAGTTTACATTTGGTATCCCACTGAAAGGCTGGATTTGGATTTGGACCTGAACCAAATTCTAATTGGCTTGTTCTTGTCACCAACCCAAGTCATCCACCATGTTTTGTCATCACCCATCCACAACATTTTGAAATATGGTGCTATCTATCATTTTTGGCCTCATCTCTGAATGGTGAAGAACCACTTTAAAAATTATCTTATCCAGATCCAGATCTTCACCAAAATCTAATCAATTCTTCCTTGTCAAATACCTAATCTGACCACAGAGTTTCGTCTGAATCTGTCCATAAGTTTTTGTGATGTCCTGCTCACAGACAAACAGATAGACAGACAAGCTGGTAGGCGGACATGGGTAGTCGACTACCCAATAGAACCTGACGCGATGGGCCCATTCGATGGGGAATGCACCTGAAGGATTAAGCACAAGAAATTCATGATTCTGGCTTCAAGGGTTAATGCTGCAGATTGTTTTTTCGTTAAAATACCCCACATTTAGAGGTTTTTCGGCCGTTGCTAGGCAACGGAGGGGTCCATAGCAACGGTTCTTTCTCACACATAACTAGCACATACCATGAACCTACCATACCAGTTTCATGTATATCTGACTCATAGTCTCTGAGATATAACGAACTTCGTTTTTTTATTGTTTTCGACCAGGGTTCATTCAAGTCTATCTTCTCCGACAGTTTTCATAGGATCCGGCTGGAAATTTTTGACAATATGGCTGAATGTACTGCCCACATTTGCTCGTGGCCCGATTTTTGATTTTCGAAAAAATAAATTTTTAATGATTTTTCAAAAATTTCAAAGTCCCGTTGCTAGGCAACGGTGGTGTCCATAGCAACGGTTCTCATTTGCACACAACTAGGTCATGGTATGAACCTACCAACCAAGTTTCATCGAAATCGCCATTGTATTAACGGAGCACTGGACCGAACAGAGGGACAGACAGACAGACAGACAAACATATCGACGGAAATACTGATAATAAGGGTAGAAAAAAAATCTCAAAATTTATTTTTTGATTTTTTTTTCGACTAGATCGACTACCCAACAAAAAAAACAAACGGTGGTGAAACATAACCTCAGTCCAATTTTGGTGGTGGAGGTAATCTGTGAATCTACTGACTTATTATGACATGTATTACCTGCTCCCACAGGGAGGGACATTATGCTATATCATTAGAATTGGTGTCCTCCTCCCATCCTGAACCCCCAGGACTACGAAGATTTTTTTTTATCAACTAAAACCCTGCCGTGCACATCCCGAATACAACCACTAGTGGGTCCGTTTGTCCATTGGACCAAATTTTCATTGTCCTTCATGGCCTTGTAGCATACCTGCCTGCTGTACTGCTTGCCGTTCACCAAGCCCATATATATGTGCTTCGGCCAGGGTGGGGATTATACTGTCGTGGTGCTGGCGGTCAAGGTTAATCCCCATGACCCAATTTGTGGTGATGGGTGGTCAACACTACCAGCCCTGATAGCCGAGTAGTTTTCCCTTATTAGGAGGTGGACACGTTGATCCTCGGAGATTATAATGCGTGCGGGAGGGGCAGGGTGCAATTGCGGAGGGACGGAGGCACAGATGGATGCACGGGGGGGGGGTTATACTCACGGACACAGCAACTTCAAATAAACACGGGAATTTAACGACAATAGAAATATTTACAAGGAACAAAAGTCAGAATATAATAATACGTGAGGTAAATTAAAGTAAGTCGAGGCACCTCTACACACAGACTTAAATACGGACAAGGGGAAATGAAATATAAGAAACTCCCTCATTTATTCTGGCACTTAGTTTGGTCTAGAGTTGGTCTTTATGGAATGTGGAATCGAGGTGCTTCTATTTGCATGTGTAGACGGCGCAAAATGGCACCAAGCCACTCTCTCACAGCGGGAACGTTCGTCAGGCAATTTGTGAGCGTTATTCAACACCAAGGCTTACAGACCCCGTGCAGCTTAGAATGGCGCCGTCCCCTTTGGTGACATACACGAGGCTTCGAGGCCCATCTCATACGACCAGCCAAGAGTAGATGGCCAGCGTCTTGCTCAGTACATGAGCCAATTCGCCTCAGCACGAATACGAGAATCGTGCCGTCTTCTTTGTGCTTCAAAGGAAAGCCAGCCATGAAGCCCTGTTCTTACAGGCCATCTCCTAGCTACATTCTCTCTCGACCGCGTGCGTCCCTCACTCTGCACTCGTGCGTTTCTCCTTGCTACGAGCTGCTTCCCTGTCCTTTTGATCAACTGCCTCCGATGCTCTCTTCTTCTTCCTGCCACTCACATCACACCCATCAATCATCAGCCTCGGGGGATGTGACTTAACCTGCCGTCACCTTTGGAGAAGGGGGTTCTTGCCTACTTGGTCATGTTATAAAAACGCAATTCTTCCATGGTTTGTAATACAAAAAACATAGGGAAAAGTCACACAGGGACTTTCCTTAATCCCTATCTAATTAACACCGTATCACCCCCCCCCCCCCCCCCCCCCCCCCCGTGTGGTGACACGTAACACTTAAGCTCACAGTCTCCCGACTTAATTACATTGAGATGTCTCCTACATGTCCATGGATCAAACAACTCGATTCAATCCTAACTTTCCTATTAAATTCCTCCATCTACCCCCACAACCGTAACAATACGTTCATTATTATTGCCAAATGATACTACTATTATTATTGTTGTTAATATTATTAGTATTAATTAATATATGCTTTGTTGCAATGTTATCATTCTCTTTATTATTTATTTTGTTATTAGAATGCCATGCTGTGGAAGGACCTGTTTAGCTGCTCTAAACACCTAAATGTGTCGGGTGTTTAAAACATGGGAAATTTTTCCAGGTTCTTCAAAGTTAATTAGACGAATCAACTCAGGTCATGATGATCATTTCTGTGTATCAGACTCCACATCAGAAAGCTCCAGTACAACTCCACAAAAGCATGACACACACACATACACACACACACACATATTGTAGTATGATAGTCATGAGTGGTGTGAACAACACAGAAGACCCTTTCTTTATCATTTTTGTAACAACCCTGAAAGGCTCTGTTGGAGATCAGATCAGCCAAAACCTCATAAAGTTTGAAGAGGTATATACAGTACAGTAATGCCAATTAAATATGGTGTATTTTGGAGGGGTGGGGGAGGTTACATTGATTGAAGGTGTTTTCATGGAGCTTGCATATGTACATAAATTGCATACAGGGTGAAGATATCAGATATCAGGGTACAGTACTTTAATGTGAATCACTAGGACATCAGTAGACAATGGTAACCTTTAGTACTGTTTTGGCATTGGAACCCAAGTTCTAAGTTTCATGAGCCAGTGGAAATACTCGGCCAAAATCACAGGACTGGTACTTAGGACAATCCTGCACAGTCTGTTTCCAAGATGTCCCACATGATGTGAAAACCCAACATCCTTTTTTGGGGGAGCATCATAAAGATTCCCTCAACAAAAGTAAAGTAGTACAGAAATTCCTGCCTACCCTGTACATCGTGCATGCTAGAAGCAAATGTATGCGATATGCATCACATGTACATGCATTTGCCACGTCTTGCATGTCCACAAAACCCAATTACGGATGAGCACAGCAGCAATGCAGTATCGCACACAGCTCGGCGGTTTGAGATGTTCAGTAAACAAACACAGGGTGCAGTGTCATGCATTTTTATTTTATATGTCACCATAAGCTCTCAAATTGCCCATATGGAAAGGGCACACACAATTCAAAACATGATTCTGTCATTAACTTTCTCTATTTTTCCCTCCGGATTTCCTAGTCGTTGACTTGTATTTTCATGCAGTATATATTCATCCACTCCATGTACCCAACTGTTTCTATCTTACTTTATATAATCTAGATACTTCTCAGATTCTTTACGTCTTTCCTTGTTAGTGGGGCAACTTAGCATAACAATTGTGCATTTTGTGAGGAAAGCACCAAATTTGGCACACTAGTAGCCTATCATATTATGAACAGATTTGGATATTGGGCCATCTCAAAATTTTTGATGGCAGTGGAAAATGGCTGCCACAGCCATCAGCGGCTGAATTTGAGATGGCCCAATATCCAAATCTGTTCATTCAATGATAGGCTACTAGTGTGCCAAATTTGGTGCTTTCCTCACAAAATGCACAATTGTTATGCTATATTTAGCTAAGTTGCCCCACTATGTAGGGATACGTATAAAGAAGGCCTTCCTCGAGCCATGCCCCTAAGGGAAGGAGTACAACAAAACTCTGTCCCAAGGCAAAAATAACACCCCGATCACATCTACAACCTGATTATTGTGGTCAAGAGCTAGGGAATGATCGAAGCGGAGCCAGATAAGCCTCTCTGTCCATTTGCTTCTGGCCTCTCTGTCGTTTTGCTTTCAGACCCTGCGTCAGCTAAATCACTCTGACAACCGAGAGATTAGATGGCTAATTAACCTATAAGGCGTCAAAAAAAGCCTTGTTCCACAAAACTAGTGATATATTTAAAATAACCCTTAAATTAATAATTGAGTGCATTACAATTAAAGAATGTTACATTCTAGATGTCACTTAAACCTTACACTTACCAGACATTCCAAACTTGAATCAGGATCCGGCAGGTTTCACAAAATATTCCAGTCAAAACTAGAGGTACTTTATGAAATGTTTAAAATCAAGCGAAGTCGCTGAAGTTGTCATTCTGTGAAGGTCTCATCATGCATGTACAGCAGAGGGAATAGGGTGAGCTGAATGAAGAACGGGTATGATCAAATGAGTGCTGATGATGAGATGCGCAGAATGAGAACCGGTTTAGAATGATTAGCACAGTTGCAGAGAAGGAGTGAAGTACTTAGGATGACTGCTTCAATTGGTAACAGAAAGATAACTGCCTCAAGGCCAAAAATGGCACTGTCCACAAAATATGTGTCAATGGCACCTAGGACTTCACGAGGATGAAAAACTCCCACCTCGTCATTAAATTTGGTGGAACCATTTATTATGTGCAGAAGCTTCTTCACCAATAGCCTGCAGTAGCCAATAAATGAACGCAAAGACTCAGGCCATATGAGTTCAGGACTCGGCAGTACACTTACTTTAGGACTACAACGCTTTGCTTTCCGTCTCTCCGTCCCATTGCTTTTGCCCTCTGTGTCCCTTTTGATTTCTGTCTCTCCATTTATTTGTTTTTGGCCTCTTTCCCTTTGTTTTCTATCTCTTGGTCACTATGCTTTTGACCTCTCCGAACCTTTGATTTTTCTCCTCATTCAGGATGGTGTTGTATAGCAGATTTGCACTCTCAGGCCAGTGTTGCCGAGATAATTAACTTAAGCTTTATTCCCTTTTACTTAGAACAGGTGTAGTGTAATGTGAAAGTTAATCTATTTTGCCTCTTCTTTCAGTTCTGACCAGTTACACTGCTTTCCTAACAATAGACCGATATGCAAAGAATTCCGTATGGAAGTCAAGATTGGAACAACCCTTTTTCCCCGTGGCTAAAGTTGGGTGGGTCTGTTTCTTAACTCGAAGGTTGAAAAATTGTCCACATCAATGCTTGCTCTTTTGCACACAGATTGGATTTTTAATAGTCAATATCGTATTTATGGAGTCTTGCCTGTGGCTGATCGACAGCTGTACCGAAACAATGGATGTCATCCATATGGTGAAATGGAAAGTCCCTTCGCTAAATGAGCATAGTTTTTTTTTATTTTACATATGGAGGAAGATGGCACAAAATGGAAACTTCACAAACTCCATACCAACTTAATAATGAATACGATTTCATGCAGTAATTCCAAATTCCTTATTCCATTGAATCTCAATGCTTCACCGAGCACAGTTTAACAAGCAAAGACTCTCAAAATAAAAAACCTTGAACTTCGCCTTGATGTACCACATGCTGAGCCTCAGGATCCTTTGGCCAGGAAAAAAGAATGGTGCATGGCTAGGTTGAGAAGGATATTCATATCCTATTATGACCAATATGCTTTGATTGTTATTTCTTAAGGGATAGTGCTGATTATACTATAGTGATGGCAAAACTATTCACCCCCCCCCCTCCAAAGTTTTCACATTTTGATGCCACCTGAGCTTATTTCATGATGCTTTCAAATCAAACTCAACACAAAGAGTCTTCACAAACTACTCCAAGGTGATAAAGCCAAAACATGCAAATATAATGTGAATAAGTTAAATTAACAGAAAAAATATCAGATGATTCTCGCTTGTCTAAATATTGAAACCCTTTGTCTAATTAACCCTAAATTACTTCAGGAGCAAATTACTTGTTTGAAAGGTTACAAAATATGTGTAATAGGTTTCACGTGTATGTAATCAGTAGTTCAACTAAAAAAATTAATCTCCCCCACTTATCTAAGGAGTTTTAAGTTGCAACTCACTTAGTCAGCCAACAAGGCAAACATGAAGACCAAGGAGTTTTCCAAAGAAGTCAGACATAAAGTGGTGGAGAAACACCGTTCAGGAGAGGGTTATAAGATTTCAAAGTTGCTCATTGTCCCTTTGAACACAGTGAAATCCATCATAAAGAAGTGGAAGACATATCATACCACCCAAACTATACCCAGATCAGGATGTCCATCCAAACTCAGCAGTCGGGCAAGCAGGAAACTGGTTCGGGGTGTCACTGTAAATCCAACAATGACTTTTAAACATCTGCAAGGTTCAATGTCTGAGATGGGTTTCAGTATTCCTCAAGCAACAATATCCTGTTCCCTTCACAAACCTGGCCTCCATGAACAGGTGGAAAGAAAGAAACCATTACTGAAAATGACACATCTGAAAGCTCGTGTGGAATTTGTGAAATAGCATCTTAATGATACTGCAGGCATGTGGAGAAAAGTTTTGCGGTCAAATGAGACAAAAGTTTAACTTTTTGGTTTAAATTTAGTGTTACGGCTAGCGCAAGCCTGACACTGCACATCACCCAGTCAAGACCATCCCTACTGTCAAGCATGGTGGTGGCAGCATCATGATATCAGGCCTGCTTTTCATCAGCAGGGACTGGCAAGCTTGTCACGATAGAAGGGGCGTTGCATGGTCCAAAGTATAGGAGAATCCTTCATGAAAACCAGCTTGTGTCAGCCATGAATCTGAACCTGGGTAGGAGATTCACATTTCAGCAGGACAATGATCCGAAGCACAAAACGAGTCACTGAATAAGAATAAAATAAATGTTCTTGAGTAGCCCAGTCAAAGTCCTGACTTGAACCCAATTTAACATTGATGGTGAAACTTGAAGATTGCAGTCCATCGACGATCCCTATCAAACTTGGCAGAACTCAAGCAATTTTCATGTGAAAAAGAAAAAGAATAGAAAGGTGGATGTTAGGAAAGACAGGAAGGTAGGAGCATGTGGGAAACACGGGAAATAAGGTTGGAAAAACTACGGAGTAAGGGAAAAAGATAATTAAGCCATATTTGCATACACATTAAAAAAAAAAGAATTGAAGCAGCATAAAGGTAACTTTGACAAAAACATACTTTCCCAAACCGCTTCCCAAACCACCCTTTGATTTTAACTTTCTCTGTCCATCTTAATAATCCCATCCCATTTTATATGCAGCCAAATGTCCACCCTTCTTGTTTGTTTGCTTTCTCCTGCATTGTGGCGTATTTGCCAAGAGCAGTCCAGTGTATCGTGCTAAGAATTCGGTGGGCAGCTGGTGAGGGCAATCGGCCCGTAATTACTGAAGTCAATGGCGTGTGAAAGGCAGAGCATGGGCTTTTCTGAGATGTGATTTGTTATCCGTTCTGTTTGCAGCATGCACTGGGTGCTGCGGCATATCAAAACAAAAGCTTTTAGTTTGTGGCATTAATACAAATTGCAAATGTAATAAACTTAATTTGGTTCATATATATTGGGTGGTAGATATACAAAACAGTAATTATATAAATACCAAAGGTGGAATGGGTTCCTTTTTTCCCTGGGCCATAATTTTCAGTTGGGTTGAAGTCAAGCATTCAATGGCCATTACATTAAACAACCTAAAACGGCATTAACAAGATAAAATGGGCCATAAAACAATCATACAATCAGGGTGCGATGTTGTGCACAGGTGAGGGAGGTATTGTACATCTGTCCAGGAAAACGAACTATTGTTTTCAAGCTCGTAATGAGGCTGGCTTCCTTTGTAGTATGTGTTTACATTAATTAGTTGTTCATTTGCTGGGTTACAGCCATGGACGAAGTGAACTATTTTTAATCACAGTTTGAGGTGGACATAAATTACAGTAAAAATACCTGAGTTGTTTTGTGCTGAAAATTACAAATTGCAATGTTTATCATTGATTAAAGTTCAGGAAAGGAAACTTCCCTCATTGGCATTTAGGATGTTATCCAACTTTTATAAGGATTTTTTTTTTTTGCTTATGAGCACTTGTTGTGCATAAATCTTATGGTAACAGAGAAGTGAGACTTGAGACGTCAGAAGAGAAAATAGCATTGTAGCTGTGGATGGATGGTGCAAATGTTTACCTTTGTGGCCCCAGATATGTGTATTGTAACAATCGACTGAAGGTGGATACATGGTCAAAGCTTCCACCTGGTCACCAATTTAGCGATAGATTGTCCTCAGAGACAGTCTGCCAGGAAAGCCAAACAGATATTTACTTCGGTTTCTGACGTTCAAAAACTCTGACGAGATCTGTTGCCTACAGTAGTTCCTCCATTTGACAAAGACAGGGGCTGAACATGATTGGGGAAATGCACCGCAAATTATCCCTCCTGACAAGGTTTGGTGGCAAAGTTCCAACAGCTTTGAGTTTTGACTCATGCCATGGTTATAATATCCCAATTCAAAACCGTGCACTAGGCTGATATTCCAGTGTTGAGAAAATAGGATTTATTGCAAAGAAAACTGGTGGAGAAAACAAGGAAGGCAACACACTGACAGTTATTTTGCGAGAGAGAGAGAGAGAGAGAGAGAGAGAGAGAGAGAGAGAGAGAGAGAGAGAGAGAGAGAGAGAGAGAGAGAGATAGAGAGAGAGATATAGAGATAGATAGAGAGATTAGGTGTGTCCGGGTTGGGCGACTGACGAATGCAACATGGGCTTTTCTCGATCGGCACTCTGAGTATCATTCTCTACATCTGGCTCATTTGGCTGATGCTGTGGTGGCCCTCAGCTCGACCTGACTCTTGACTCGTGCGCCTCTGGACTGTTGGTTCTGGTCTCTCCCACCCTCAGACCCACACCAAACTGCCAACCTCAGAACCGATCATGAACTGCTCTATTCTGAACTGTTGGTGAACTGCCTGTTCTCCCCACACCCTCTTTCTAACCCTGCGGCCATGCGTCGTTGCTTGCCCATTGGTCCACTTCTTAGTCTCTTGTCGCTTATGCCAGCTGCTCGCAGCTTTTTTTTTGTATACACTGTTAAAGTTTGTATGAGAGCTAACACACATCATGTACAACAAGGGGAGCAGGAGACAAGATGGGGGGGGGGGAGGAAGGAAAAAACAGTGTGGAACAGAGACATGAGATCTGTGGAAGGGAGAGGGATGGTGCAGGGTACACAGGGTAAACAAGATGGACACAACAGGGACTTTCAGGAAGAAAAGCAGGGAATTTGAAGGAGGTGTGTTTGGGGTGGATTAGCAGAGGTAGAAAAGATCATGGTTTTGGATGGGAGAAGATAAGAGATGGTGGTAAACAGCTGTTTTGGAGACCTGGAGGGAAGAGTGGGACTGAAGTGAGTGTGGGAGTTTGTTCTAGAGGCGGCAAACAAGAGGAATGAAAGAGTGAAGGTGAGCAGTGATTCTTGATTTTGGTAGTTTCACCAGCAGGGGGTTGCTGGCAGACCTTGAGCGCCTTGTGGAAATATTGTGGGGACATATCTCAGAGAGAGAAAAGGGGGGGGGGGGTGAGGCCAGTGAGGAGGAGGTAGAAGACAGACAGACCACCAACCTGCCTGTTTTGAGAGAGTGAGAGACCCAAAGCTTCAGCCACATCGCGGGAGATACCAATGATCCGAAATGCCTTGGTTTCCACAATGTGAAGCCGAGAAAGGTGAGAGGCGGGAGCACCAGCCCAGACGGAGAGCACTACTCCATCAGGCTATGGACAAAAGCCTTGTAAGTGGTCAGGAACTCAGCTATGCAAAGGAAGGACTTTGCATGGCGGACAATGCCTAGTCGGCGACTGCCTTTGGAGGCCAGCTTGGAAATGTGGCTTTCCCAGGAAAGATAATGGCAGATAGTGAGACTCAGAAGCTTGAAAGAAAGTACTTCTTCAAGGGGATTGTTGAGAGATGGTCCTTTCGGAGAGACATTGTGAGAGTATGAGATTTGTCAGGGTTGAAAGACATGTTCCACGTGGTAGACCAGCTTGTGAAGTTATCCAGATCTGCAGAGAGTGAAGAGACTGCTGCTTGCCGATCTGAGGGACGACAGATGGTACGGAAGAGGATGAAGTCATCAGCAAAGAGATAAGGAGGGTTTTCCGGAGTCAGAGAGATCATTGAGGAGAACCTGAAAAAGAGCAAGGCCCAGAACACTGCTTATCCAGGGTAGAGTGACCTGGTCTGAATCCAAACTGATGATCGGAAATCAAGCCATTGGGGAAGAGGAAGGATTTAATGTCTGAAGCAATGATGGATTCCATAACCTTGCTGATGATTGGGAGAAGGCTGATTGGTCTGTAGTTGCAGGGATCTGTTTTTGCACCTGTTTTATGCAGATCGGTAATCTTTACTGATTTCCAAGCAGATGGCAGATGATCTTGTGCAAATGAGACGGTGAATAGAACAGAGAGAGGGTGAGCAAGAGCAGCAGAGCAGGTTTTTAGGACACGTGGGCTGATACATCTGGACCGGTTGCAGAATCTGAGTCGAGGTTTGGCAGCAAGCTCTCCACCTTGTCAGGAGAAAAGGACACAGAGTCCAGGACCAGCTGGACAGCTGGGTACGACTGGGTAAGGTGGGCACAGAAAGCGACTTCAGTGGTGCAGATGGGTAAGGTGCTGTAGGTGCAGAAATAGCTTAGAGTTCATGAGACTGCAGCCTAAGTGGGCTCTTACCTTCTCCATGGTCACAGGGTGTTGCTTTGCACCTTAATCAAATTGGGTGGGGGTGGGAGGGGTGGTTGGTTTTGGTGGCTTGCTGAGCAAGTAAAACAATTTTTAAAGCACACGTATTATGAAGGAAACAATTTATAAGTTAATGAGGGGGGGGGGGCAATGGGAGCTTTTAGACACATCGAGATTTGAGGGGTCATATTTATCAGCTCCTGAAAAACTTGAGACATGCCCTATCATTTTTACTCAGAATCCACAAACTCATTCTAAACGTTTATTGATGACATAACTCGTCTATTTACACCTGTTACAACCTATCACCATTCCCGCAACAGTATTGTGAAAAAAAGGAAAGACTGATGACTATAATTTGTTCTTCAAATTCATTTAAAATTATTTTATTGCATTCTCGACCATCCTATATGTACAAGTAATAATAATAATAATAATAATTAAAAAAATAATAATATAAAACAAAATGTAAAAGGATGGAGGGTTGTTTTGCCAAAAAGGATGTAAACAAGTAGCAGTACATTCAAAGTACACCACCTCCATGCCAGATAAATAAATCACAAATCCTCCAGTGTGCGACATCACTGGGGAGCCTTCAGCGCCCAGCGATGCCGCCTTGCAGCACATGGAGTCGGAATTGGGAGGGAGAGGTGTACAATAATTAGTTGATTAATTGCATAATTAAAATAAATAAATAATAATCGTAAAATAATTTTTTCTCAATCAATTGCCGAATAGCATCCCGAAACCACCACAGTTTCATCTGAATCTGTAACTTTTTGAAAATTAAGTAATAAATAAAAAATGAAAAATTAATCGATTGATTCATCAATAAATCAAAAATACCCTTTACAGCCAAATCACTTGGTCACAGTCATGTCCAAATATCGGCTTCCTCGCTCAAAATATGCCTGAGATATTGTCAGGATGAGAAATAAAATAAATGAGTAATTAATAAGTCGATAAAAAATGAAGTAATTAAACAATGGATTGATTAATCAAAAAATAAAAAATACAGTTTTTGCCAAAGCACATCTTCACTTTTGTCTTCAAATTTCAGCTTCCCAGAACAAAGGATGGCTGAGATATCGCCCAGACAAACAAACAAGAAAAAGACGGCGTGCAGAGCATGATACTTGCAAAATCCACACACTTCTTCAAAGGTTACCAGAGATACATCAAATTGTCCATTTCATTGACATTAAAATTGACAATCTTAATCAAAACTCAGGTCAATCGGATGAAAATTGATTATTTTAAAGATTGAAATTGATGATTTTAGAAGTTTCACCTTGAGTTGACCTTTGACCTTTTGTCCTCAAACATCGTTGTTTTTCAAATTCAATGATGCACTATGCAATTGCTGCTTAATTTTCAGGTTAATCAGATGAAAATTGAGGATTTTTCAGATGAAATTTGATATAAAAAGTTTGACCTTGAGTTGACCTTTGACCTTTTGACCTCAAAAATAGTTGCTTTCCCAATTCCGTGATGGACTATGCAAATCCTGTTTAACTTTCAAGTTAATAGGACTTAAATTGACGATTTTCAGTTGAAAATTGATGTTGGAAGTTTGACCCTGAGTTTACCATTGACCTTTTGATCTCAAAAATCGTTTGTTCCCAAATCCAGTGACACAATACATCTTTTTCAAATTTCAAGTCAATCGGATGAAAAATGACGATTTTAGAAATCTGACCTCAAGATGACCTTTGACCTCAAGATCAATAGGCTTCTCAGTTGAGACTACCTCTCCAACTTAGTAAAGTTTCATGACGATCGCTTTAGAATTGTGATCTGTAGGCGATAAGCAGATAAGATCTACTGACAAATTTACTTGAAAAATCTTCGAGTTTTGCAAGAAAGAAAACAAACAAGAAAACAAACGGAGTAAAAACTGAGTACTCCCTTCGTTCGACGCCAGGCAATGACGTCATGCATTGCCTGGATATGGAATTGTGAAGGATATGGAATTGGGAAGGAGCAATGACGTACAAAAAGCTCGGGATGGTCACAATAAATTAATTCCTACATCTTTCATTGAATAATTGAGAGATCTACTATCGTGTCATTTGCAGGCACAAACATTATTCAAAGAAACATGTAGGGATGGTTTCACTTGATAATATATTGTGACCATCCCTACCTTGTTTACATACTTTTGGGCATACCATCCCGACATCCTTTTACATTTTTAGCCCCCATCGGACTTAGTCCGAAATGGGGGCTTATGCAATTTGGTCTCGATTTTCGTGTCCATGCGTGCACGCGTCCGCAGCCATATCTCGGACATGTATAGCCCGATTTTACTTTTACTTGGCACAAAGACAACACATGATGGCATACTTATGCACATCATTTTGTTTCACGATGCAATCAAGGATGGCCAACTGGTGACCATTTTAGTTGTAAATAACCCGATGTTGAACCCGTCCTCAACCATTTCTCGGACATGCATTTACTGATGTTGTTCAAACTTGGCGCACATATAATGAATGATGGCTTACATATGCACGTCATTTTTTTGTGATCAGATCCAAGATGGCCGAGTGGGGGCCGTTTTGTTACTTAAATGTGTCCCCAACCAGTTTTCAAATTATATGGTCCGATTTTGTTCAAACTTGGCACAAGCACAATACATGATGGCACGCATGTGCACCTCACTTTATTTTGCGATCTGATCAAAGATGGCTGACTGGTAGACTGGCAGCCATTTTAGTTGTAAATAAATATGGGCGAGCCCTTTCCGCGAGCCCTAAATTTTGCTCCACTAAGCAAAATTCCTAAAACAACGGGGGCTATGACATTTTGTTTTTTCCTTGTTTGACCTGTTTTTGTACAGTTTTAAAATGTATTATTACATGTTGGAGAATTTTATTTTGATTACACTTTGAAATATCCCATCGTCAAAACTGTCAGTTGAACATGAACAGAGGAACACAAATGATGAGAAGACTGAACAGTAGTCAGACTTGAAATAGACAGAGTTTAAAATGGTTTTCTGTTGTAGGACTATGTAATATTCCACTATTAACCACATCCATATCGGCCCACGACCAAATATGTCGCCGCAGGCCTGCTCCCACCAGGCTGATTGGCAGGCATTGTCACAACCACTCCTCTTGGCCTTTCATTGCACTATGTGTAGGTATGCAGCTATGCCTACTTTGTGGAATCCTTTCCACGTGTGAAATTTTGAGTAGTAATGGTCTTTCCCACTATAAAATGCATTAGATTCATGTTTAATCCAAGTAGTGAGCTTAAATCAATTTTGAGTTTGGCTGTTTGAACAGAAAAAGACTAAGAAGGAGGAGGAGAATTACAAATGCATGTTTTGGATCTGGGCTGACAGAATGGTTTTGACGTACGCACACTTGCTGCAAAGATGTCAAGACTGGGTTTGAATCCCGACACAAATTTAAACTGTCATCCTGGTGTTTTACAGGCAGGGTGATTCATCAATTTGTGTGCTGTCCCTTGGATGAACGTTAAACTGGGCATCCAATCTGCCAGCATTAGTTGGTGGACGTTAAAAATCCCACTGTGTCCTTCGCAAAGAGTAGGCGAGCAATCGCCGGCACCATGGCTAAATTTTAGTTTTTTCCAAATTCCTGCTCCAATCTCACGTTCACCTGTCCTAAGGGAACAAAGTGCAAAAGTGTCAACCCTTCCTCAAGGGGGTCGCTATGCCCATTAGCTGGGCATGTGGATAAGTAGTAGTGGTAGTAGTAGTGCTAGTAATAGTAGTATTTTGGATCTGTCAGTTTTGTAGCTCAGTGATCTGTAAATGTCAGTTTTGTAGCTCAGTGATGCAGTCCAAGAGCTCCATGAGTGTTGCTTGATGTGCATTAGTGATGCCACGGATGTTCAATAATGAAAACGCAGCTCCATATAGTATTTCAGGATCCATCTCAAGCCACGAGGCTTGTGTTGGAACATCATGACATTTATGTCACAGCATAATAATTTCCAAGCTTGTTGAAAATATCAACTTGTGGATGCAACTTGCAAATTTCCAAGCAGATGTTCTATTGAAGTTAAATGATGCTCTGCTAAGCTGAAGCTTGTGTGATTACTTCATTCACAGCAAGGAACAACAAAACTGATATGTGACGGCATATTTCTGGCTCTGCGCACACTTATGTCACAGTAATTTCCTCATCACCACATAACTTTCATCTCTAAATTATTTGTCTATAAACTTAGAAACAGGTTTAAATAAAAGAGCAATCCCATTCTCGCCTCCAATTTTATTTGATGTACTTTATGAGGAAAAGTGAAATATCATTTTTGATTTTTTTTTCTTTCAAAAACACGCCATCACTACTGCATTGTTAATAATGGGGCGTTCAAAAAGTATCACGAACAAGACAATAGCAATAGTCCAAGACACACCACAATAGTATGAGTATGAAAAAAATTATACAGGTTTCCAGGATCTAACTGCAGGATCCAGGAAAAAAACAACTATATATCTAACATACAAAACTCATTCTATCCACTGCTTCACTGGCTCACTGACTCACTCATTGATATGAAAGATCGGTACCTTCGCGGGTGATGTAGAAAGCTGAATTTTTGTGTGCCAACGGACATTGAAGCTGATACACTGTTTAAAAAAAAAATGCAGGTGAGCGACCTGGGACAATGGAGAATCACGGCTCGTTATTGCTTACAATGTGTAAGCATACCCTGCTAATATATATATATATATATGATTACAATGGATGGTTTTCTATTATCATTACAGCGGAAGCCAAAATATATATTTGTATTTTGGTCAGGGTGCGAGTGATAACTCATCTACTCTTCATTTAAAGATACTGTAGAATATTTAACTTCTTCCAGCCAATGCTAGCAGATGGGTCACGAGCTTAACGTCCATCCCAGGCAGAGCACACTTGGTGATGCAACACCCTGCCTGTAAAGCACCAATCCAACAGTTCTTTTTATATCAGGCCAAGAATCAACCATGGATGAAACAGCTCAAAGGTAAATGCATTACCTTTGCAACACCATGTCAGGACTATGCAAATGTAAAAGGACTGTGTTGAAAAATGAAAACATCTGTGCATCTTGGACTACTGTTAGAATATTGTTCTGATAACTCTTTGAACTCCCCACATAGCATCACAAACAACTGCCATGTTTGCGGATTGTATAGTAAGAACAATGTATGGTTTCCTTTATATATTGTGTATCGTCATCTATCAAAATAAATACAGAATTTACTAAGAGTGGGTTGAACAACCTCTGGTCTGATCTTGTTCTTCATGAATAGCATTTAGCATCTGTCCAACTGCATTTTATTGAATAGCATTTGTTGATTCTGTCCATTTTGTTGTGTGTTTGGTTTCATCCAGCTCTGTGCAGAACGTAGTCACTTCCCGTCCTTCATTTAAGGCGGGTACCATGTTGCTTCAAGCGTGCAGTACCGTCCTCTCATGAAATACAGTAATTAAATCAACACATGTAATGAAGCTTAATCTTTGCGCCTGTCACTCCTGCATTGCAGATACGATGTTGACCTTCTTTCTGGTAATGTACTTTATGCCCTTTATGTGTTCCATCCCCTCCCCCAAGATTTCTACAAGGCACACATAATCTGTCGGTAACCAACTTCTGGTGAAATTCCAAAAATCCAGGCTCATTGCTCAACTTGATTCATTTGTTCCTCTTTTCTCCTGCCTGTGAAACCAATTTATTCAGTCTGTTCAATCTCATTCTTCACTCCAGGGCTTCAGGATTGCTGTTCCCCTCCTCCTCAGGTAATCCACATCCATACTCATGATAGTTTCTACCCTAACTTTCCAGGTTGTTGTGTTTTCTCCTTTGTTCCGCCACCCACCTTTCTATTTATTTGTTTGATTGCTCTTTTATCCTCAGTTTTCCCTTCCTGTTCTTTCAGCACCCTATTTGATGTCATGATCTTGTATCCAGCTTCTTCGACCCATGTCTTACTCCCCTCTCCTGCCCCTCCCCTCACTCTCTCATTCTTCTGCTCACCAGGTGTCTGTTTTATGCCTCTGTCCTGCTTTTGACATGTTTCCCCGCTTTCCATTGTGATCTTGTTGTTTTGCTCCAGCACTTACACGAGTCTCAATTAAGTATACAAAAAAAAACCTGAGTTAAAAGGAACATAAGTTGCAGAGAGAATGTGACGAGCAACTTAATATGAAAATCAGAAGCAGTTGTGCTCATTGGATAATGGTATGGCTGGTTGTCCAAGCAAAGTTATGTCTGGACATCTGAAAGCATACTCCGACAAGTTTGGGCTTTGAAAGCTATGAGTAGCCACATGATTGGCCATAGAGAGGCAAGGGCATGGTGGTATGAACCAGACGAGGGATAGACAAAGAAGAGCAGGAAAAGAGATTGATGTGTGAGGGTGTGTGTGCTAAGAGTGTGGTTGAGCGAGGTGCTGAGACATGTGAGATAAAGAAAGGAACAAACCAGGGAAGCGATTATAGTGAGGTAGTTTCATTGTGATCACTCTGCTGTCCCTCTCAGAAAGATTTTACCTTCGATACGAGGATGCTTTTGCATGTCTCACGGAGTTGGCATTCTTTGGAGTCCCGGCTTCAATGCATCCCAAATCAACTCCTTGGTATTGTTCCTGAAAGGTTTGTGCGGTCTTGTAAGTTTTTTTTCTTCTTGAGGTTTGAGGCTCATGGAAGAGCAAAGGGGATGGAGGGCATGAACTGACAGTAGGGCAGCAGGATAACTTTTGGACACAATAAGTGAATGAGTGAGTGAGTAAGTGAACAAACAAACAGGAAAAGAAGAGAGGATGGAAGGAAACACTGCAAATTGCAAGTAATAGTGTTGGGTTCGGGGTTAAGGGTTAATTGGGGGTAATTAAGATTGTGGGTAAGGATGGGGAGGACATCAGATGGCGGTGAACCATCTGCTTTAAGCCCTGGATTGGGCCATTCATCGTGTTGTTGATCTCTGCCGAGGTGAGTATAAGCCGAGCTACTGAGATTGACTTGACAGCTCGGTCATCCCAAGCAGTACTTTTTTTTGCACAGAAATGATAAACAAAGTGCTCTTTATCAGCACCATTGTGATACACTGTTATTACAACGTTTTCACCTGGTATTGCTTCACAATCAACTCCATTGTAAATTACTTATTACTGCTTCTAATGTTCACTGCACTCTCATTGGATTATCAACATCTTCGTTTTAAATTAGCTGTGACTGCATGTACCGCTCACTACACCGTCAAGTTGATTATCACTTGCTTGATGCACCTACTCAATGCACCCGCTGACTTACTCTTTTTGATTGACCAGTACTTGCGCATACTTACTGCTGCCCTGATTTTAGAATTCAGAGACTTTTTAGATGCACTTTTTGAAGTGTTGCTTTTGTTGTATATGCTAGGTTAAAGATAGGTATAAAGTAATTTGGTAACTTGTGCAAATTGAATGTATATAGTTAGTTTTCCATCATCAACATTGTGGCATATGTTCTGTTACATCAACATTTTGGTTCAACAGCCTTTCTCCAACTGGGTCTGCGACTCAGGTGGTGGTTACCTTCGTTTTGGGTCTGGTAGTCTGAGTGTGTCCTGCGGATGGTTGGTACCACCAAACAGTCAATAATACTGGATGTGAAAATGTACTCTTTTAACCCTTTGAACCCTGCGGCCATTTCACCAGCTGCTATTCAAACCTCCATATACCCAAGCGGCCGGATTTTTCTCCAGTGAGCTCAGGGTGGGAGAGCCGAAAGTCCAAGGAGCTCAGGGTTCAAAGGGTTAAGGGTATATTGCGGCCTAGTTTCTTGCTGTACCCTTTTACGTTATATATAATTCCAAACATT
>CM068961.1:20759357-20772045 GCA_035128595.1 Eptatretus atami | reverse complement strand
CATGTACTGGGAAATACTTTGGAGCCTTCGATGTCCCAGCTTTCATGTAGAGATGTGTACATTTCATTCTGTCATAGTGTGCAAGAAGTAGAAGAAGCACATCTGTATCACGTACTGACACAACTATCGTTCCATATCAGCATGGATGCAGTGCAAAATCAGCCGGGTATCAGCTTCTTCATGGTCAGCCCTCAGAGAGGAGACTTCGAGATCTGGATCAGATGACTTGACAGTGGTCGCTTCGGCGAACCCCCTGCTACTACAACCACTGGTCCATCTCTCAGGCTGTGTTCAATCAGATGGTTTGAAAGTAGTAAAGCGAGATCTGCTTTATTTTCCTCGAGTGCCATAAAGCAGGCAGTCTGATGGGAGAGGAACTGATGGCTCGTTGTCTATTGACGATCGACCGGTCGGTGGCGCTGCTTCGTTTGGTCCTGGTACCTGCTTTGATTGATTCGCCTTGATACCTGTCGAAGACTACGTCGATCCTCTGGTATTTTGCTCCCATCTTCAACACATTGTTAGCAAATGTGTTGGCATAGTCACCAAACGTTTCAATGTCAGGCGGCTTTCCAAGTGCCATCACGAGTGCTTGGCCATCAATGAGCAGGCAGCTGGGTTCATCGAGTGTAACATTTGCAGGAGTTTGGACTTGTTGCTTCAGTATGTTTGCTAACACAGACTTGTTGGTGGAATGTAGACTACCACTAGTTGTGGCCAAATATAGTGGAACGGTCATGAGTTCATGCTTGAGGATGTTTTCTAGGTTTACCTCGCGCCCTGCTCTATAAGCTGTTATGAGCCTTTGTAGAATGTTCCTGTCCACTTTGATAGTGTTTTGCTTGCCCTTGGAAAGTTGCACGACTTTGTACAAAGAGGCATATGTATTGGCATATGTCAACCTGCTTGTAGATCTTATCTGGTCGACGAATTATTCATCTTGAATCAGTTTCTTCACATTATATATCAAAACTGAATATGGCATTGGATTCCCCATATATGAAAAACTTCCAAAGGAACATTTCATTCAAGTTTATACCTTGTTTAGTCAAAAATATATGAACATAAATACATTTCAGCCCATCGTTGGTGGCCATCTTGGATTTCTCAATTTTAAGGCATTATCGGCCATTTTTGAGCTTGGTATACATCAGATTTGAGTTCAGCACCCCTCAATACCCCTAAATAGCTTGTATGCCATAAATTAACACCATTTGCCTTCAGCACTTTAAATATCCACATTTTCTGAAATTTTGCCTAGTCTAGGAATGAAGGGAAGAGTTTTGGTTGGTCCTGGGATGTCTGAGAAGTTGAGCATGAACATCGGTTTGAAGCAGGGAAGCAGAAAGGTGAGCTTGAGGGGTAGTCTGGGGAGAATTTGTTTGCAGACGATCTGGCGGTTGTGGGGGAGAATAGTTAGGAGATGCAGGAAGTACTTTGGGAGTATAAGGAGGCATTTGAGAAACATGGGTTGAAAATGAGTACGGAGAAGACTGAGGTATTGAAGGTCAGGCAGCAGATAAGAGGAAAAAAATGAATATCAGGTTAGAGGGGAAGGAGATCAGACAGGGAAATAGATTTGAGTATCTGGGGGGGAACAGTGACTGTGGATGGTAAGTTGGAGGCAGATGTACGGAGGAGGATTCAGGTGGGTGCAACTTCATGGAGGAGGGTGGAGGGAGTAATGACAGACAGAAAGATGTCAAGGAAATTGAAAGGGAAGGTTCTGATGTCATGTGTAACGCCGGCCTACCTTTATGGTCTGAAAATGGTGGCACTGAGAGAGAGACAACAATAGATGCTGCAGGTTTGTGAGAACAACTGTGTCAGGAGGATTGTGAGAGTGAGGACGGTGGATAGGATGGATGAACTTAGCGAGAAGATTGATGTGCAGATAAGCTTGACAGGGAGATTTGTGAAATGCCGCCTTGCCATTTGGTATGGATGGGGGAAGAGAGAATGGCCAAGAGAACAGAGAGGTTGAGGGAGCAAGGTAGGAGGAAAAGAAGTAGACCATAGATGTGATGGGAGGATTGTGTGAGAAGGGATATCAGTCAGGTGAGAATGGTTGGAGAATGGAGAAAGTTGACTGGGAACAGTGAGAAGTGGAGCAGTATCGTGGACTCAGAGCAGAAGCTTGGTGCCACTGGACCTCACTCACCCCTTACAAAGGGAAGTGGAGGAGGAGAACAGAACAGTAAGGGAAACTACAATGCACTGTGACACCTACTCTTGAAGATTTTCTTGGCCAATGATATTTGGAAATTAATTATTAAGTTTCCAATGTACCTTGCCCAATAGATCTGAGTTTATCCAAATTACCAAACTAATTGTGAACCAGAAATTAGAGTTGTTTAGCTGATGTTAAGTTCACCAAGATGTGGTGGGATCCGATTCAAATTTGTCCGGAACAGTATGACAGAATTAACATCTCCTGTGTTTCCTTTATATAAAGTTGACATCTCAATACAATATTGTAATGGTGCACTGCGTGGATGTGGTCATATCTCCCAACCGGATGGTCACCAAATGGCCAATGCGTCCAGATTCTTGAATAAGAATGCTCCAGGCAGTTTAACCAACACTTGCAGAGGTTTAAATCACTTGTTGTTTATATTAATCACTCCTTCATCGTCGGTTAAAAAAACCCATTTCTTTTCCACAAAACCACACATCCCCCTAGACCGGGAAAGAGTCCGCTCGCCCTCTACAGCGGAGATGACACCACACAAGGGCGGAGCATAAATATGTACGAGGGAAAACATGAATATGCATGTGGCAAGACCTGGGCGGAGCAAAACATGAATATACATTTTACATTCAAACTTGGTTTCATCACACTTGGGACTGTACCAGAGTGGCCACAAAGTCCCTATGCATGCAGTTAGAATTTAGTTGGAATTTATCTATATGCTTCCCTCCATTCCCCGCACAAATATGAATTTTTCTCCATGTTCTTCTGGACGTATTCTTCCATGTTGAGGGTTGGAGGTCATAAAAGCAGCCCCTAACAGCTGTTTTGAGGTCTTCAACTGTTGTTAGGCGGAGATGAGAAATTTTCTCTTTCACAATGCCCCAAAGCGAATTGTCACAAGTCATGTTGTTAAGTCCGGATTTCGAGGAGGCCACACTATCTCAGATCCACATCCAATCCATTGTCCACTGTAGTTGTCGTCGAGATATTTTCGAACTGTGAGAGCATAATGTGCTGGTGCACCATCTTGTTGCAGGATAGCTGATTCTTAGCTGGATAAGAGATTCTTGACAGTTGAAGACCTCAAAACAGCTGTCAGGGGCTGCTTTTATGACCTCCACCCCTCAACATGGAAGAATATGTCCAGAAGAACATGGAGAAACATTCAAATTTGTGTGGAGAATGGAGGGAAGCATACAGATTAATTCTAACTAAATTCTAACTGCGTGCATAGGGACTTTGTGGCTACTCTGGACATTGTCTACCGGGAAAGACCAAAAGATCTTTAATTCAGTTTCCGATGTAACAGTAACTCCAACGAGCCTGCCGCTTGCGATGCATTCCTCAGTTCGAAAGGATGGCGGCCGAGTGAGACTCTCGATGAACCACCGCATTTATACCCTCCTAACAAGGGGTTTTCACACCAATTCCCAATGGCAGAGGCTGTAATCGTGCACAATTTATCGTTCCCAATTCCGGAGCATGCACCAAACCAATACTTCAATTGTGGAAAAATAGTGTTTCTTGCAGAGCGTCGTAGGGAGGACAGAGAAGCAAGAATACAATGTAGGAGTGAATTCCACATGGCCTATAACCCCTGCACCTTTAAATAATCACGATGGCATATATGGTATATTATGGCCCACACACTCACAAATAGGAGACAGCAAGGAGGACAAGACTGAATAGAAACCTGTCGATGCATTATGCTCGCTTGTGGTGGTTGTTGCTGCAATAGGAGTGGTGGATTTGGTTGCAATGGGACATGCTGCCTCCTGTTCTGGATTTCCACTGGGCCTTTGTCAGGTCATGCTACATGCTCTCACGGGCTGTTTCAGGGAGCCGGAGCTGGTTCTGACTCTGCGCCAAACACACACACACACACACACACACACACACACACACACACACACACACACACACCTTCGGGGTGAGACTAACAACTTTGATATCACCAGACAAGAGGAGCAACAATCAGATTGATCATTTCAGCATGATAGTAGTGATGTGGAAGCCTGTGGTTGGTTTAACGGTTAAGGTGGCCGGCTTAAGATCTTAGGGTCCTGAGTTTGAGCCCCTGTCATGCAGTTGAAATAATACCAGATAGGTTGACTCAACCTGTCACCCTTCTGAGGTCGGCAAAATGAGTACCAGCTTACTGGGGTAATAACCATTTGGGGTAACCTGCGACAGAGTGGTGACCCGTCCAGGACTGTACTCCCTGCCAATGAAACTGCCTAAGCAGCCAGATGTGCCTTTACGGCACGAAAGGAATGGTATTATTAGCCCCAGTTGGACTTAGGCCGAAACGGGGGCTTATGGATTTGGTCTCGATTTTCGTGTGCGTTTGCAACCATATCTCAGACATGTATGGACCGATGTTATTTGTACTTGGTGCAAAGACAACACATGATGGTATACATAATCACATCATTTTTTTTTCGAGATCAGATCTAAGATGGCCGACTGGCGGCCATTTGAGTTGTAAAAAACCCAATGGGGAAAATGTCCTCAATCATTTATTGGATATGCATTTACCGACGTTCAAACTTGGCACATAGCCAAAGAACTATGGCTTACATATGCATGCCATTTTTTTTCGAGGTCAGATGCAAGATGGCTGACTGGTGGCCATTTTGCTACTTAAATGTGTCCCCATCCAGACATACATGGTCCAATTTTGTTGAAACTTGGCACAAGCACAGTTCAAGATGGCATACACATGCCCCTCACTTTATTTTGTAATGTGATCAAAGATGGCTGACTGGTAGACTGGCAGCCATTTTAGTTGAACATAAATATGGACTAGCCCTTTAACTCCATGCAGAAAAATTACTAAAACAACGGTGGCTTTTACATTTTATGTCTTTTTTTAGTTATTACTGGCGTAATAAGCCATTTGAATATCCTGCGTCGGAGTAGCAACTCAGCCAAGTGAAACTGCCTTTGGATACAAAAGGGAAGGGGTGCATTCATGAGACTCAAGGGAATTTGGAAATCAAAGAAGTATAACACCAAAACAAGATGATGATCTTTGACAGCAACATGAAGTGTCAGTCCTCAAATTTGGATGTGAATCTTGGAAAATTACTATAGAAATTGCATGAAAACTGGAGCCTTTCATCTATAGAAACTATAAGAAAATTGTGAGAATCTTCTGACCTGACATGGCCAGTAAGGAAGAGGTTGAAAGGTTAACAGGGAGGGAAAATGTCATAGAAGAGATCAAAATTAAGAGATAGAGGTGGTTTGGTCACGTGTTGCACATGGATGTGAGAAAGATGCTGGGCACCTGATGGGAAGAAGGGCTGGGCAGCCAAGAGAGACCTGGCGATGCACCGTCGAGAAGGAAATGAAAGGACTGAAGGTTACCTGGAATAAAATCGGAACTTGGGTCCAAGACTGACGAAAGTGGCGAGAATTCAAAGGAATCTCCACATGCCAGGTGGCATGATTGGATAATAATTATTTTTCTTCTTGCGTATGACAGCTTGGCTGCTGGGTAGCTACCATTTTGTTGGGGCACAACCATGCCGCTGATGCCGTGCCCCTATACCAGTACACTGGTACTCATTTTGCCGACCTCAGAGGGATGACAGGCTGAGCCAACCACACCTGGTGTTAATTCAGCGGCCAATGCAGATCAAACTCAGGACCCTAAGATCCCAAGCCTGCCACCCTAACCACTAAGCCAACACCAGGCTTATTGGATAATAATCAAGCAATTGTTGGATTAATTTCGGAATTTTTTTCCCCTGTATGCATCATTACTGAGGCTGTGCCGCTGCTGCAGTATCCCTGCACCAAAAGGTAGGAATTTGGCCAAGGTGCGTGGGACAATTGCCAACTCTTTGCAACACACTGTGGAATTTTTAACATCCATCACATAATGGTCGCAAATGGGTCCTCAGCTTGTCTCCATCAGAGGGACAGCACAATCATTGATGCAATGCCCTGTCTGAAAAGAGCCAGTGTGAAAGTTTCTCATCGGGTCGAGAATCAAACCTCGATGAGAAAGCTCAAAGGCCAGTGCAGGACCTCTGTGCCATCCTGTAGAACAATTTGCTTTCTGATTTATAGCTTTCAGAAGTGAAGACGAAGAATATTGAATAATACAAGGAGGAAAAACAAAGTGAGGGTAGTTGGGGTGAAGTCGGAAATGGTCTGAATGGTGGTGAACATAAAATATCAGAGAGAATATGGTAATAAACATGGTTATAAAAACATAATGCAGGAAGTTTTACTTCGAAAAAAGAATAGATTTACCTTGGCACTTTTTACCTCTACTACCGAAGGTTGACAGAGGTTATGTTTTCACCCCTGTCTATTTGTCTGATTGTTTGTTTGCCTGTGAGCAGATATCTCAAAAAATTTCGGATGGATCTGGACGAAATTTGGTGAACAGGTTTGGTGTGTGCCAAGGATGAATTGATTAGAATTTGGTGAAGATGAAGGTGAAACTGGTAGGGGGACTTAATGCAGTGAAATCGTGGGTATCCATGTGATCCAGAAAGCATCATGTGGCTATTTGCGAAGCTAAAAAAAGTGCAGGTTATTATGAAGAAAGGATTGAAAAAAAAAACGAAAACGTGTAAAAGTAATGAGAGTTCAGGGTTGTTCAGTTGGTAGAAGGCTCACCTCTTGACTTCAACTTTAACTTCAACTCCATATCGACTGGTCTGCTGAATCTGACGAGGAACTATAATCCCAGTGCGATTTCAGTAAAAAGCATTCATTCGGCAGAAGAAAAAACATAAAGCCGGCTGTCTCATTTGCATCCATGTCAACTTGAACCATTGCATGACATTTTTCCACAAGATGAAGATTTTTTTTTTCATATTACCATAGCCAATAAATTAAATGAGGAAAGAATGTTAAAGATAATGAAGTGTAGATATGAAATATGTTAATAATATGTTCTCAGTCGATCATGTTTTAGAATGTGAATGAGGCCGATAGTTTTTTTTGAACCCCCTTCCCTCACCCCACCTCCCACTCTTGTATAAATCAAATTAAAATTAGGTTTTGAAATTTAATTCGATAAATATACAGAAACAGCATAGCCTTTATGTGCCAATGCACTCTGTAAAAGATAGGAACCTGTTTGGATAAACCAACACAAAATTAACATCTAGAAACATAAGCATTCAAGAAGAAGTAAGGATGTTTCATTGAGGCTTACTCCTCCTCGCTTAACTCTTCATACTTTGCCTACCCTTGTCAATACCATATTTGACTGCCAGTCTTGTAATGAGCATCTTAATGGCCTTTCTTTTTTTTTAATGGACATTTGATCAGTTCTTGGTTTTGCCTCCTGTGGGCAAATAGCCTTGAAGTTGTTGTGTCGATGAAGAAAGGGAGTGGACCATGAGGCTAATGGATCCGCATCAAGTCTTGGAGGCCAAAAGCGATGTGGCGTTTTAAACATCGTGCTGCCGGCAATCCGTCATGATTACTACGTGCTGTCGGGTCACGCATGGCCTCCGGAGATGATGAGTGCCAGCGGTAAACAGTGTGACGCCATGGCAGAAAATGTTGGCCAACAAATATGCAAGATTTAGAATACAACTGGCATGGCCATATGCAGGTATATCATCACCACAGCGGTATCATCTTCATAATCATAATCATGGTACTCATCATCAGAATTATTCAACAGTAATCACTGAGGATGCCATCAGTTTCGAACAATTTATGTATGCTGTGCTGCTGGTGGTGGTGAAGGCCCATCTCCAGCTTGACGTAGCATCGGGGTGCTCATGACAAGTCATGAACGATTTCATGGCTAAGAACCAATCCCGAGCAGGTCACCATCCTGTCACAGGGTATGGGAATCAAATCCACAACACTAAGGGCAATGGAAAAATGCTTTTTTCCACTTCACCAAGTTGCTGAGCTATAAAAACGGACATAATAACCATAAATCAACAAACTCTGAAAACAAGTGTTTCCCCACTTAACATGTTCAACTTTATGAGCATGCGATGGTGGGAATCACCAGCAGAAACACAAAATAAAGGCAACAACTGGAAGGAAATCAAAGGAGTAAAAAAACATGATGAAGGCCAAAGGAGCATAATTACCTCAATCACTGAAGGTGGACGGAGATTGTTTTTACCCCTGTCTGTCTGTTTTCTTTGTCTTTGAGCAGGATATCTCAAAAAGGTAGAGACATATTTGGACGAAACTTGGTGGACGGGTTGGGTGTATCTCAAGGACGAATTGTTCCCATTTTGGTGAAGATCCGGATCCGGATATGAGAATTAATAATTTTTTACAAGATGATTCTTCACCATTGAGAGGCAGGGCCAAAAACGATATATATCACAATATATCAAAGTGTTGCAGACTGATTATGACAAAACTTGGTGGAAGAGTTTGGTAGGTGACATAAATAAGCCAATTAGATTTTGGTTTCCGTCCGGATGCAGATTTTGTATTAGTGGGATACAAAACGGAAACTGTTTAGCGTGCGGCTGCTTGTTTCTCCATTGGCTTGCCTACTATCTGAGGACCCAGAGTGCAGTTTCGATTTTTTTTCAGTCTGATATTTGTTTAAACTCATGAAGTCGTGACTAAGATTGGCACCATGGTGCAGCGACAAGCCAACTCGTGCCACTTTGATTTGTGGTGAACAGGAACACCACTTCCAGAGACTGTGCCACTTGTTTGAAATGATATGGTTTGTAGTTCACTTCTTTGGCGTTGTTAAATGTCTTGGTGGATTTGTTGTGGACGCAAAGCTTTTATATGCCAATGCTGAAGCCCTTTTACAATTTATACAGACGAGTTGCGAAATTAATTGGAAAGCAGCTTCTACATTTGAGAAATAATTTTTCAGTTTGTTCGATAGAATATCTCCACTTGTGTGCGTCAGTCAGTCAGTCAGTCAGTCCGTGTGTCTCCTCCATAACTCCAAAACCATGAAACATAGCAGCCTGAAACTTTGCACGCATACCAAGGGAACTCCAACAGTGTGCATGAGTGAAAATTGGGTGCTTGGGCTAATTAAAACACCCCTTTTGACGATAATTAACAGCCTTATTTAATTATATCCTATTATATCCTTTATCAGATGCATCCTCATCCACCTCCATACATCCTCGGTCACCTCGCTCTCCTTCACTGGGGTCTCAATTCACAATTTTGCTCAGCCTGCTCAAAAATGCCTTGAGTTGGAACAAGCTACAATGGTTTATTAACGATAAAGTGCTCAAAATGTTTTTTTAAATTTAATTTTTATCGAATGCCTGTTCATCATAGCTACGAATTGCTGTATACATTGCTTTTGACAGTGCTATAGTTTTCAAATTAGGAGCTTGGAGCAATTTTGTGCATTATATGATGCGATTTTCCACGATCTACTCTCACGGAGTTTGGAGGATCGGATCACGTGGACTAAATAACTCGAAATCTGGAGTGAATTCTGAAAATGTAATCGGCAATGTTTATTTTTTTTGTGGGTATGTGCCAATACCAATCAGCTTACGATCGCTTGCCAAGCCAGCCGTTCCCTATCAACCATTTAATTGGCTGCTTGCCAAGCACCCTACACAACTCCAGTCATTAGCGGTACAGTTCGTATCACGGTCAGGAAGTACAGTTGGCAGTTGCTACAAGGAGAGGTATGTAGACAGCACACATGGACGTGGTACATATGGGTAGATTTGAATCTGCAAAGAGACTCTCCGTGGGTATGTGTGCATGCCTGCATGCTTGGTTACGGGCACCATGGTGGCAAAGTTTCATTCCATATCTTATGATGATTTTGGTTGGTGGAGGTTTTAACTTTAAACCTCAGCAGCATACGAGCGATCACATTTTCCTTTCTCCTCATGACTGTTTCTAAAGCAATTGGTTATTTTATATGAACGAGGTGTGCTTTATAAAAGTTGTATGGCTTTGTGAGTTTCGAAGTAAAATATATTTGATAACACTGATTCCGAGCCGTTCAGCATATTAATGTGTTTTCTAAATGACAGCCAATTTTTTTCCCACCAGTCGCACAACGATTGTGTGTGTGTGTGTGTGTGTGTGTGTGTGTGTGTGTGTTATTCATAAAGCATAAGATTCTCTCTACTAATCCCCTACCCCCATCCCTCTTTCTTTCCCACCCTCCTACTCCTTTCTCTCTTTCTTCTCTCTCTCCTCTCCTTTCCCTTCTCCTCCCTCCCCCCTCTCTCTGTCTCCGGACGTATCCAAATGGTGGTTCTCTCTGCACATATCAAGATGGTGGTTATCTCCGGATGTGTCCGGACGGTGGTTATGCCCGGACGGACCTCCCCCTCACGATGTCTTCCTTGCCCTCAATCCCCCACCCTCCTCGGTCTCCCTTCCTCTTCACTCCTCCACCCCTCTCTCTCTTCCCTCTCTTTTTCTCCCCCCCCCCCTTAGTATACCCGTCAGCGAAGTGACGGGTGGTATTTGCTCGTCTATAATATAGGCCAAAAAAATTGGGACCTTTCTGCTGATGAAAAGTGGATTGTATAAGCCAGTTGGGAGCCTGACTGTTTGGTTAATTGAAAGAGACGGAAAAGCATTTTCCCTTCTGTGTAAGAGAATGTGTGTAAGTCAGATGTTGGAAAGAATCACTGCAAATCGGTATGTGAAAGTGAAAAAGGAAAGCAAAACTTCTATCACAAATTTACTCCTGGATCTGAGTTGTGTAAATAAGAAATTGTGACATTGAAAAATTCTATTTACGTTGAGAGTTCAGAGCCACAGTAATATCTGGCAGTTTCTTAAGTTGTGACATTGTCAGATATAAAGTCTGCTGGCTTCTGGCTCACAAAAATAAATCTTTCCCTGAAGGAGATTTAATCAAGAATTACTTTGTTGCTGGAATGGTCTCGACTCAAGAATTGTCTTGAAAAAGAAAGAAAGAAGGTCATTCAATTCGTCAAAGAATATTACAGCTGAGACCTGTGATTGTCAGTGGCAAAATTGAGATGCTGCCACACGATGTGGAAAAAAGAATATCTGAAGACAAAACTACAGGACTATTTGGACGTCAGTGCTACAGTAGATGAATATATGGAGATTGAAGATGTACAGTTTGGTATTGGTGAACAAAAAAAAAGGCTTGGTGACATATGTTTCAAGCAGCGTACAGACAGTGCCGATATAAAGTCGACACCCCCTTTCAAAATTTTCACATTTTGTTGCCTTATAGCTTGGAATTAAATTGCATTAAATGAGACTGTTTCCACCTTTATTAACACATCATAACCCACAACTTCCAAGTGAGAAACCCACAACTTCCAAGTGAAAAATTCCACAAATTTCAGAAAATGAATTAAAAATAAAACACTAGAATATCTTGGTTGGAAAAGTGTCCACCCCTTGAGTTAATACTTGGTGGAAGCACCTTTGACAGCAATTACATCTGTGCATCTGTTGGGATAGGTCTCTACCAACTGCACACCTTAATTGGGCAATATTTTCCCATTCTTCTGTACAATACTGTTCAAACTCAGTCAAGTTGTGTGGGGAGTGTTGATGGACAGCTATCTTCAAGTCATGCCACAGGTTTTTGATTGGATTTAGGTTGGGGCTGTGACTGGGCCACTCAAGGACATTTATCTTTTTGTTCCTCAGCCACTCCAGTGTAGTTTTGGTTGTGTGCTTCGTGTCATTGTCATGCTGAAAGGTAAACTTCTGTCTCAATTTCAGCTTTCTTGCAGAGAGCAGCAGGTTTTCCTCTTGGATTTTTCTGTATTTTATTCCATTCATTTTCCCTTCTATCCTGACAAGTGCCCCAGTCCCTGTGGATGAGAAACATCCCCATAACATGATGCTGCCACCACCATGCTTCACAGTAGGTATGGTGTTCTTCGGGTGGTGTGCTGTGTTGGGTTTGTGCCAAACGTAACTTTTTACATTTAGGCCAAAAAGTTCCATCTTGGTTTCGTCAGACAGCAAAAATCTCAGACAGCTTTAGAATCTCCAGAGTGTTTTTTTGCGTACCTCAAATGGGACTCAAGGTGGGCGGGCTTTTTTGAGTAATGGCTTCTTTCTTGCCACCCTACCTTCCAGGCCAGATTTGTAGAGTGCTTGGGATATTGTTGTCGCATGCACACAGTGACAGTCTTTGCCATAAAGGTATGTCGCTCTTTCAAAGTTGTCATTGGCCTCTCGGTGGCCTCTATGATCAGTCTCCTCCTGCTTGGTCAAACCAGTTTGGAGGGGCGACCTGATCTAGGCAGGGTCTTGGTGATACCATTCGCCTTCCACTTGTTAATGATTGTCTTGACTGTGCTCCAAGGGATATTCAAGGCTTTTGAAATATTTTCATAGCAATCCTCTGATCTGTGTCTTTCCACTACTTTATCCCAGATGTCTTTTGAAAGCTCCTTGGTGCTCTTGGTTGATTCTTTGCTGTGAAATGCACCACCCAGCAGAGGAAACCTAAGAGAACAGCTGATTTTTCTGAAATAAATCAGAATCACTACAATTTAACAAAGGTGGAGGCCAATATAACTTGGTGTGTGATTT
>CM068961.1:20724053-20754708 GCA_035128595.1 Eptatretus atami | reverse complement strand
CGGCCACTTTCATCGGCTGGCTTGTTTTGCTACAAGGCCTGTGCCGGGCCACTTCATTGGCTTGGCTGTTACTGCAAGGCCTTGCGGGCCACTTCATCGGGCTGGCTGTTACTGCAAGGCCTCGTTGCGGTCGGATCGCTCTCTGACGGTGTTTTTGCTTCCCAAGGGCCTGTGCCGGCCCATTTCATTTCCTTGCCGGCTGTGTTGCTACAGGCAGCCCTGTTTTGCCATTGTCTTGCCTGCCCACCTTTGCCCATCCATGCCTACTGCCCATGTTCCACCAGCCCTGTTCTGTTTGGCATTCCCCCCCCCCCCCTTTTTTGTCCAATTGCCATGGCCGCCAGCGATCACCGCGCAAATTTGCAGGGACTGCACCTGTTGGCACTGCAACACGGGACTGGCACCAGCAGCCCAGTGGCCGCACGTTTGTCGTTCACTGCGCTCATTAAAAAAGGGGTGAGGCCTACTGCGCTTGGAGACAGCCTGGGCCTTCCTGCCTTGTGCGGTGTTTCTTCCCGCAGAGTCCATCGGATCCTGGGCCATTGGAATAGTGTAAATTATAATGTTAAGTTGTTTAGTTGTGTATGATATATGAGTGCGCCCCCAGGCATGTATGTCATAGCGCGCCATTTTATTTAAGTCGTCCTATGAGGGGTTTGTTTAGTTAGTTACTCACCCGTAGTATTATATTTTGCGACACGATACCATGAATGGTCGCACTCAAGGGATCCGAAGGTAAAACGTAACTAGCGGAGACTGACACATGAGGCACACGAAATTTGGCCGACTCGGGACGAGTTGTAAAAAAGGGGAGGGTAGTGTTACGGCTGTGGAAATTCGCACAAACACCATAAAGGGTCCTTAGATCAATATGACGATAAGTAATTGTGTAGTTTAGATATTTCCCCACCCATTGTTTAGAGGGAATTTCCGTGTCACATGGCTGTGATTCCTTATGAGTTAGCCGTTTTTTCTTTCGTATCGTTATTTTGGACCATCCGAAAACGTCGAAGAAGGCCCGTGGAAGACGCTGCAGCCAACGCGGCGGTTTTCCCGCCGTTTTGCGCCGCCAACGCTGGCACGAGAAGCGGCGAGAAGGCTCCTCGCGATTGGTGGACACGGGGCGTGAGGCGGTCGGGAGGGGGAACGCCCTTTTCGAGGAGCTTCTTGAAAAGAGCTCGAAGGGGAGGCGGAGCCGAAAAGGGGTGGAGTGAAGGGGGGAGCCCCCGCGCTATATAAAGGCGGACCGCACGCGGGGCTCTCTCTCTTCTTCTCGTTGCTGGATTGCTCTGTCTGTGCTCTCTGTTCTTTTGTCGACGGTATCCGCTTCTCTTCTGTGGTCGTCAGGTCGAACTTCACTCCTCTCTCGTCGTTTTTTGGGCTTCCTCTTTCTTGGTGGTTCGCTTGAGGTTCGCGCTTCCTCGTCTCTTGGTGGTCGAGGTCGAACTCGGGTTCACTCTGTGGATCGTCGAGTCAGTCTTCTCCTCTGGGCGCCAAGTTGTGAAGGGTTGCGAGCGGTGTCCAGGGTCGAGGCGCGCCGAGAGGAGAGTGCGGAGAGGCTTCGCCGAGCGTCACACCTCGAGGGGCGGTAACCGAGATCTAGCGCCTTTCGGTCATCACGGCCCCTTCGACCCATAAAGTTTACGAACCCGTCTCTACCTCCCTGCCGATGGGCGAGGGTTTTCCTGTTGCTTTTGTATGACTGCTGTGGCGGCCTGTGTCCCTAAAGTTAGACCTGTGTAAGTGACTGTTACATCATCGTAGTCGGTTAGTAGTACTTTCTTTGTCGCTTTGTATATTGCATGATTCCTTGCTTGCTGTGTGGGTGCAATATTGCTTTGTCATAAATGTCCTTGTTGTGAAATGTATCCCGTTCGTCGGTCTCTTTCCCTTTTTTGAAAGTGCCATCTTGAATCGCTGGAATAAATTAGTCGTGGGTTTGAACACCCAGGGTAGAGAAGAGAATCTTGATCGCGTCGAGGTCGCGATAACAACCGCTCGGTTATCACAGTGTAGCACGGAACGGACCGCTTAAGCGGTTCCGTTTTCCTAGGCCGACTGCGGCGAGGTACGATCGCCGGTCGACTACTTCGCAGGTCTTAGGTAGGTCGAATTTGGCGAGCAACCTATCCTGCGCGGGTGGGCCAATTGGCAATCTGTGGTACGGTTAAACACCCCACCCGTGACTGGCTCCTGGCTGTAAGTTCCAGGAGGGTTCACGACTGAATATAGTCCGTCCGGTGGGCAAGACGCGGTTGCGATTTTGGAGTTACGCAATCGCTCGGCGACGCCTGCGGGGCCAGAATTCGTAACAAATATGGTAGTTTATGTATATGATTGTTAACGGAAATGGCCCTTACGGGAATACTAAATATAGAATTAGCCAGTTCCCCATTAAATTAATGTATAGACAGGTTGTGTGGTATAAGGACGATTATGTGTGTGTCGGGAGGTGTAACAGAGACTGTTTTTTGTGTTCGTGCCTATGGTGAAACGAGTGAAACGTAGAGATCGCTATTATTCCCTCCCTCATTCCGGAATAGGCCGCTCCCAGTGGCTGAGAGGAGTGGCCAGACGGGGGTTGTGGCCTGGGACAGTGATAGTGACGTGAATGGATGAGCCTTTGGTCATGGGAGTCGCCAGACAGACGTTCGAAGAGCTCGCGGTCACGAGATGAGAAAAACACAAAGGCAATGGTGAAATCGGCCGCAGAGAGAAAGGCGGAACGTGCACATCGATTCTACCTCACGACTCGAAAGGAGAAAAGAAAAGGGGACGAAAGGAGTGCTGTGGTGTGAGGAACGAGCCGGGTTCTCGAAGGCGTGCTCGGAGTCGCTTCGAGGCGAGCGAACGAAGGAGGCACCGTGTTGGGTCTGCCGGGAGAACGCTGAACCGACCTGCACGTCGGTGATTCGACGAGAGAGGAAACTGAGGGGACGAAGCGGGAGTCGGGCTTCGAGGCGGGAAGGCCGGAGAGGATAGCCGGAGCGTCTGACGGTCCTTGCTCACCTCACTGCTCGACACGTTGTGATCCGCCTGTGGAACTCGGAACCTCGACTGGGCCTTGTATGGAGAACAGGCCAGGCCGGGATTCGTGTGCTGAACCCTGGAGAGAGATCGGCGAGTCTCGCATCGTCGACGCTGGGCCGCGGAAGCCAGAACGCGCTGAGGAGAAAGGCGCACGCGGTGACGAACAAGAGGCAACGGGAAGTTGCTGCGCCATCTCCTGCTGCGCGGCACGTTCGAGCGGGGGTTTGAAACCGTGGACACCATCGCTTGTTACGAGCGACCTTCGTGCTTTTGGGACATGGTCCTCTCGTCCATGAGCCATCACCAAAGTACCACTCGTCTCGTCTCTTGTCCTGGCAATGCCATGGTATGTTTTGACACTGGATTGGTAATATTATAGGCCTAATATATCGTAGAAGGAAAGATTAAAGGATAGAGAGAAGTAGGGAGGAGGTAAAGAAAGCTGAAGAAATCCCCTCGAAAACCTTTTTAGCCATGGTTCCCCTACTTGAAGAAGGGTGATTGGTTTATAAAAAAAAACCCCACTGGGTGGTGGTTTTTATTGCTGTGTTTCTGTGATCCCCTGATCCCCCAATAAAAAATTTCTGGGGGGGGGGGGTTAAATTTTTTTGAATTGGAGTGGGTTGGAAAAAAAGGTCTTTTGCGGGGTATGATTAAATGCCGTTTTTTTGTCGCGGTCGAGGGGAAAAAAGAAAAAAAGGGGAAAGAAAAAAAAAACGGAATTTTCCGGTCTCGATGCAACTTCGCAAAAAAAACCAAAAGGGGGGGAACCCCCCCCACGCAAAAAGAAAAATTTGGTAAACCAGGGATTGGGGGTGTGTATTAGGACCCTTCTCCGCCTCGGTTTCCCCCCAAAACTGACCCCCCCCCCCCCCCCCCCCCCCCCCACCCCCCCCCCCCCCACCCCCCCCCCCCCAAAAAAAAGCCCCCCCCCCAAAGTCTGTAACTTTAGAGGGGGGGGTTTTTCTTTAATTTCTTCCCCCCCCCAAAATTTTGGGTTTATTATTTTTAAGGGACGGGGGGAGGTGGAATTTTACGGGGGTTGGTTGGTTATTTCCGGCCGGGATTAAAGATTTGGGTGGGGACCGGAGGCCTGTGGCCGGAAGGGCCCGGGCTAATAGGACTTTCCGGGGAAAGGGAACGGTGCGGTGGGCGAGGGGTGGCGGCCAGGACGGTCAGAATCCGAACACCCCGGATCCCGCCAACAAACTGGCGTTCCAGGGAG
This sequence comes from Eptatretus atami, assembly GCA_035128595.1. Taxonomy (NCBI): domain Eukaryota; kingdom Metazoa; phylum Chordata; class Myxini; order Myxiniformes; family Myxinidae; genus Eptatretus; species Eptatretus atami. Next base: position 20,750,453 of record CM068961.1, on the reverse strand, counting down.
AAAGTGGGGGTTGCAACCTCTCCGCCTTTTTCCAAACCTCCCGTAAAATTTTGGGCCAGAACAACCGATTGCTGGGTTAAACAATGGTTAGTTGATTTATGCTTGAACGGATCGGAGGAGGGGGAAAAAAATTTGCCCAAATTATAAAGAAAATTGAAAAAGGTCGCAAAATGGCGGGCCGGCTCTATTTCTGCGGCGCGACACCGGAGGCGGAGAAGAAGTGGGCTTTATTAATAGCGCAACGGGCCACAAAGGGCGCGAAGGAGGGGGAAACGGCTTCCCGGGGGGCCCCCCACCGATTCAGGGGACCCCCAATGTGCGGGGTCCACGGCGCGAGGTTGCCATGGGCAGGCCGCGTGTCGCCAGGATGAACTCTGCGGGGAACAATGGGGTGGGCCAGCCTTCAAAAGGCCACCATTGGGGTGCCGTTGGGGAAAAAGGGTTTTTTTGGAAAAGCGGTTTGAAGGACTATAATCGAGGGAAGTGCAAAAAAAGTGGGTGGAAGTGACGAGTTTCACAAATTCCACGCAGAAAGACGGCCTCAGGCAAATTTTACGTTGTACGGGGGGGGGGGGACCCACCCAGCGGATGGACGGATTTTTACTGGAAAACGAAGTTCGGTGGCAAAACATAACTTAAGCCCAACAGAGTTCGAACAAAAAAACTACGTGGGAAAAGGAATTTGGTTTTAAGTGGTTATTAACCCGGGTATCAGTATTGGAATATGCGAAAGAAGCAAACTGAATGAAGAATAGAGAAAGGAAAGAAGCGCAAAATTAGTTAATTCCCGGGGTGGGGGGATAGAATGAAACTTAGAAAGGAGAAAATGGAAAAACGAAGTGGGGAAAACGGAAAAAAAAAAGAAAAAAAAAAAAAGAAAAAAAACGGGAAGCCACCGATGTGGAAAATTGAAAATACTGAAGCGAAGAGTAAAGAAGAAGGGCCATTCGGAAAAGAAAAAAGACCTAGGAACAGGGAAGGATAAAAAAAAAGGAGGGGGGAGGGAACATTCTGGAAAGGCAAAGGAAGGAAGGGAAGATGGTGGAAAGAAAAAAAGGCCCCCCAAAAAAAAAAAACAGTTTCCGAAAAGGAACTAAGGAGGAATGAGGGAAGAAGGGGGAAGAAAAGGACAACCCAAAAGCCTAGGGGAAAAGAAAAAAAAAAAAAAACGGGCCAACCCCAAAGGATGGGGAATTTGAAACTATGAAAAAAGCGGGAAGAGTAAAGGGCGGGGAGGCATGTTAAAAAGAGGGGGAGGGAAACCCTGGGGAGGAAAGATAGAATGGGGGGGAAAAAAAGGGAAATGGCAGGAAGGAAAGAAAAAAAAAAAACCTTTAAAAAAAAAAAAGGGGGGAAAGGAAGAAAAAAAAAGGGGAAAGAAAATACAAGGGCCAAAGGGAAAAAGGGGGGGACGGGGGAAATTTTGGGAGGATGGAAAGGGGGCATTGGAAAAGGGGCGAAGGATGGAGGCCAAAAAGGGGGAAGAAAGAATGGGTGGGGAAAAAAATGAGTGAGGAAAGGCATGCCCCCAAAAGTTTGAGAAGAGAGGAAATTATGGGAGATTAAAAAAGGGGGCTTCTGGGGAAGTACAGGGGAACATTCAAAGACCAAAAAGAAAGGACGGGGGGGGATACAAGACGAGCTGAGGATCTTGAGAGAGAAAGCAAGAATGGAGAATGAAACGTTAAGGACACACTTGAGCAAATCAAACAGTGGAGCAAAGCAAGGTTGGAGTGTGCGGAGATGAGAAAGGAATTAGAAAAAGAAAAGCTTCTGAGTTTACAGAAATTACCCAAACAAAGAGACGGGAGGAATTAACCAAAAAAAACCAAAGGATTGAGGATGGTTGTGAGGAAGGGAAAAAAGAACAACAAGGCAAGAAATGGAAAACGTTTAAGGAAAAAAAAAAAAAAGGGGAAAAAAAAAAGATTTAGGGAAAAGGGGGGGGAAAAAAAAGGAGGAAAAAAAAACCCCAAAAAAAAAACAACTGTTGGCCCAGGGAAATCGAACCCAGGCTAGAAAAAAAAGGCCCCCCAAAAAGCCCCCCAAAGAACACCACTAAGAAATTTTGGAGCAAGAAAAAAAAGGAGGGAGGGGGGGGGGAAAAAAGAGAAAAAAAAGAAAAGGGGAAAAGAAAAAAAGGAGAGGACAGAAAGAGTTAACTGGGAAAAAAAGAACCAAAGGGAATTAAAAGCAGGAGAAGGAAATCAGCCAACTGAAGGAAACAACGAGATGCAGAAGAGGAAACAGAGAGACGAGTAGAATAAAAAAAAAAAGAGTATGAATGGAGGTTGACCAATTGAAGAAAAAGCAAGGATGGAGTACGACGGAGATAGTGACAAAGAACAGGGAAGAAAGCAGAAAGGAAATCCAGCCAATTGGAATCAATTTGAGATGGAGAAGGAAGAAACAGGAGAGGCAGTGGGAATGAGAAACAAAAGAAATGGAATGAAAACAGGAAAACGAGATACAACAAATGAAGGAAAATGAGACATTGGAGAAGGAAGAACATGAGAGACAGGTGGAAAAGAAACAAAAAGAACAAGGAATGAAGCAGGAAAAGGGAGATCAAACAAATTGAAGGAAGCGATGAGATTGGAGAAGGAAGAACATGAGAGACAAGTGGGATTAGAAAACAAAAAGAACCAACGAATGAAGCAGGAAGGAAAGAGATCAACCATTGAAGGAAACGCGAGATTGGAAAAGGAGGAAACAAGAGAGACAGTGCGGATAAGAAACAAAAAGAACAAGGGAATGACAAAAAAGAAGACAAGAACAACTCTGAAGGAGAAAGCAAGGTTTGAAGTACGCGGAGATAATGAAAAGAACGACGAATGAAACGAGAAAAGGAGCTCGGCCAATCTGAAGGAAACTATGAGATTGGAGAATGAGAGAACAAGAGAGACAGTGGAGGAGGAACAAAAAGAGGGACAAGAACAACTAAAGGCAGAAAGCAAGTTGAATATGCGGAGATCGTGAAAGAACGACGAAGTGAAACGGGAAAGGAAATAGCCAAATTGAAAAGAAACTGAGATTGGAGAATGAAGAACCTATGAGAGAGTCGGGGTGGAAAACAAACAATATGAGTTTTGAATTAACCAACTCAAGGAGAGAGCAAAGCTGGCGAGTACCACGGAGATGGAAAAACTCCGGAAAATAACGAACAACTAAAAAGGTTCGGCAGAGAAGAACGACATCGAATGGAAAAGAAAATGGAGCCACGAAGTAGAACAGCAACAATAATATGGATGCTGTGACGTCACCACCAGGGAGTTAATGTTAGTGGTGCGGACCTTGATTGACATCACTCGTCGGATGCACCCACACTTGGAGCAAACCCTGGTGATTGAACATTGACGGGAGCATGTCGGGGTTGTTAACGAGTGGATTACATTTGAGCAGGCGTCCAGCATGTGGAGCTACAGCCCGGAGGAGCTATGGCGAACCGATGATGAGCACCTGGCTTGGAGAGAAGCACCGGGACAGAGGTGACTCTGGAACGAAGAAAGGTACAGTGAGGGTACCATGCATACATGGTGCGGACGATGAGCTTAAGGTAGAAAATTGAATTTTATGTTAACGAAGAGACTCTGTCCGATGGGGTGCACGCATGCGTGACCCCTGAAGATGTGTGTGGAGTGCCTGTGAATGAATGCTGTGAGCCCACAGCCAGACTACAGCACCGGTATGTGTTGCGAGGCCGAAGTGTGTGTGGGTACTCACCTGGCGGTCGAGAATGTAGTCCTGGGAGTGCAGGCAGTTGGTCCAGTACACAGGCAAGGTTGAAGGTGTGGAATGTCAAACACATAACATTGGAATGTGTGCAGCCTGCTGTTGTGTGGGAGTCCTGAGCATGGAATGAGTGGTGCATAGGAAATAGGTTGGAGGCGCAAGGGGAAATAGAAATGCCACCAGACAGAACTTGAGCCAGGGGACGGAAGCCATAATGGACAGCTCCGCATGGGTTCTTACAGAGTTAGAGGTGCTGCATCAGGAGCAGTGTTAGATTGGATTAGAAAACCAATTTACAATTGGATTTTAATTTCTCTATCAGCCTCACAGGAACTTTGGAGTGGAGTGCAGATGAGTGGCAGGCGGCACTGGCGTGTGGTTCATTTGGTCTTCGGACCCTTCTGAGCACCACGAGTGGTTTTGGCTAGCTGAGTGGGTTTTATCTGTCTTGAGAGAGTTGTGGAGAAGAGGAGGAGGCCATTCCACTGATTGGGTTTACCTGATTCGTGAACTCTGGAGAAGAGGGGGAGGCCGTTCCACCTATTGGGGTTATACCTGATTTCCCTGTGAACCCTGGAGAGAGGGGGAGGTCATTCACACGATTGGGTTTACCTGACTTCCGTGAACCCTGGAGAAGAGGGGAGGTCACTCACCGATTGGGGTTTGCTTGACTTCCGCCGAACCCTGGAGAAAAGGACGGGGGTAGATCAAGGCCCCCATTGAGGCCGTGACCCTTGAGCCGTGGCGGAAAGGCGGCGGGGTCATGTAATGGGTAATGAGGGATTCGTTCCCTCACCCCCCTTCCAATGAGCCAAAGAAGTAGCTTATGGGGATGTGAAAATCTTGATTGGAGGTATTACCGGAAGTGATTGCAAGATTGAGAGATGACAGAAGGCATAGAGTGGCACGAGTGGATTTGGGTGATTATAAATAAAAAAAAATGGTGGAGACATTACAGGCAGAGCGTTAAACACCACCTGAAACAGGTGGATGACAAGGAGTGGCTTATTTGAGGGAAGGATTAAATGCCTGGTTAGAACCATGCAGAGGTTTCATGGGGCTTGTGAGAAGAGATTTTGATGTCTGGTTAAACTTTTGGAAATAACAATTAGGGCAGTATGGAGGAGGCCAGCGGACGACGGAGTAGTGACAAATTAATTGGGGTTTGATGAAAAAGTATACCAGTTAAATTTGACGGACAAGTGGTATCCGAGGGACAGGTGTGTTTTTGCTTTTCACGTAACTGAAAGGTGTTTGGATGGTGTTGTGGACTGGGTGTGCGGGCACTGGGAATGAATGACAAAGAGTTTGGGTGAATGGCGTGATTTGTGCAGATGAGGAGAGTGAGTGCGAACAACGTACCCTGTCGGTAGGAGTCTCTTAACCAGGTTGGTGTAGGTTAGGGGACTTAGAGGATTAGTCATGGATTCTGGTTGCTGTTCCATTGTGCAGGCGGACTGCGAGGGGTAGGTGCAGGCCAAGGTATGGGGATTACTGGTTCGGTAGCGTGACTTGGTGAAGTCGGGAAGCAGGGCAGCAGGGCTTTGGGGGTTCCTGGCAGGTGAAGGCTGTCAGAGGTGCCAGAGAGCACGGTAGGTTTCAGTGCTATGGGAGCACGGTGTCGGTGCTATGAGAGCACTTGGTATGGGTGCTATGAGAGCACAGTATTAGGTGCTATGAGGGCACGTATGGGGCTAGAGAGAGCCAGAAGCACGCTCAGGTGAACCCCGAGGTCGCTGGGTGTCCTCCACCCCGATTGGAAGCAGGCAAAGAGGCCCATAGTAGTAGTCACACTCCCAGCCAGCGAGTTATGCCTGGCACCACCAAATGGAAAAAGACCAAAAAGGGCCTTGCCCAGGTTTTAAATAGAATGGAACAGTGTGCCAGGTCTGGGAAAAATGGGTCATTAGGATCATTCTAGCCATGAGCAGGGTTTGTTGCATTGTCTAGAACTAAAAGTAAATGTTCGGTTCGATGGACTCTCCTTCCGCACCATTCATGTGTGACACCTGGTACGAGTATGTTGATGGGAGAAATTGTGGCAAGGGCCAGGCTAGGTCACCCTCTCCAAGTGCCAGAGAGGCCACCAGTATGTCATGAGCACGCATTCCACGAGATAACAGTTGAGTAAGAAACACAACCATCCTGTCTGTAAAGAAAAAAAAAGAGAAAGAAAAAAAAAGGGGGAAACTAACCAAAACAAGTCAGGCAAGGAAGGTTAAGGGTACACTCCATCTCCCCTAGTCTGCCATTTTATGAAGATTTATGCCTTTTGTGGGCTCAGTGAGCCGAAGGACTCTTGTGTGAGATTAGGCCACTGGGCCGACTGAACCTCACCTGGTGAGAGGCCAATAAGGCCACGAAGTGAGGAAACGCTCAGGGGTGAATGGACAACATTGCGGGAGGGGGCATGAAGGAGCGAACACGTGAAAGACTTTGAACCTTTTGAATGTTTCTGCTCCAATGCAAATATGGTGCTTAAAAGTAAAATATGAATGCCTCCCATTCAAATCCATAATTAGAATGTTAATAGTGTGCATAAAGTGTAAATTTGTTTGTTAGATTGGAGACCCGACACACTAGGATAGGGACATGCCAATCTTACTGTGACACTTTGATTTTTGGAGTTAATGCTTCCATGTTGTGGGTTAGAGTAAATGGGAGATCTGTGCTGTACGTTGACAGGGCCATTGCCGTGGGCTGCCCCAGATGGAGGCTCGGAGAGCCTCGGGAGAAAGGTGGGGTAGTGTTATGGAAATGGCCCTTACGGGATACTAAATATAGAATTAGCTCAGTTCCCCCATTAAATTCATGTATAGATAGGTTGTGTGTATAAGGACAATATGTGTGTGTCGGGAGGTGTAACAGACTGTTTTTGTGTTCGTGGCTAGTGGTGAAATGAGTGAAACGATAGATCGCTATTATTCCTCCCTCATTCCGGAATAGGCCCCTCCCAGTGGGCTGAGAGGAGTGGCCTAGAGCGAGGGGTGTGGCCTGGACAGGAAGTGACGTGAAGGGGAGAGCCTTTGGTCAGGGAGTCGCCGAGACAGACGTGTGTCGAAGGAGCTCGCGTGTCGAGGCGAGAGAGAAAAGAAATAGGCAGTGGTGAATCGGCCGGCAGCGAAAGCGGAACCTGCACATCGATTCACCTCACGACTCGAAGGAGAAAGAAAAAGGGGACGAAAGGAGTGCTGTGTGTGAGGAACGGCCGGGTTCTCGAGGCGTGCTCGGAGTCGCTTCGGGGCGAGCGAACGAAGGAGGGCACCGTGTTGGGTCTGCTGGGAGAGACGCTGAACCGACCTGCACGTTGTGATTCGACCGAGAGAGGAACTGAGGGACGAAGCGGGAGTTGGGCTTCGAGGGGAAGGCCAGAGAGGATATTCCGGAGCGTCTGACGGTCCTTGCTCACCTCATGGCTCGACATTGTGATCCGCCTGTGGAACTCGGACCTCGACTGGGACCTTGTATGGAGAACAGGCCAGGCCGGGATTCATGTGCTGAACCCTGGAGAGAGATCGGCGGTCTCGCATCGTCGACGCTGCTCGGAGCCAGAACGCGCTGAGGAGAAAGCGCGCACGCGGTGACGAACAAGAGGCAACGGGAGTTGCTGCGCCATCTCCTGCTGCGGCGGCACGTTGGAGTGGGGTTTGAACCCGTGGACACCATCGCTTGTTACGAGCGACATTCGTGTTTTTGGACACGGTCCTCTCGTCCATGAGCCATCACCAAGTACTCTGTCTTGTCCTGCATGCATGTTTGTTTGCACGTGTTGTATAAGGCATATTTCGTAGGAATCCCCTCGAAACCCATTAGCCGTGGTTCCCTACTTAAGAACGGGTGTATTGTTAATAAAACCACTGTCGTGTTATGCTTGTGTTGTGATCCCTGATGTCCCAATAAATCTGGTTAATTCTGATAAAGTTGCTGCTATGGATTAATGCGTGTCGCGTCGAGGAACGATCCGTTCGATTGGCATACAAGACAAAATGGTTACAGACTGGTAGACTCCGCTCGGTCACTGACAAAGCCAGTCTGTAACTAGGGGTTCTATCTCCCCAACTGGTAAGGTACAGGATTACGTTGGTATCGCGATTAAAGACGCGTGACCCGAGGCCTGTGCCGAGCCGGCCGGCGTTATAGACCCTCGGAGACGGTGGTGGCGAGGGTGGCACCAGGACCGGGTCAGATTCCCGCCACCCCGGATCCGCAAACAATACATATATATATATATATATATAATATATATATATATATATATATATGTGTGTATATATATATATATATGTAGACACTGGTGGACGAGGTAGACGAGGTAGACACTGATTGGTTCAACCGTAATGACATCACGGTTAATCCGAACAACCATTGGTCGGCTCATCATCTTCATCTCGAGCTCCCATTGCCTGGAGCATATAATAGTTCGTCGATGATTGATGTTTGCAACCGCATCCTGGAGAGAGGGGGATGGGTTTCCCCTAAGGTCCATTCACCATTGTTACTGTACTTCCCTTGATCCTTCCATGCTGAAAGAGACACAGAGATCGTACAAATTCCTTTTGACGACAATAATATTGAATCGGTGGTATTAATTAACCGTGACGTCATTACGGTTGAACCAATCAGTGTCTACCTTATTGAGACCTTCGTTATAAAGCAGCGCCCTTCACTTCCTCCTTCACTTGCTCCGGGATTTTTACCCTGAGAGTGCAGCACGAAAGCTTCGTCACTATTATGGTCTGTTTGTTTGTTTCCATATTGAATATATATATATATATATATATATATATATATATATATTATATATATATATTATACACATACACCACACACACACACACACCACACACAAGAAAATAAATAGAGGTTAATGAGTGGTTAATTATGCAATAGTTATATCATAATGAGTGTCAACATAGGCCTATGCAAAAAGCATAAGCCTACTCGCATCTCCCAGAATCATGTGTAGTTAAATTCCCTGTCACCCTTTATTCTTGTCTCTGTCTCTTTCTCTCATTTGCCATTCGTGTTTCTTCTTTAAATAATCATCAAAATTGTACTTTTATTGATAAATCATGCTCACTGATAGCTGTTCCAGATGTGCTACTCCCTAGCCTCAAACACAGGCTTCACAACAATGGCTGTGCCACATGTGCTACCTCACACAGCTGGAACATTGACAGTGGATGCGGAAGACCTGCACAGTAAGTGGGGAAGGGTGGGAGCACTAGCGCGATAAGGACACATTGAAATGTTGGTGAAACTACTGTGTGGTGAAATTAGTAAAATAATCACACGATGGTGGATTATCTTCACCTGTGCATTGGCATCCATTCGGACATCTTGGGAAGGAATTCTCCAATGTTCTTGCGTTGCCCAAGTCCGTATACACGCATCTTACATACAAAGCTTATTCTAACCACTCACTGACTGATTGGTATCAATATTCGGTACCATCTGGGTGATGTAGAAAGCTGAAATTCTGTAGCCAAAGGATTTCACTGAACTGTGGGAAAGCATCCATAAATGAAAATAAATAAATGTAAAAATCAAATGCAGTGAGCGACCGGAGACAATGGGGAAGCACAGTTCATTATTGCTTACAATGTGTAAGCATACCCCACTAATATATATATATATTGTTATGGATCTGGAAACCATATGCATTCAAACATACAGATGTCCCAAAAGTCAGTTATTCCGCTAAGTACACGTGAGACAGGTCCCTTCCTTTTGTCTAGTGGGAGAATCAAAGGTGTGCATTGCGATGTCCTTTTCGGTAGGTTATTACATCCAACAAACCCTCCAAGATCATCCAACAAGTTGTGGAGGTGGAGGCTACGCGGTGGAGATATTGGCGTTCCACGGTCGGTTCAGCGACCCGCCGGCTCGCGGCATTATCTGGACGACGGCCTACAATTCGGGGGAGTCTTGTGGGAGACGATGTAACTTTTCTCACCTCGTGGTGTTCTCGCACCGACCCCCGCCCTCAACAATATATATATTTTATAATATATATTTATTTATATATATATATAGTATATATATATATCTGTGTGTATGGTGCTGCTTCGATGACTGTACATCAGGGTGGTTGTATTGAGGTTTAACCATTCCCACATTTCACTGAATCATATACCAGCATATCTTTGTTCCAAGTTCAAAAAGCACTGACGAGGAGTGAGGAGGAGAAGTAGTTACATCACAAAGACAAGTTATATCATTGGCAGTTTTATCAGCATTCGGTCGCATATTACTTCGTGCGAATTTTAGATTCCATTCCAAATTATTGCATGTTTTAAAATATTTGTGACATTATTTGGTTCTAAAATGTGGCCACTGCTGTATTGGTGTTGAAAAAAAGTTGATAAAAATTGCATGAAGGAGAAGACATGCAATTTGTAAACTGGAATGGGAAGGTTGAAAATCTGACAATGGTTGATGTGTTTACTATGTATTTATTCTACTGGTCTTCGAAGCAGTGTTAACTGCAGGATAGCATTTGGTTCACCGAAGCTGCAGGTTAACCAAGTCGTATCATAATTGCCTCTGAGCTGTCTCTTTCTTGAAGTAATCCTGTTGTCTCAACTCTTCCAAGGACATTGGGAAGCCCCAAAGTGGCGGAAATGTTATAGCGCCAAATAACCCTTTCACGTCGAAGGATAGCCAGTTCTTTTATCTTGTCGCATTTGGAACTCAACCGACTTTCAATACCGGATGCACACTTTTCTAAAGCATATGATGCATTGTGATGCGGGTCAAAATATGCGTACGGGTCAGAAAACTGAATTTCAAGCTTGGGTATGCTGTCTCAAGCTTTCAATACTTATAGTTAGAAGTGCATTATATGTATGCTTGAGGTTACGTGAAAGATACTTGAACCAATATGACAACTACTAATGATGCAAAATGATTTTAAAGTGATAAATTACATGTTAATTCACATGCAAATTATTAATGTAGCGTTGGTGGCTGGTATGTGCGTGTCCCTCAAAAGGTGGGATATATTTCCCTTTCATCAGTGGAGATGCAAAGCCTGGTGTCAGCTTAACGGTTAAAGTGGTAGCTTAAGATCTTGGGGTCTTGAGTTTGATCCCCTGCCATTGAGTAACAACAGGTGGATTGACTCAGCCTGTTATGCTTCCGAGGTCGGCAAAATGAGTACACCAGCTTACTGGAAACAGGGCACTGCATCAGTGGCACAGCCGTGTTCCCAGCAATGATGTAACCAGCAGCTATAGGCTGCATACAAAATGATTACTAGAGATGCAGAATCCTTTCTCGTACATTTAAAGTTTCTGGAGGAGACGTTTGCAGGCTTTTTAGGTTTTGTGTTTTTTTGAATACTTTGAATTTTTTGAATTTTCACATGAAATAGCTTTTACTGTCATTTTTACAATCTACTAAGCCTGGTGTTGGCTTAACGGTTAAGGTGGCTGCTTAAGATCTTAGGGTCTTGAGTTTGAACCCCTGTCCGCCATTGAATTAACACCAGGTGGGGTTGACTCAGCCTGTCATCCTTCCTAGGTTGGCGAAATGAGTACCATCGTACAGCTGCCCTCCCAGAAAATGATGCAACCAGCAGCCACAGGATGCACACGGTAGCTCGCTAACAATCTGTTTGCATTGTGTTTATATATTGCAAGGAAATGAAGGTTATTCACATGAATACAATTACTGTCACTCAAGAATACTTTTCTGTAGTGTGTTATTCTTTGGACAATTATCAATGCTGAAAGGTTCATTTCAGTTTGGCACATAACCGATTTATAAAAATAATTGTCTATTACTGTTCCTGTTGGATTTATCATCAAGGACTCTACTTTCCTGCACTGTATTGCATGTCATTAATGGGCTGCATGTTTAACATGTGTAACTGAAACATTTCACTGTTATATAAAATGCAGGTACATAACCTCCCTTGTAATTGTAATAAAATTATTCTGGAACATTTTCAATTCAGAAAAATAGGCTGTAACAAGGATGGAATCCCACTTACTTTAATTCATCACCATCACCGGCCACAATGTCCCTATTCTGTCTCCAGAACATCAGTTCATCCACAGCAAGTCATGAACATATTTCTGTGGGTGAGAACCAACCATATAATAGACAGGTGAACACCACTCCATCACAGGGTACTACAGGTGAAGAGATGACTTTTGAAAGTGCAACCGGTACACAGCAGGCTATTCTTTTTTAAGCGGGCAACTCTTTTTGAAATATACCATGGGACCTATCTTCAGCGTTTAACCTTTTGAACCCTGAGCTCCTTGGGCTTTCGGCTTCCTCAACCTTGGCTTTTTGGAGAAAAATCAGGAATATGGAGGTCTGCATAGCGGCTGGTAAACCGGCCGCTCGGGTTCAAAGGATTAATACTGATGGACGGGACGCCCGGTTTAATATCCCTCCGAAGTTAAAAAAAATATAATAAAAAAAACATTCAGTAATCCTGTGATGCACAAGGACGAAAGTTCAAAATCAGGTGGAGAATCAAATCCAAACGAGATAGGTCAAAGATGAGTACTCCACCTTTTAAACTACCCTGTTAGCCCCATTTCCTATGATTGCCGTCAGCCCTATATCTTCGATCGAATATCTCAGTTGGTGGTATGCTCACCCTTGGTCTGTCATAGAGTCTGAGACGAAACCCCAAAAAACCTGTTTTGGTGGACTTCTAGCATTGCATCTTGGATCGAGATCGGTATTTCAGCTGGACGAGGGAGATGGTATTTTAGCTTTGTGTTTGTAGAATCAGCCATTTTTGTCTACAAAGTTGAGGCTTGTGAAAGAGCGAAAACACAGAACAGAACTAGAAGGGCACTCGGTAGAGTGTATACCTGTGCCACGTAATGCCTAATCCATAAGAACATATCAGGCCTAATAACTTTTTGAGATATGCTATATATTGTTTTTAACCCCATCTCTCAATGGTGAAGAATCACTTAAATATTCTCGGATCAGGATCTTAAAAAACAAGATCTTTAAAATCTTAAAATCAACTTAAAAACAAGATCCGGATTTTCACCAAAATCAAATCAATTCGTCCTTGTCACACCCCCAAACTGTCGACCAAACTTATTCCGAATCCATCCATAATGTTTTGAGATATCCTGCTCGCAGACAAACAGACAGACAGACAGATGTGAAAATATAACCTCTGTTCACCATTGATGGTGGAATTACCAATGAGAACATAGTGTAAAGCAAGAAAACACACCAGCAGCAGGGTTGTCAGACACTTGGAGAAGGAATTGGCCGAGGGGAAGCCTAAATGAGTGAGGGCTGGAAGACTCAGGTTGTGAACAAGTTCTATATCGGCTCAAGCATAGCAAGTATGAGGATGAAGTAACAGGAAGGGAAAATTGAAGATCAAAACAATGTAACAAATAAATGAAAATGTTGGTGTTGGAGAGTAGAGAAAACCTGATAACCTGGAAAGGAAGGCGTGGGTTTGGCAAGGATTGTTGAGGGTAGAAAAGATCGAGTATGGATAGGGGATGACCAAAGGAGGAGATTAACAGCCACCTTGAAGCCTTGGAAGTAAGCTACTACATCAAGAGAGTCTGTTTTTGTGCCCTTTTTATGTGACGTACTGTTTGCTTACTTCCAAGTATATGGAAGGTGTTCTAGGTCATGTGATGTGGAAAATATAGCAGAAAGAGGATATGCTACAGCAGAATAGCAGGTTTGCAGAAAGAAGTTGTTGATGCCATTCAAGCTCAACACAGAGTCAGAGGTTAGGGTTGCCAGAAACCTCCCTTCCTTCTCGGGTGAGAAAGGCAGTATACAGGAGCAGTCGGGTTTGCGTTGATAAGGTTGAGACGGGGAATGACAGGCTGAGTTTGTGAGATTTGGAAGCAAAGAGTTGAGACGTTTGGTCTTCTCACGAGCATATTTGGCTGTGGTGTCATTTCAGATGAGGGAAGGGATGGAGGTGGAGCGTATAACAGACAGATTTAACAAGGTACCACTATGACTTGACGGGAAGGAGACAGGTTTGAGAGTTTAGCCTCATCCCTGGTTATATGTTCAGGATCCGGAATTTTCGCATGAGAGGGCTTTCTGGTTGATTGGTCTAGCGGATAATTTCAAACAAGAAAAAAAAATCCTCATGGTGTCCAAAGGTTGTTGTTTTTTTTGTGCTAATGAATGGAAATGCCCAAAATGTAAGCCTCACCTTGTTTATCACATTGGAAAACTTACACTTCCTCAACTCCTGTTTGGGGAAATCCATTCTATTATATTCTACAGTGTACCTGTTCTTTGTTTCCTTTTTTTCCTCACACGTGTGAAGCGATAAGCGGGCTTAAGCAATTGGTTTGTGTCCGTCCATCTCTTCTTCTGTCTCTCACCAGTGTATGATCAGTTTCTGATCGAGGAACAGATTATTGGTTCGCGGGCGCCAGCAGTGTTGGTTCGTGGGCGCCAGCAGTGACAACTATTTTTGTTGTGTCTGTGTGTCTGTCTGTTGGGTAGTCGATCTAGTCGAAAAAAAAAAGATTTTGAGATTTTTTTTTCTACCTTTATTATCAGTATTTCCGTCGATATGTTTGTTGGGTAGTCAATCTAGTCTACCCTTATTATCAGTATTTCCGTCGAATGTTTGTTGGGTAGTCAATCTAGTCTACCCTTATTATCAGTATTTCCGTCGATTATGTGTCTCTGTCTGTCTGTCTGTCTGATGTATGTCTGTTCGGTCCAGTGCTCTGTTAAACAATGGCGATTTTGATGAAACTTGTTGGTAGGTTCACACCATGACCTAGTTGTGTGCAAATGAGAACCGTTGCTATGGACCCATCCGTTGCCTAGCAATGACCTTTGAAATTTTCAAAAAAAATCTCAAAAATTAATTTTTCGAAAATCAAAAATCGGGCCACGAGCAACTGTGGGCAGTACATTCAGCCATATTGTCAAAAATTTCTAGCCGGATCTATGAAAACTGTCGGAGAAGATAGACTTTGAATGAACCCTGGTCGAAAACAATAAAAAAACGAAGTTCGGTTGTATCTCAGAGACGATGAGTCAGATATACATGAAACTGTATGGTAGGTTCATGGTATGTCCTAGTTATGTGTGAGAAAAAACCGTCTTATGGACCCCTCCGTTGCCTAGCAACACCGAAAAACCTCTAAATGTGGGTATTTTAACGAAAAAACAATCTGCAGCATTAACCCTTGAAGCTAGAATCATGAATTTTCTTGTGCTTAATCCTCAGCTCATTCCCCATCGAACGGCCCATCGCGTCAGGTTCTATTGGGTAGGCGACTACCATGTCCGCCTACCACCTTTTCTGTCTGTTTGTGACTCTCCAGAGCATAGCTCCGTGACGTTTGAATCGATCTTTATGAAACTTGACACAAGCTAGATATCATGGTCTAGTTGTGCTTTTGTATGGGGGCATCCCACGCCCCTTGTGGCGGAGCCACGCCCACTTGAACTTTTTATTTATTTATTTTTTCTCGATTTTTTTTTCTCGCAATTTCATTTCCTAGAAGTTGTCCATAAGTACAACATATAAAAAATCCGATTGATTTGTCAATTTTGACGGAAGAGATAGGTTTTTACGGTAGGGCTTCCTCAATAATGCCCGCGAAACCATCGTCGCTCCCGGCTAGTTTAATTCTAATATTATATTCGAACGCAACATCAGAATGCGAATATGAAGACAAGTCTTTCGTTAAGACACTTTGTCTCTGAATTTGTTGCGATCACACGTGCACAGAGACGAACGAGAAAATATTTTTTACTCTGTGTACTTGTCTGGCAATCGAGCAAAATTGAAAATCATTCTAACCTGGAAACTTACTGTTTTTAAGGATGTCACAATGGATGCAAACAACAGGCATAAAGAACTAATGAAACGTTTACTAGATAGGGCGGTGCAATCGACGCTGGGTAAAACGACGGTAAAACCCGGAATTTTATTTATTTATACGTGTTTAAACCTCTTTAAACCTTTATGTAAATTGAATCATATACTTGAAGACTGTATAAAACAAATCGCCTTCATAAAACTTCCAAGAACCATGCAATCTCTTGATATATAGTATTAGAGGGTGTGGCACATGTGGCGTGGTAAAGAAGAGGTCGTCATAATGGCTTTGTATGATCATCTCCATAAACCATCATCAACATCACAATCACATCATTGCATCAAGTTGAGGGAAGTTTCATGATCTTAATAACCCAAGAAAATAAACTTTTTAAATGTTCTTCATACAGGAAAATAATCCTGGTGTTGGCTTTATAGTTACGGTTGCTGCCTTAAAATCTTATGGCTTTGAGCTTGAGCCACCGTCTTGTCATAACACCAGGTGGGTTTCCTCAGCCTGTCAATCCTCCGAGGTCAGAAAAATGAGAACCAGCTTACCGAAAACAGGGCAACCCTAACCCTAACATCAGCAGCACAGCCACACTCCCACCAAAGATGTAATCAACAACCATAGGCTGCATACGAATATATAAGTAATCCATGGAAGAGTCTCTGCACTGTTCGGTCTTCACGCCAAGTGTAGTTGCAGTTGTGGCTGAGCGGTTGAAGTGATCAAGGTTGTATACTCAGCCTTCCTGAGGGTGTGTTCCATTAGCAAGTGGCTTGCTATCGCTTTCCAAGCCAACTGTTCAGTATGAACTGTTTACCAAGCCGATTGGCAAGTGTATGGAGGTGGAGGACATTGGGACCATACTCTGTGCAAAGCGTTGGTGCTGCCTAAGCAGTCTCCTTGGCTATTGGGCACAATCCTGGATGGGTCGCCGCTCCGACACAGGATACCAGCATGCTGGCACTCATTTTGCCGACCTCGGAAGGATGACAGGCCGAGTTAACCCCACCTGGTATTAATTCAACAGCTGAGCAGGATTTGAACTCAGGACCCTAGGATCTAAAGCCCACCACCCTAACCATTAAGCCAACACCAGGCATAAGTGTATGGAGCGGTAAGAGATATAAGAAAAGAAGCGGTAAGAAAGATACACAGAATCTCAAGAAAAGTCCACACTCTGCTCTTTCTGTGCCACAGTGGAAAAACTTAACTTGTAAAGTGGAGAATAAGGAAAGGTTCCTGAACTTCCTTCAAGAGTCTTGGTCAAAGGCAGGGGTCGATCCAGAATTTTTTTTGGGTGGGGTTCACTTTAGGTTAAGATGTTCTCATATTGTGAAATATATACTGCATGGCCAAAAGTATGTTGTCACCTGCTCGTCCAACATCTCATTCCAAGATCATGGGCATTAATATGGAGTTGGTCCCCCCTTTGCTGCTGTAACAGCCTCCACTCTTCTGGGAAGGCTTCACGAATGTTGGAACATTGCTGCCCGGGATTGCTTCCTCAGACCAGCGAAGAGCATTAAGTGAGGTCAGCACTGATGTGGGCGATTAGGTCTGGCATGCACTCGGACGTTCCAATTCATGCCCAAATGGTGTTCTACTGGGAGTGATGTCAGGGCTCTGTGCAGGCCAGTCAAGCTTCCACACCGATCTCTACAACCATTTCTGTATGACCTCACTTTTTGCCCGGGTCATTGTCATGCAAACAGAAAAGGCCTTCCCTAAACTGTCGCAACACAAATATGGAGAGCGACAGAATCAGTCTAAGAATGTCATTGTATGCTGTAGTGTTAAGTTCCCTTCACTGGAAGCGAACTGAGCTGAACGCAAATCATGAAAATCAGCCCCAGACCATCTTCATTCTCCACCAAACTTACGTTGGCACTGTGCATTCAGGCAAGTTGCGTTCTCCTGGTATCCCCAAACCCAGATTTGTCTGTCGGACTGCACAGAGGTGAAGCGTTATTCATCACTCCAGAGAATATGTTCCATTGCTCCAGAGTCAATGCCGAGTGAGCCTTGTACACCAGCCAGATCGACGCTTTGGCATTGGCCGCATGGTGATTCTTAAGGCTGGTGTCGGCTGCCCACGAGTGTGCATGGATGTTCAGACCGATGACAAGACGATTTAATCCGTCGACGCACTTCACCCACTGCGGCGTCGCCGTCGATGGTGTCTGGACCTAACTAACTGTCGCGCTGAGAGCTGTTCTTGCTCCTAGACGTTTCCACTTCACAGTAACAGCACTTGCAGTTGACCGGGGCAGCTCGAGTAGGGCAGAAATTTGACGAACTAACTTGTTGGAATGGTGGCATCCTATAACGATGCTACATTGAAAGTCACTGAGCTCTTCAGTATGGCCCATTCTACTGCCAATGTTTGTATGGAGATTGCATGGCTGTGTGTTTGATTTTATACATGTCAGCAATGGGTGTGGCTAAAGTAGTCGAATACACTAATTAGAAGGGGTGCCTGCTTACTTTTAATCTGTAGTTTACCACCAAGCCTTGTTCAAGTCAATGTAATAGTCAAGAAAAAAACCACTTAATCTATCCAGAGCTAGCAGTGTCCGACCATGTATTTAATTCTCCACATGATAATTTGGGAATATCGAGCTACTTGGCGAAAAGGCCTCAGGTCTGTCACTAACTGATTCTAAAGAAAAGTTGAAGATTTTGGAATCTTTGCGACGGATCTTTACAACATCAATGTAAATACACAAAATGTTTCCAATACAAATCAATGAAAATATCAAACGGACAAACACAAAATGTGGCGAAATGTCCCCGAGGACTAAACCTAAATTCGCCACTGCGGATCATCAGATCATTAGTTGTAATAATGGACGATATAGCACTGAAACTTTGAATTAGCTGGTGAAATAGTTCAGGATTGTACTGCGCTTTGCTGTAGGACACGATCCCAGAAATGTTGCCTTTCTCTTCGGAGCCATAACTAAACACTGAGTCGCAGGGATTAATACAGAACCAGCGGAGAAAAGTATCGTGGCTCGGATTAACTACCGAGTGAAAGCAAAAGACGTGCGTTTTCCGATTGTCCAGTGATATCTCGCACGACGATCATGTGACATAATTGTAAGGGTGGAGGGGAGTGGGGGTTCACGTGCACCTGGTGAACCCCCCCCCCACCGCCCCCCGGATCCGCCATTGAAAGGACACCCAAAATATCCCATATCAGTGTCATTTCATCATTGGAGGATTTTCACCTGGACCAGCTATCAAGTTAACAAGAAATACAGCCTCTGAATTGCCGATTTAAATTGTCAACCTCATGAGGAGGCTGACACACAGATATTTGCCCATATTTCCCGCAGCATGCAAGAAGATAAATGCAACAGAGTGGTCATTGTAGCCAATGATACAGGTATCGTAATCATGGCCATCTACTTGGCTGTTGAATTAATACCAGGTGGGGTTGATTCGGCAAAATGAGGACCAGCTTGCTGGTATCCTGTGTCGGAGTGGCGACCCATCCAGGATTGTGCCCAATAGCCAATGAGACTGCTAAGGCAGCACCAACGCTCTGCACAGGCTATGGTCCTAATGGATGGATGGCCATCTATCATGTATCCCACATGCCTGAATTAAATGAACTTTGGATATATAAAACTACCTCGTCATGCTCCAGTCAAAACCAGAGTACCAAAGCACTCCTGCCATGCCACAGAATAGCCGATTATGTTTCCTCTGCCTATCCAACAGGACACATAACGGCAACACTCTTGGCTGCATATATAATAACAGCATGTGACACTGTCAGCTACCCTTATTTTGTTGAAAAACCACACGCACTCAAAATTGCTTTTGACTGTGTGCCCATTATTGGGCCCTGAACAGAATCTGCCAACATTGGGGATACCTTCGATGTCACTGAAGATGTTGTCATTTCAGACAAATTATTTTTTGCACTGAATGGCAAAAAACATTTTTCTGGGAATTTAAATTTACTCCTTTGCCACCTCTTCATGACGAGGAAAACCGATATTCGTTCTCTGCCAGCAACAGAGGATGCATTCCATCTTCACCTACTGCGATCCGTACACCAGGTAGCCATTTGCAAACGAGCATCCCAGTCTCAACCAGCCCTACCAAATCCAATCAAATTTGGAAGGAAAGCAGAAAATGGCCACCTAATTGCAAACAAAATGACAAAGCCCCCAAAACCCAAATTAGTCAACACTTGCTGCAAATGCTAAAAAGGTAAATGCAAAAGGTGTTGCCCTTGCGGAGTGGCAAATGTACCATTGCCTGGTTTTGTTGTTTTGATCCACAAAAGTATGATCATCAGATGTCGAATACTGAATTCCATGAAAAGAGAAATGGCTTTTGGTATGATTAAAATGGATAAGTGAGAGTGTCTAGACTTCCTTGCTATCCAGTGCCATGAATTACAAATTCGGGTCGTGCATGCATGAATTGCCACATTCTGAAGATTGTGTAAAAATGCCTCTTTGGGGTTAACAAAACGACCCTATTACTTTTGATGAATATCTTGACACAGAATTTCACTTCCCTTCAAAATGGGTGACCTTTTGCCATCTAGTGACGTCATCAATAATGTAATCAAACTAATATTATTAGCAAATTGTTGCTTGGGTCAAGGCCTTTCTAGTGATGCCCAACATGTATGTTTTCTTGAAAGCTGACCCCATGTAAATCCCAATTGTATTTCCCCTACACCCAAATTTTTTAGCCGCCAAAATTGTTGCATGTAAAAGTACAAAGTTTGGGGCATAATTTGAGTTCACAAGAGTTTTTGGCGAGCACACAACATAGAATCTATGAGGATATATCTATATTTTTGGATATATCTACCAAAAAAGTACATTCAAACAAAGTATAGCATCCATCCCCAACTCCATCCCTTATTTTGCACGATAGCTCACTCTGGCTCCCCGACTAAATTAAAAACTCCCACAATGTAAGGGATAATAGTGTAGAATAATATAACGTACAAAATAACAATTCCCAACAAATAAATAACATATAAACGACATTCACAATGGGGGTATACAACCGCAAAATGGGCAATGGACCTACGTACAACCTTACACATGGCCGATGGGACCTACGTAAACTTACAATGACCGATGGCCTATATACAACCTTACAATGGCCGATGGGCATATATACAACCTTACAATGGCCGATGGGGCCTATATACAACCTTACAATGCCGATGGGGCCTATATACAACCTTACAATGGCCGATGGGCATATATACAACCTTACAATGGCCGATGGGGCTATATACAACCTTACAATGGCAATGGGCCTATATACAACCTACAATGGCCGATGGGGATATATACAACTTACAAGGCCGATGGGGCATATATACAACCTTACAATGGCCGATGGGCATATATACAACTTACAATGGCCACATGGGCCTATATACAACCTTACATGGCCGGATGGCGGGCATATATACAACCTTACAATGGCCGATGGGCATATATACAACCTTACAATGGCCGATGGGCCTATATACAACCTTACAATGGCTGATGGGCATACATACAACCGTACAATGGCTGATGGACCTACGTAAACCTCACAATGCCGATGGGGCCTATATTACAACCTTACAATGGCTGATGGGGCATATATACAACCTTACAATGGCTGATGGGCATACGTACAACCGTACAATGGCCGATGGGACCTACGTAAACCTTACAATGGCCGATGGGCCTATATACACCTTACAATGGCCGATGGGGCATATATACAACCTTACAATGGCCGATGGGGCCTACGCTAAACCTTACAATGGCCTATGGCGGCCTATATACAACCTACAATGGCCGATGGGCATATATACAACCTTACAATGGCGATGGGACCTACGAAACCTTACAATGGCCGATCGGGGCCTATATACAACCTTACAATGGCCGATGGGCAATATACAACCTCTACAATGGCCGATGGACCTACGTAAACCTTACAATGGCCGATGGGGCCTAATACAACCTTACAATGGCCGATGGGCATATATACAACCTTACAAATGGCCGATGGGACCTAGTAAACCTTACAATGGCCGATGGGGCATATATACAACCTTACAATGGCCGATGGGGCCTACGTAAACCTTACAATGGCCTATGGGGCCTATATACAAACCTTACAATGGCCGATGGGGCATATATACAACCTTACAATGGCGATGGGACCTACGTAAACCTTACAATGGCCGATGGGGCCTATAACAACCTTACAATGGCCGCATGGGGCATATATTACAACCTTACAATGGCCGATGGACCTACGTAAACCTTACAATGCGCATGGGGCCTATATTACACCTTACAATGGCGATGGGGCATATATACAACCTTACAATGGCCGATGGACCTACGTAAACCTTACAATGGCCGATGGGGCCTATATACAACCTTACAATGGCCGATGGGCATACTATACAACCTTACATGCCGATGGGACCTACGTAAACCTTACAATGGCCGATGGGCATATATACAACCTTACAATGCGCCATGGGACCTACTTAAACCTTACAATGGTCGATGGGGCCTAATAAACCTATACAATGGCCATGGGCCACATATACAACCTTACAATGGCTGATGGGCATGACGTACAACCTTACAATGGCCGAGCGCATATATACAACCTACAAGGCTGATGGGCATACGTACAACCTTACAATGGCCGATGGGCATATATACAACCTTACAATGGCCCGATGGGGCATATATACAACCTTACAATGGCCGATGGGCCTATATACAACCTTACAATGGCCGATGGGCATATATCAACCTTACAATGGCCGATGGGCCATATATACAACCTTACAATGGCCGATGCACCACATAAACTTTACAATGGCCGATGGGGCATATACAACCTTACAATGGCCGATGGGACCTACTAAACCTTACAAGGCCGATGGGGCATATATACAACTTACAATGGCCGAGGCGACCTACGTAAACCTGACAATGCCGATGGGCATATATACAACCTTACAATGGCTGATGGGCCTACGTAAACCTTACAATGGCCGATGGGCATATATACACACCTTACAATGGCTGATGGGCATACGTACAACCTTACAATGGCGATGGACATATACAACCTTACAATGGCCGATGGGGCCTATATACACCCTACAATGGCCGATGGGGCCTATATACAACACTTACAATGGCCGATGGGCCTACGCTACAACACTTACAATAGTCGATGGGCCATATATACAACCTTACAATGGCCGATGGGGGCTACGTGCAACCTCACAATGGCCGATAGGGCCTATGTACACCGCACATGGCCGATGGGCATATATTACAATCTACAATGGGAAATGGGGCCTGCAGCTGCCCACTTGACCCGTCCCTGAGTGTCCCGTATTTTTTTTTCCTCAGACCTGGTTGTCCATCGTCCGCTCGACATTATTCATGGAATTTAGCCTTTGGCTAAAGGCACACGTGTGTCATGGTGAAACAGAACATTCAATTTTTGCACAACATACTGTACAACATGTGGGATGGTATACAACATGTTGTATACAACAGCTTGATGGTACAACATGTGGGTATATGGCATGATGTGGGATGGTATACACTGGCCAACTTTGGCCCACATGATACAAAATAAGCATCTCTTGGTACCAAATAGATGTAAATTGGATTGTCTCATACTGTAATACTTACCTTTGTCCGTCCACGTTTCTGTACTCTAACTATACACCATCTCATTTACTTTCATTAAACTGTTTTATTGCTTTATTAAAGGAGACATTGCCACACTTTACTTTTGCAAAAAGTTGTCTTTACACAAGTAACAAAAATATTCACCTTGAAATAGTGTACCAGTACAACCAATTACAGCACACGTCTTATTACAACATTATCCGTGAGGCAGAAACCATCAAATGATTTCGAGATTGTTAACAATAGAAAGAACACCAGCTGGGAAGGAAACTACACAAAGCCATCGAATCTCGGTCTTCGCACGTGTCATCGTTGGGTCTCGGCAGGGAGACTGCGTTGGACAACCCAACAAAAAACTATGCCTGGGTGGGAATGTCGTTGAAGAATCATTGTGGTCAAACAACATCTGTAGCTTTCGATGATAATGCATTCTCTTATGCTATATAGCAACATATAGCACAAGTGTTTCTTTTCAATTTCAGTGTTTCTTTTTGTTCAGTGCTTCTTTTTAAAACAGGCACTTTTCCCATGTTTTGTGTTTTTGAACAATTTCAAGTTGGCGTCGAAGTGATGTTGTGCAATGTTCGTAAGTCGTGTCAGGAAGGGCTCTGTGGGGTGTTTTTGCACCAAATTTGTTTGCGTGCACCTCGGAATTCTGCGGCGTTGTTTCTGCAGCTGGGCTTACAAGACTGGCCCAATCTAAATTCGAAGCCCAACCTAATTGGCACCCCACTTCTCAAAGAGCATTCTCCCAACCTGGCACGATTCTGCTGGGCTGACAGGATGGCCTAGGGTAGGTGTCGGAAACCTTTCTTTTCAATGGGAGCTACTTTTGATTAATGAAATATTTCAAGAGCTACTAAAACATAAATTAATAAGGGTACAAGTTTAGTTATTAGAGTTCAATTACAAAAATACCAATTTAGAGTGAAGGAAAACTGATGTTTACCTTAACTTGAGCGTGAAAGTTCACACTGCATGCTGTCCATTGTTCAGTCCTCAGAATTCCGTGGTGTTGTCACTGCGGCCAGGCAGGTTGATCCACGCATCCACCCGTGCTGGGTCATCTGGTGTGCATCCTGAGAGGGCAACTGTCATGGAGTCCTTCAGAGGCTTGTCTGTCAGAGTTCATGTCGGAAAAGGCAGATTCGCAAATGGAGGTCGAGCCAAATAGGGAAGCCACTTTCAATGCTACTTTGCGGGTGTTGCTGTACTTTTCAGTATCCATGAGACTCCAGAAATTTGTGGCAGAATGCCATGATTTCAACTGAATGTCATTTTTTGTGAAGGCTGATGATCTCCATTTCCAAAGGGATACAATCACGGTCAAACAGCACACTAATTTGTTCAGAAATGTCACTAACATCAACCTACATGAAGGGGTTTGAAGTGAACATCACACAGGGCTCCATCACCTCAAAATCATTAAATCTGTCGTTGAACTCTTGCCCTTGTTGTATCAGAAGGTTAAGTTGAGACCTGAAAGCTTTCATTGCACTTATCATGTCGGCAATTGTGTTCCATTTCCCTTGCAATCCACAGCTCAGGGAATTCAATGTTTCTGTCATATCTGTTAGAAATGCCAAATCGAGTATCCACGCACTGGTTGAGAATTGGGTGGTATCTTTGTTTGTTGACTCCATGCAAACTCTAATTTCTGGAAAATTTAAATGAAATCACTGGAGTATTTTTTACTCTGCTGAGCCACCGGATTTCAGAGCGCAGCAATGGATCGCCATACTCGGATGACAGTTCGTCCAGAAAGGACTGGAAACTTCAGTACTGTTTAGCCCTTGCACGAATCTTATGATAAGTTCGAATTAACAGGAGACATAACGTGATCGAACACCTCGGCCCGACAGGTACACACATACACACTCACCTCTAAGCTGTCTAGCCTGGGTTCGAATCCTGACCTGGCTATAAACTTTCATCCCGGTGTTTCAGAGGCAGGGTGATTAATCAACGTGTGTGTCATCCCTCGGATGGCCGTTAAACGTGAGTCCCATTTACCGATTTCACGGTGTCCATCCCGAAGAGTCAGCGAGCTATCGCCGGCTCCCTAAACAAATTTCAAATTCCTGCCCAAACCAACAGAGGGCATTGCGGCAGTGGCACAGCTGCACCCTCAGCCAATGATGCTACCCAGGGCCGGACTTAGGCATGGGCAAGCTGGGCAGTTGCCCATGGGCCCCCACAATCAGGGGGCCTCCACATATTTCATGAAAAAAAAAATTGTAAGGAAAAATGTATTTGTGAGTGCCTGAATGGTAGTTGGTAGTTAGTGGAACAGATATGAGATATTCATCTTATCTCATTCTCTACTTTATATAGAAGTTCAGATTGTTTGTTCTTGAAAAATATACTTTATGGATGACTGTAAATATGTCTTGTCACCTTTTTAGTATTCTAAGGTAGGGTGGGCCTCCACTACTGAAGGCTGCCCAGGGGCCACCACATGTCTAAATCCGGCCCTGATGCTACCCCACAGCCCTGTGCTGCATATGGAAGAAAAAGTTCCTGTAGCCCATTGTGTCGCCATTGTTGTCACCATGAAAGACATTCATAGCGCTTACAAAGCGAATTGAAAATCTAATGGGAAGCATCCATATAGAACTATTGATGGAGCGAAGTTAAGCTCGCTGGTCGGTCATGTCTGCTTTGGCACATTCAAAATGAATAGCAGACAGAACGCCATTAATCATCGTGCTCGTTACAGACATTAAACGGTTCATTCTTTCCTTAAAAAGCTTTTAAAGTTCTTCTTCGAAGCTTATTACACATTCGAGCTGAACGTTCCACGTCCTCATAGCCACAGCACCGCAAGTTTTTAAATTAACCTTTGATCCCCATCATCCAAAAGATCCGTACAATGGAATTCGATTTGCATTTTGACGTTATAATTATTGCAAATGTTCATATAATGTATCAATTATGTTCATCAAATTAAGAAACTTGTATTTGTCATAATCTTTTTCTTCTTTTTTTTTGCATGTGCAATCAATGCTCATAGAAGAGCTAGTACAGAGAGAGAGAGAGAGAGACAGACAGACAGACAGACACAGAGACAGAGACAGAGACACAGAGATTTTGACTTTTATGTCCTTTTATTACAAAAATACAAAAATTGA
>CM068961.1:20687952-20701169 GCA_035128595.1 Eptatretus atami | reverse complement strand
TCCTTAGTTAACATAAAATAACCGAGATTTTACCTTAATTTTTTATTTATTTAATTATTTCAGGAATGAAACAACAAGTCCAACTTTAGGAATAAAGCAAACACCTTTTGCTTGAGAGATGGGACTTTGTATTACAAGCATAAAGGCATGGACCAGTTAGAGTTGTCAAGCCTGAGGAGGTTCCAGTTATACTCAGAGCGTGTCACAGTGTTCCGTTGTCAGGACATCAAGGCATAAACAGAACTTGGGAGAAGGTTAAGAGAGATACTATTGGTCTCAATGATGAAAAGCTGTTGAAGACTACATACACTGTGACCAATCATGCGCCAAAACTGCGAAACACATATCATCACTTCATCCTATCCGTGAGAATACAGCTTTTCATATGCTAGGATGGACTTGTTGGACCATCTTCGAGACAAGCAATGGAAACAAATATTATAGTCTGCTGACTAACATAACTAAATGGCCTGAAGTCAAGGCGATTCCAACTAAGAATGCAGAACATATCTGTGACTTCATCATTCAAACGGTTTGCAGACACGGAACTCCAGCAACAATATTGACGGACAACGGCAGATAGTTTTGTAACGCACTCAACGATAGGCTTTGCAAGTCCCTTGGTATCAATCATCGCTTGACAACACCTTATTGACACGGTGCAGTGATACAGACTATGAAAAACTGTGATTATAAGTATAGTAGGTGAATAACTCATTTTCTGATAGGGTGTGGAGAATCTGCTTTGTTTTATCTTAGTTTTGTAAACTTTCAAAAAAATCTCAGTTTTTTCTTGAGAGAATCCACATTACTTAACATAGATCTGGGATGCTAGGAATGTGCATGGTGAAGCCATTGTAGAGCCAAAAAATTTGTGGTACAGTAAGTTCATGAGTAAGGGGTGGCTGTAAAAGTCTGCGATGATGGGACGGACTGTTTTTCTTCTTGTGGAAGATTTACAAACGTTGTAAATCTAGAGGATGTTCATTCATCAAGAGCATCACAATCAGAGAGGGCGGGAAGCATTTTCATCAATTAGCAACAACCCTCAGGGAGGGAATGCTCGTTCAGGAGAAATTCCTTCAGGAGTGGTTCTTGAAGTTGATATGTGGTTCAAGTTCTAATTTAAAGAAACAAATCAATTTGTTTTTCATCTTCTCTTCTTTCTGCCAATCAACAATGAGCTTTTAAAAGCTGCTTTTTCCCTATCCAGGTCCAAGCCATCACACGTTGTCAATGCCATGATTGGAAGATCCTTTTTTCAACAAGTTTCTTGGAGACCCGATTTCTTAATATTCTTGAGATTGTACTTTTTACTTGGTGTATCATATCGTGCTCTATGAGATTCTATGTTCACATCCCTCGTTATTTTCACAATTACGGTTCCACAATACGATCATTCAATTATGATATCTCTGGTGAAGGCATTGTAATCTGGATATCTGAATTCTCCAAATCCTCCTCACTCTCTGGCTTTCGCCTGATTAGGAGGAAAATTAAATAAATATACAGAATGAATTAGAAACTATTTCATTCATTGTGGTTATCTTGTGATAACATTCAATCTCAGCCTTGTTTTAATGTACGTGTAAACCATGGATTTCAGATAGTTGAATACATGTGAACAACATTCGTGAATGGACTTCCACTCATAATCACAATCGGTTGTACAACAGGATGCTGCAAGGGATCCAATAAACCATAAAACAGTTTTGGAATGTTATTTTCATGAGTTATGATGCTGATTGTATGTATATATAGGTTATCTTTTATGATCATTGGATATACGAATTACTTCACCTCATAGAGAGATTGGGGACTTGTCGCGTCATGTCATGAAGCACTTTAACCTGATGAAATGTAATATTCATTTGTGAATGGGTGAAATGTTGAATATTGTGAGTTCTTGTGGTTCAATCAACAAGTGTGTCTATTATTATGGGGGACCGGTGTTCTGTGATGTGAGTGAAACGTTCAAGTTCGAGAGAAATTTGTAAATTGATAGAGGTAGATGATCAAACTAACTTTTATATAAAGATCGGCGTGATCGGCTCACACGCTCGAATCCTCCAACGCGTTGCAGAGATTGACGTACAGATTTGCCTGTGTTGGCATGCTTTACACAAATATATACAAATATTTCTTTGTACATATTATTTGTCATAACTGGCGAAGCGTTGTTATGGGCTAAATTATAAAGATAAAATTGTGGAGTGAGAGCAGGTTGTCATGACCTGGTCGATCATTTCAGAGGTTGACCTAAATTTGTCATCAAACTTGTCGTCAATTTGGAAAATAGAATTTTTGAATTAATATTTTAGATAATTTAATTGATGCCTGAAAACAAAGAATAGGTTTTTTTTCACTGAACACACTCTAGGCTGAAAAGGAGAATGGTGCAGAGAACTGTTTGTGCTATGGAATTGCTGTTGGTTGCTCACTACCGTTGTCGGCCCATTGGAATCAAAACCTGCATCTCTGCATATGTAAATCAAATTTATAAAAATATATTAGTTGGTTATTAAAATTATAATTTTCATTTGTCGATTTTAACCCAGTGAGATCAAGGCCTGTCACTTTCCAGTTTAGCCAGCGATGCGCACGTAATGAAATTTGTCTAAACGTGGCGTACGTCAATATGTTTGGGTAAGTTTTGTATACGTTAGAAGAGCTGAAGCCGTGAAAGAGCTGGCATAACGTCGTAGTATCGCCGGTCGCGTGACTAAATTATTTATGCATGCTCAAATTTTTCGACGTATGCAGCGTATGATACAGTTCCACCATTCGTGGCCATAAAGTTTGTGCGCACTGCCATACGCGTTATGCGATCGTTGACAACGTGAATACGTTACATTGTAAGTTACTACATAAGTGAAACAACTTTCGAGGTATGTTTAGTACTAAAATTTATTTCTATATATGGTAACGTGCTTTGAACTTGTGTAATGTATCTCCCCACGCATTTGAAGTTGTAGACTAATTTGAGTCGTTCCGGACGAAAGAATTTACTGACGTGTTTCTTAATTAACCTTAGTATAATTTAGTATTGGCAAGCGTTAGGGGAATTGGTATATAAATACGTGGGTTAAGGAGGAACCGTCGATGTTAATTAGAACTCATTGTCTTGAAGTATGATGTCCATGGTAAGTAGTATCAGTAGTAGTAGTAGGTGAGCGTGTAAAGTATAGTAGTAGTAGTAATAAGTAGTAGGTCATGTCAGTAAGTAGTAGGTGAGCATGATGGGACGGTGTGCGGTGATGATGGATGTCCTTGGTTTGCGTCCAGCCAAGCCAGGAGATTCTTGGAATTCTTTCGCGTTTTCTTCGCATGACGATTGTGCGGTTGAACTTCAATGTCTAGCTTGGTAATGATTAAAATTGCGAGCGGAGGGTCATTTAGATAGTCGAGGCAGCGATTGATGTTTTGAGCGGCGCTTATTAAAGGCTATGCACGTGATCGTCGGCGATAACGTGCGGCGCTAGCCGATAGTTAGACTATCGTTGGGGCTACGTTGTGATCGTGAACAACGATAAGCTTCGTGAAATAATTATCTATAAGTTATCGAAGTGTTGTGTAAGTTACTAAATAAGTTATGCATAGGGCACTCGTTATGATTAAGCCAAAAACGAAAAAAAAAACATCATAGTTCAGCGTGAGAATATTTTAAAAAAAATTTAGAAGAAAACATCGAATTGTTATGATGCAAAGAAGTTCCCATCCCGTTACCTGCTGTGGAGTGGACGCAGACGCCAGGAGGATCATATCACAACATTCCCTACCTCAACGGTACTATATGAATGGACTTATATTATAGCGTATTTGGGTGACATAGTAACTCTGCTGACACGACTATACTACTAATACTACTACTAATACTATTGACAACAGCTCACCTACTAATACTATGATACTATACTGACATGGACATTACTTACAATGGAGGTCTGAACAGACATTTCTCCTGTGAAGCCAATTTATAATATAAATCCCTAAAGCTGCCAATACGGCATTAATAATCGGTAGCTTGTAGTTTAGAGACACGTTCAGCTAAGTTTGTGGTCGTCCGGAAGACGTCAAATAATAAGTCTACATAGTAATATGCGTTGGGAGTCGTTACACATAGGTAAAAGCACGTTGACTGCATAGGTTAGAAATAAGTTTTCAGGTAGCTAAAAAAGTATACTCGAAGTGTTTTGACTTATGACGCTAACTTACAAGTAACTAGAAAAGGGGGCTGATGTCACGACGTTTGTCAGATCGCTATGACTGTGGCTAAACTTATGGAGCGATATGCAGAAGTGGTGCGTTTATACGTCCATATACTCGACAAATTTGAGCATGCTGGAAAATTTGTCGACGAGTCGGAGTACTGACGATATGCTTATCAGTCTGCTTCGGGTGCCTTAGTTATCAAACTACAATGTTTATTTTCGACGTGTGGGAGGTATTCGGCATATTTTTCAATACGTCGGCTTCGCTGGTAAAAGTCAAGAGTGTGACAGGGATGACGGTGATGTTGACCGGGTAGATGTCTAGTGCGGTTAGATTTGGGAAGTAGTTGAGTGGCAGCTTATTATAGGTACATACCAGTGATCGGCGGCGATACGTCTGCCGCACGCTGTATTGCATACGTTTTAGACTATCGTTGGGATAAGTGGTGAATGCCGACAGGAACACGCTAAGGATTCGGTTGGTATTATAGTTTATTTATAAAGGATGAAAGTTGTGTGTGGTTACTAATATTTTAATGCTATAACGTAAATCGTTTTCTTATGAATTGCAAATCGAAAAAAAACATACAATGTTCAGCGTACGCCAGCGTTTGTACATACATTTTTGATACGTTGCATAGCTGGTAAAACGTCAAGGATGTGAAGGGCTCACAACAGATAATTATTTGACTTTTCCCATTTGTTTTTGACTTTCCCAGATAAACCCATACAAATTCATTCATTATGTGAAAAACAAGAAAAAGAGCAATCGAGATTGCGACTCGCCAGACTGCTTTTGTCTTGTTTGACTTATGGCCCTACCCATCTCAATATCTGGACGACGGCCGAGGTTAGAAATTGCAATTATATAATGACAGACGGTACCGTATTACGAAATATGCCCATTCTATGATGGTCAGACGGTCCGTACATTAAGAAATGTGCATTCATATGGACAAGCGGTCCGTAACATTAGCGGAAATATGCCCATTCAAGATAGGACAGAACGGTCCGTAATTGGAAATAATGCCCATTCAATATATGGACAGACGTCAGTAATTAGATATGCCCAGTATACTATGACAGACGGTCCGTACTTCGAATATGCCCATTCATCTATGGACGACGGCGTACATTCGAATATGCATTCAACACATGGACAGACGGTCGCGTAACATTAGGATATGCCCATTCATACTATGGACGACAGGTGTACATTATACGAAATATGCCATTCATACTCGTTGGACAGACGTCTGTTACTTACGACATGCCCATGTAACATGGATTAGACGGTCCGTACATTAAGAAATGGTGCATTCATTGATGGACAGACGGTCGACATAAGATAGCCATTCGTACTATGGACAGCGGTCGACATTAGACATGCCCATTACATAAGGAAAGACGGTCTGTAATCAAGAATACGCCATATCATATATGGACAGCATTACGAAATATGCCATTATAACTATGGACAGACGTCGTAAATTAGAAATTGCCCATTCTACTATGGAAAGAGGTCTGTACATTAGAAAATAGCCATTCATACTATGGCAGACGGTTGTAATTACGCAATTGCCCATTCAACGATGGCAGACGGTCTGTACTTACGAAATATGCCATCTCATACGTGGAAGAGACCGGTCTGTAATATTACGAACTTGCCATTCATAATCTGGAACAGACGGTCCGACTTTAACGAATTTGCAATTCATAATATGACAGACGGTCGTACATTACGAAATACTAGTACGGGCCGTAGGGGCGGGCCGTAGGTTGCGTAAACCGAGACTGGATTGGGATTATTCATTAGATTGGACAACATTCATAATGGATACTTGGGCAAATACTCAGTGCCCAGCGTCAATTGTGATCGTCCATATAACGTGATGTTAGAAGAAGATTGTGTTGTCCTTGTCATTGGTCCGACAGATAAATTGGGTAATTGGTGAACGCTTGTCCGAATGATATTAAACTTGAAACGCACATCTGCGGGCCCAGAATATTCTGGCAAGTTTCGTCAGTATGGACGTCGAATCGTGCAAAAACAAAAAATAATGAAATAAATACAATAAATAATAAACATTACTGTGAGTAATTCGGTGACGTCATAGCAGTGTTTTGTATTGGCCGAGAATAAATGGCGGTACTTTTGGAACGCTTGTCCGCATGATAATCAAAACTGAAAAGGAATCTGCGGGGCCGGGCAATATTCTGGCAAGTTTAATCAGATCGGACGGCGGTTCGTCGAGAACGGCGGTGCAAAAGACAGACCACACAACACAGAGAATTTGCTGGAATTATAGATAGTGCCATTTTCATCACGTGGACAGAACGTCCGTACATTAAGAAAATGTGCATTGATATTACGGAAGACGGCCGTACATAGAAATACGCCATTCATACTATGGAAGATGGTCGTAATTAGAAATATGGCCATTCATATACTATGGACATGGCGGTTGTGTATTATCGAAATACGCCTCATACTCTGAATATAGGTCCGGTAAATTACAAATATGCCATTCAATACTATAGGGATAGAGGTCGGTACATTAAATGTGCCATTCAATTCGATGGAAGACGGTGCGCAATTAAAAATTCGCCCATTCATACTATGGAACAGAGGTCGACTAGAAATATGCATTATCCCTATGGACAGAGGTCAGTACAGTTAAGAAAATGGTGCCATATCATAGTATGGACAGACGGTCGTACATTACTAACATATGCTATTCATACTATGGACAGACGGTCATAACTTACGATATATGCCATTAATACTATGGACGAGACGGTACGTATGTTCGAAATATGCCATTCATCATATGAAAGACGGTCGTAATTAAGAATGTGTTCATTCATCTATGGGACAGACGGTGTAATTAAGAAATACGCCATTACATATGGACCCGAGTCGCTACATTACGAAATATGCATTCATACTAATGGATAGGCAGTCCGTATCACAAATAAATGCATTCATTACGAATGGAAGAAGTCCGTAATTTAGAAATCATCATTCATACTATGGACGACGGTCCGTATATTATGAAATAAGCCCATGTCATAAATGGAAGACGTCCGTATCATTAGAAATATGCCCATTCTACTATGACAGAAGGTCGTCATTACGAAATATGCCATTCTACGATGGAAGCCGGTCGTAATACGAAATTGTCCATTCAATCCTATGAAGACGGTCCGTACATTAGAATTCCCATCTCATATATGGAAGAGGTTGGTAGCATTAGAAATATGCCATTCATAACGATGGGAGACCCGGTCAGTACTTGCGAAATATGCCAGTCATACTATGGACAGACGTCGTAATTACGAAGATATGCCCAGTCATATTAGGACAGCGGTCATACATTAAAACGAATGTGCAGTCATACTATGAACAGACGGTCCTGCATTAAAAAATTGTGCATTCATATTAAATGGACCAGACGGGGTCCGCAATAAAGAAATATGCCATTCGTACTATGGACAAACGGTCCGTACATTAGAAACATGGCCATTCATACTATGGAAGACGTCTGTACATTAAGAATAGCCCATTCATACTATGGAAGACGGTTGTCATTACGAAAATATGCCCATTATACTCTGGACAGACGGTCCGTACATTACGAATCACCCATCATACTATGGACAAGGGTCCGTACAATTACGAAATAGCCATTCATACTATGGAAGACGGGTCGTAATTACGAAATACGCCCATCATACTATTGGAAGACGGTCCGTCATTACGAATTTGCAAGTAACCTATGGAACGACGGTCCGACAATATAAGAAATGTGCCCATTATATATGAAAGCGGTCGAATTAGAAATGTGCCATTGTATAGGGACAGACGGTCTGTAATTAGAAATGCCGCATTCATACTATGAAGAGGTTGTATATTACGAATAAAGCAATTCATATATGGACAGAGTCCGTACATTATAGAATAACGCATTCATACTATGGACAGACGGTCCGTAATTAGAATATTACATTCATATGATGGCAGAACGGTGTACATTAAGCATAAGCATTCATTCTATGGAAAACGGTCGTATTAATATACGAATTATACATGGACAGACGGTCCGTAATTAGAAATATGCCTTCATTCTATGGAAACGCGTCGTACATTAAGAAATGTGCCCATCTCATAACGATGAACAGTGGTCGTCATTAGAAATGTGCCATTACTATGGACAGACGGTCCGTAATTAAGAATATGCGCATTCCACATGGAACGATGGTCATAATTAGAAAGTATGCCATTGTACTATGGAAGACGGTTCCGTATTGATGAAGATAATCGCAAATTCATTCAATGGACCGAGTCCGTACTTACATAAATATGCCATTTCTCTATGGACAGACGGGGTCTGTATATTAGAAATATGCCATGATCTTGGAGAACGGTCGTAACATTAAGAATATGGCCATTCATACTATGGACAGATGGTCGGACAGTAAGAAATATGCCATTAAATACAATGGCAGATGGTCGTAATTAAGAAATGTGCAACAATTCTGCATGGACAGATGATCCGTAATTCGAAATACCGCCCATTCATATGATGGAAGACGGTCCGTAAATTAACGAATACACCCATTTCATCTATGGAACAGAGCGGTGATAATTAGAATATGCCATTCAACTATGGACAGAAGGTCCGTAGATTATGATACGCCCATTCATATTATGGAGAGCGGTACATACATTACGAAATACCCATTCATCATCTGGAAGAGTCTGTACATTACGATTTGCGCAATTCATACTATGGAAGACCGGTTGTACATTACGAAATATTTCCTTCTACTCTGGTCAGACAGTCCGTATTTCGAATAACATCATCTATGGAAGGGGTCGTACATTAGAATTGCACATCATACTATGGACAGACGGTCGTACTTAGAAAATACGCCATTCATATAATTGACGATGTCCGTCATTACGAAATTTGCCAAGTCATGCGATGAAAGAAGGTCGTACATTAAGAATGTGCCATATGTTATGGACAGATGGTCGTACATTAGTCGAAATATTCCATTCATGCTAATGGACAAACGGTCATACATTAAGAAATGGTGCATTCATACGATGAACAGATGGTCCATACATATAATGAAATGTGCCATTCATACTATGGACAGACGGTCCGTAATTAAGAAATCGCCATTGCACACCATGGACGATGGTCATGACATTTACGAAATAGCATTGATATATGACAGAGGTCGTCATTATGGCAATAGCCAATCATTCTATGGACAGAGGTCCGTAATTAGAAATATGCCCATTCTATATGGACAGACGGTTGTAATTACGAAATATGCCATTGATATTATGACGAGGTCGTACATTATGAAATAGCCCAATTTCATATTATGGTACGGGAACGGTCCATAATTACGAAATACGCCCCATTCATACTCTGGACAGACGGTCCGTAAATTACAGATTTGCAATTCATAATTACAGCAGTCGTACATTAGAAATGTGCCATGTCATTTTGCTATGGACAGACGGTCTGTACTTAAAAATCACCATTGTACTATGGACAGACGGTACTTAAATTAACGAAATATGTCATTATACTATGGACAGACGGTTGTATATTATGAAATGGGCCCATTATTCTATGGACATTAGAAATAAACATTAATTGTGACTTCCATCGTGATGTCATAGACGTGTTTGTCATTGGCGACAGCTATATGGCCGTACTTGGAACCGTTGTCGATCGATATGGACAGACGTCCGTAATTAAGAATAAGAATTCCTACTATGAACAAGCGGTAGGCGGCGATGGGTCCGAGCCATGGAAATTATACAGATAGAGGCAAAATGGATTGTCATATAGCGGAATAGGGGAATACTTAAGATTATAGCACATCAAATCTCATCCAGTTGATCTTCTGATAACTATCGTATCATTTGAATGAAAAGTACGAAATGTGGTTTTGAAATCGGAAATCCTGTTAGGGGTACTGTGGGTGAACAAAGACTAAATGAATAAGGCTTGATTGTTTGTGCAAATAGTATTCAGATGATTAGTGTGATTTTCATGACCAATCTACATAACCTAGAGGAGTAGCATTTGGCGCGAAGGCACATCCAGACTCTCGCATTATTATAGATTTTTGCACTAATACTGATTTGACCTGCGTAAAGCGAATCGTCATAGTCACTGAGGCAAAGTTGTAGTAATCACTTGAGTTCAGACATGCAAAGTTTGATTCGTACGATGCAAACTCACCTGGTGGTAGGGCGTGAACGGTACCGATTTGAAAGTTTTTCGGTTGTTGCTAGGGAACCAAAGCGTCCTAGAATTTCAAGCATAGGTCATAAATATGTTACTACCACCGGTTTGGTCAAAATCGGCCCATTTATACAAATTATGCTATGACAAACGAACAACGACAGAATTACTGCAATAAAAGGGTACTATTTCGGGAACAACGACGGTCAAGACAATGTAAATAAATTGTTTTGTTTAAGATGGAGAAGTATTGTAAAATGTATGTTTTTTATGATTTGTTGTAAATTCAGTAATTTGTACGTAATTGATCACTATTTTGAAGTGAGTTTTTTCGCGACATCCAAGTTTTAAGTTGTGCGAGATTTATGTGCAAAGTCTTCTGCCGCACACATTTTAAGGGCACCGCAATATTATTCTTGATTGTGTATAGCATCTTTCCAAAAGCAGTGGTTTCTTAGAATGGAGGTCCGGGCGTACGTTTGTTGGACCCGGTGTCATATAAAATTTTATCCCCATAAAATACTCATCCGATGAGTATTTAATGCATTAAATCTCATCCAAAAATATCATCCCCATAAAATTTATCAAAACTTTTCATAATACAAAATTTATAGCATTATTAATATTTACCTGTAATACATGGTTCTATAATGTTATCAGGTAATTATAATAACAGGGTGTATGTGGGAGTTTGGACTGGGGGCTACTGGTTGCGTGGTGACAAATTCGGTGTGGTCAGATAGGCTGTAATAATTTTGCTTATTTTCTGACAAATCATATTTGAGACAGGGGTATATTTTATATAATTATAGTGTCATCAGTTAACAAAAAGAAGGACTTATTTACATATATAACTAATTTTTGTAACTATTATTTTCAATTATGAATTATTTTTTTTTACGAGGCACAACCAATTAATGAAAGCAGTATATATTGTTATGTTTAGATATATAAATTGAAGTTTTTCAAAATTATATTTTAACATCCATGCATGTATTCGTGGCAGAAACTGTTTTTATCTGTTATATTTTGTATTTTTAATTTTAGGAAGATAAGTCTTTCTCAAGTCGCTTAGGTGGGCATGGAATTCAAGTATTAAAGTGGTTGCAAAATGGTTTATTAATAAAGTTAATATTTGGTATTAAACAGTTGTTTTATGAGATGAGAAAGTATATTTTAATGACAGTAATACGGGTGATGGTTCTTTTCGGTAGGGTGGCAGAAAGGGTATTTTGATGACTAAGTATAGGGTTAGATGGTTATTTTATAGGGTGTAGATGGTTTAATGGGCTAAAGTATAGGGTGAGGGGATGGTTTATTTTATAGGGTGTGATAGGTATTTTCGACTAACTGAAAGTATAGGTGAGACTGGTTAATTTTTATGGGTGTAGATAGGATTTTATGACTAAGTATAGGGTAGATGGTTATTTTATAGGGTTAAAAGTATTTTAGTGGCTAAAGTATAGGGGAGATGTTATTTTATAGGTGTAGATAGGTATTTTTATGACTGACAGTATAGGGTGATGGTTTATTTTAATATAGGGTGGTAGATAGGTATTTTATGATTACAGTAAGGGTAGATGGATTATTTTTATTTAGGGTGTAGAATAGGTATTTAATGACCTACAGTATAGGTAGATGGTTATTTTAGGGGTGGAGGTAGATGAGTATTTTATTGCCACAGTGTAGAGATAGATTGTTATTTTATGAGGTAGATAGGTTTTAATGGTGCTACAGTATAGGGTAGATGGTTATTTTTTTATTTTGTATAGTACAGTATAGGGTAGATTGTGATTGGTATGTTTGAATAGAAGATAGGTATTTATAATGCATAGTTGTTATGAAGAATATTAAAACTGTAACATTAATTCTACATGAGATTCCTTTTGTGGATGGGGAGATTGGACAGACAAAAATAACAATCTGTTAGACACAAACTCATTAAATTGTTGAGGTAATGTACATCATTGTTCAACTGGTTACACTAATTTTTTTGAATAATGTTTAATTTCAAATCAATATGCTTATGTAAAGAGTATATTTTACAAATATTTCATGGATCAAGCATGTATAACAGCAATCGTATATATACGGTTTTCTTGAGAGATTGAAGGTGATGTCTGTTTCTGATTACAGAAAGCTTCTTTTGAGGGTGTTTGATGTCGGTGTGGTAAACTTCTTGATGACTTTTGTTGATTTTAGACCTTTCTCTCCTCTAATTTGTACACTCGTTTTCCGACAATTCAGCTATCGAAGTAGCTGGTCCTACCACTTGCTCAGATTATTTTATCACCCTTTTTCTATTTTATTCGTCTGCTGTTCTTGACCAGGACCTTGTCTCCAACCTAGCAGATCTTGCTTGAAATGGCTTGCCATTATTAATTTCATTAAATTTTTCTGTATTGCTGTGCCTTTGCTATTTCTTTAAAGCATCTTGTTGACATCTAAGTAGTGTGGAATACACTGCCCTGTCATTGAAATCTTTGGAAATTATATCATCGTGTATTCCTTTCCACATCAACTTTGTGGGAATGTCTAATTCAGGGAAAAGCTTCCCGACCATAATGTTAATAGTAAAGAGTGGCCTTCGTAGATTTTTGCTGACATGTCTTGGTTGCAAATGCAATTGGTGAATGTATCTTATCCCAGTATCTTGCGATTCTCTATCATATTTGCGCTCATAGATTGCACAGTGTCTGGTTATACTTCTGTCAGTCGTTGGCTGGGGGGG
>CM068961.1:20657542-20681694 GCA_035128595.1 Eptatretus atami | reverse complement strand
ATAGCTGAGTGCACCTTCATTTGGCTATGGAAAACAAATTACGATTGAATTACATGCAGATAACGGGATGCCTCGGGTGCCGAGTTGGAACGGAAGCAATTATTACCATGACATCCCTTATTTTTTATATATATTTTTATCTCTGTGCTTTTGTGATGGATGGGGAGGCATGCTCTCCTGCTTCAGGTGGACCATTCGACAGGTCTCAGCACCAGATGCTCAATCATCCAATAAATGGTCTTTTTGGTTTTTTAAAAAATCTTTTACAATATATACAGGGTGGTCCACAATGATGTGCAACTTTTCAAATAGCTGTCAAAATTTCCTCCACTGTTGAAGTGGCGGAGATTATGCATTTACCCTGTGGAAGGATACGGACGAAACTTGGTGGACAGGTTGGGTGTGTGACAAAGACAAATTGATTCGATTTTAGTGAAGATCTGGATCTGGATACTAAATTAATATTTTTTATTATTCTTCACCATTTAGAGATGAGGCCAAAAACAAGATATGTAGCATGATATTTCAGAAGTGTGTGGACAGATTATGACAAAACTAAGTGAATGAGTTGGGGAGGGACAACAACAAGTCAATTAGATTTCGGTTATCAGATAGATGCCGGTCACCTGTCAGTGGGATACAAAACATAAACTGTTCAGCCTGGCGGAGGTATGCTCTATTTTCACTAATGTGACCTTTTTTATTTTCAGGTGGCCTAAAGAACGAGGGTTAAAGTTTTTTTTCATAGAAGTTTCACCATGTCGAACACTTCACCGTGCCCCAGCGGATTCTCATTTTAGAGACGTATTTACGATGAAATCATATGTTTCGACACGAAGGCAGTTTCGTAGGGTCGAACCAA
Organism: Eptatretus atami; assembly: GCA_035128595.1. Classification (NCBI taxonomy): domain Eukaryota; kingdom Metazoa; phylum Chordata; class Myxini; order Myxiniformes; family Myxinidae; genus Eptatretus; species Eptatretus atami. The sequence continues at coordinate 20,680,832 of CM068961.1, read as the reverse complement.
ATGCCAGAATTCCACTTACAAAACCATCAAACGTATGTTAAAAGGTTTAGCCACTGGAAGTGTGAAAGACCAAATAAATAAGACAGTGGTCAAAAACCTTCAGTGAGACACCCGCCCGCCAAGTTGGCGGCTGTAAGAGAGCTTCACAGGCTTCTCTGAAAAAGTAGACACGTTGACTTGCACAGCGAGTGGGAACTTCTCACAGGACATTTGGCAGAATCTTACCACGATCGAAAACTGTATTCGTATAGATACTACTTACTGCGCACCCGAGCGAAAGGAAGAAGAGGGAATGGTTCTAAATTTTCAACAACATTGCCCAGCGGATCGAAGACGAACAGGATTTTCTCGACTCTTTCGTGTATGATACCTCAAAGCTCTCTATGTGGGAGGGGGGGGTCCATCAGCTAAAGTTTATGAAAACAAACCACAAACACACACTGCAAGAGTTGGAAAATAATATGTTGTTGTTAGTCTTTCGGTGCTCCCGTTAGGGGTCGCCACAGCGGATCATCCGTTATGATCCACATACTGATTTGGCATAGGTTTTACGCCGGATGCCCTTCTGACGCAACCCTGGTCGCTCTTACGACACAGGGATAAGGATTGGGTTTCGCCATGATTCGGGCTGCCCTACACCCTCTATAGCGCGGTCCAGCGCAGAGCTCCCGTCATCAAGCGATTCCTAACCCAAGCCTGCTAGCCGGTGTCATATAAATTTTCATCCCGATAAAATAGTCATCGATGAGATTTTATGCATTAAATATCATCCCCCCATAAAATTCATCCCCCTAAATTATAAAACTTTTTACATAAATACAAATTTATAGCATTATTCATCATGTTACCTGTAATACATGGTTCCTTATGTCTATCCAGGTATTATATACACAGGGTGTCACCTGTGGGAGCTTGGGCCCTGGGGCTACTTAAGTCCAGATGGGTTACATGCAACTGGGTATGAAAAGTATTTTATGACTGCAGTATAACCTAGATGGTTATTTATGGGGGTAGATGAGTATTTTATGACTACAGTTATGGTAGTTATATTGGGTCAGTATAGAGTAGATGTATTTATGGGTACAGTATAGGGTAGATGAGTTTTATGGCTACAGTATAGGGTAGATGGTTATCTTATGGGTGTCGATAGGTTTTTATGACTACAGTATAGGGTAGATGGTTATTTTATGGGTGAGATAGGTTTTTATGATACAGTGTGGTTATTTTATAGGTGTAGATAGGTATTTTATGTACACAGTATGGGAGATGGTTATTTTATAGGGTGTAGATAGGTATTTTATGACTACAGTATAGGGTAGTGGTTATTTTATGGGTGTAGATAGGTATTTTATGAACAGTGTGGTTTTGTTGTGTAGATAGGTATTTTATGACTACAGTATAGGGTAGATGGTTATTTTATAGGGGTTAGATGGTATTTTATCTACAGTATAGGGTAGATGAGTTTTTATAGGTGTAGATAGTATTTTTGACTACGATATGGATGTTATTTTATAGGGTGTAGATAGGTATTTTATGACTACAGTGTGGGTTATTTTATAGGGTGTATAGTATTTTATGACTACAGTTGGGTAGATGTTTTTTTAGGGTGTAGATAGGTATTTTATGACTAGTAAGGGTTGATTGTTTATGGAGGTAGATAGGTATTTAATTGCTACAGTATAGGGTAGTGGTTATTCTTTTTTTTATAAGCTACAGTATAGGGTAGATTGGTGATTGGTGTTTGAATAGAGATAGGTATTTATATGCATCAGTTGTTATGAAGAAATATTAAAACTGTAATATTCTACATGAGATTTTTGTGGATGGGGAGATTGACAGACCAAAAGATAAACAATCTGGTTCCAGCACACACTCTCATTAAATTGTTGAGGTCAATGTAATCATGTACAACATTCAACATGGTTTACCAGTAATTGTTTTTGATAATGCTTTAATTTTATCAATATGCTTCATTGTACCGAGTATAACTTTCTACATATTCATGGATCCAAGTCATGTATCACAGCAATTATAGATACATAATAGAAATGCTCATCATTTTACATTTATTTACAACAATCAACATGGATGACAATCATGATTTACAGAAACAATCATCATAATAAATAAATATATCACCAGTTTTATCATCCTTTCATCACCGATACCCTCATAACCTCCTCTTCCTCAAATCATCATCAAAATCATCCAAAATATAACATAATAAAATGAATAGGTTCAAGAAAGGAAAAAACTGCAATGAGTGCCATACTTTCTTTTCTAATACATGTTTTTTTTGTAATCTCTTGATTGAATTGTTATAGAGTTATGAATGTTGCATTTTTTTTTTACACCAATTAACATTTATGTATTATAAAAGGTTTCAAAATGGTCTGCTTTGTATAAGTACTTGATTAAATATTTGATATGTATAAAGAATGTTTTAGTGAACAATAGAATGTATGTGTTATTTTCACATTTTCAGTCACGTTTTCCTTGTTGAACCTGCTCTTTCCAACTTTTCATCATCAGGAGTGTCATATAAATGTAATTTTTATCACTTTTTTGACAGCATTTGTTGCATAATCCTGAAAGTCATCAGCAATTAAATGTTGGTGTCATTTTCAACTGGTCCTCATTCATACCTAGAAATCTCATCACAGGACACAATTGATCGCAAGAATTAATGTCATTACATCATATATTAGTCCTAATCTGTATATCACACTTGATTTCTCAACAATAACAACATTCGTTTAGCAACAGAAATGCATGTGTTTACTAACTGATCCTCATCCAGGCCCAGACAAATTTATGACTCCATTTTTCACATGAAGGGCACTGGATCATCTGGTGTTCCTTTTAGATTTGACAGGGTTGGACAACGGGCAGGTCACATCTTTTCATCTTCACTTGGAGAGTTGTTGATGAAGAAATCAGACGCTGAAGTGCATGTTGTCTGTACGTATGAACATGGCACTCCTCATCAGTGTGTGGAACATTCTTTGTCACAGCTTCTGCATTCTGAAGATTTAATCGTTATATAAAATGAATTAGTTAATATTTATTATAACAATAGAGGTAAGGTCGTTTTAGTATGAAAACAGTTTTAATGGCGAATATTAATATTCTGAAAATTGGATTATCAACCAAATGATTTATGCTTTTATTTTCATGGCTGGTGATCCAATATAAGTAGGATTATTTCCCAGCTCTGTATGCATGGCCCTTAATATTGGGAATATGAAAAAAAGAAAATGCTGCTGTAAAGTGCTATCTATTTAGGCAACAAATAAATAGAATTGGCTATTTCGTATCTATATCACTGGCAACTTAATTATATATATTTGACATTACATCTTCCATGATATAAATAAAGAAGTATATAATTTTGCTCTTTGTTGAGAATTAAATGCAACAGTTGCATTCTGCCCGTAATTCATGATGAAAATATTTTACACATACTATGTTATGGTGGTATATTACATCTAAAATTCAAAATAAATTGCCATACTTACCATCAGTACAAATACACCACAACAGTTCCATCTTTTTGCACAGAAGATTGTGTCTGACCTCTGGTCCACTTGATGGGGTTCTTGTGTGTCTAAGAGGGGAAAGTCGAGCATCCATGAATTTCCTGATTAAAAAACACATACAATTAGTATGCAAGTACAGATTGAATTTAAAGAAGGTTTTTCTTATACAACCAAAACAATTCAATTTGAATATTTCCAAATGAAATAGAAAGCTATGTTAAATTACATAACTCATCATTACCAGGTATATAACAGGTAACCATGGTTAAAACATATGTAAAAATGTGCAGAAATTTTATATGCATTACACATCAAAAATACTTCTAAAATTTTGTTACCTGTTTTACATGTACATTTGACAATTGATAAGTCTTTAAAACTGTATAAATAATGTATCATCAGTTTGACTTGGTCATCCTTTCATTTATGTTTTAAATGTAACACATTTCAGAGCATCTAAAATAGATTGCTGTAAAATATGAACTTATATATATGTGAAGAAATCACCATATTATCAAACTTATACTCAAATAACTATAACTTTCATCAATGAAGGAAAAATGTCTTGCTCTGGTTCACTTGGAACAGAATCAAGTATGGTGACCTCTCCAGTGATCATGGATGCACCAAGTAACCAGAGTTGTGTCAAAGCCACCCAATGCTCGCTGTTTTACATTTTTTAAGACAATAATGATTCATAATCGTTTTTAAGACGAGTGTAATATTAATATTTTTTGTAATTCTCTAACAAATTTTTTTTTGGGGGGGGGGTTGGAAATCATTAAAACATGTAGAAATGCAAAAAAATTTTTTTCTCTTAACAATTTTTTTTTTGGGGGGGGGGGGGTTGGAATCACTTAAAACATGTAGAAATGCCAAAAAATATATATTTTTTTCTCTAAATTTTTTTTTGGGGGGGGGGGACCAAGTCCAAAATCTAATGGCTGATCTTTGCCAATTTTAACTGTTTTTTAACAGTTATATACCATGGGGTTATTCCATGGTTGTTGGACCATACCTAACCCCCCCACCAAGTTTCGTCGAAATCCTATGCAAAAAAAATTTTTTTTTTTCTCTAACCATTTTTTTGGTGGGGGGGGGGGCGGGTTGGAAATCACTTAACATGTAGAATGAAAAAAAAATTTCTCTAAATTTTTTTTGGGGGGGGACCAAGTCCAAATCTAATGCATGATCCTTGGGACCATACCTAACCCCCCACAAGTTTCGTCGAAATCTAATCATTAACAATGTAGAAATGCCAAAAAAAAATCGAATTTTGTTGAAAAAAAGTTGCAAAAAAATTTTTTTTTCTCTAACAATTTTTTTTGGGGGGTTGGAATCACTTTAAACATGTAAATGAAAAAAAAAATTCTATAACAATTTCTTTGGGGGGGGGTTGGAAATCACTTAAACATGTAGAAATGCAAAAAAAGAAATCGAAATTTTGAAAAAAAAAGTTGCAAATTTTTTTTTCTCTAACAATTTTTTTTTTGGGGGGGGTTGAAATCACTTAAAACATGTAGAAATGCAAAAAAAAAAAAACATTTTCTCTAAAAATAATTTTTGGGGGGGGGGGGGACCAAGTCCAAAATCTAATGGCATGATCTTGGACCATACTTAATCCCCCCACCAAGTTTCGTCGAATCCGTCGGAGGTTTTCCGTAATAAAAATTTTAACTTTTTCGCGTCACGCTCACGCGGGGTATCGCCGCTATGCAGCTCTCTGTTCTTCGAACAGGCGAACTAAAACAGTGTTGCTGATGGCAGATGGGCAAGAGAACATGACAGAAGTTCTCAAGAGGCACCTAAAAAGAAAATCAACTTTGTCACAACTATACAGTAAAGCATGATGCATCTGATGAAGAAATACTTCAGAAAAGATTATGTCGCACATTCCTAGATAGATGTTCAATTTTCAAACCTCTTCATCAGATGGTCGACTATTCAAATCACCCTTTATAACTCACATTTGAATACATATATCATACACAGCAGTATGAAGCTTCGATCAAAGTTACCATAAGTTAATTAACTTTTACATGACTCCATCCAACAGATAGATAAAAGATATACTTACATACAACCTATGAATGAAGAATGCATGATGGTGGACAACAAGAAACCCGGGATTGTTTCTTTTTATGATTTGCCTTATAGCTGAAGCCATATGCATGAATTTGGATAGATAGATGGACTAAGAAAAATGTATCATATATATTTTATGTTCCTTTGCATTAACTTCAACATCACCATAAGGTTTTAGCTCCTTATGTCTGTTATTTTATCATTTTATAGGAATGTACAGTACATGTTATATTGAATAACACTTACCTTGGATACAGCCATGATTGGTAATTCTCAGTCTCCCACTTTTGGCGAGAAAGCTGGGCAAGATGTGGCATGTGCGTGGATTTCTGTCATTGCACTCCTTGCTCAGTAAGCCCAAGTATGCATGTACACCTAAGATAATTCAAAATTTATCACTTAATGAATGCAACATATTTATCAGGTTTTTCTAGTATGTGATGATCTTCTGGTCTGCTGAGCAGTTGAACAATTATTTTGTTAACCATTATATGCAAAATTATTCAGTGACCATAAATAGTTATATACAATTTAAAAATGGATCAAAACTGACTTTAGTTTTGTTAGCAGCTGCTGAAGTCTTAACAATCATAAAAACATACTGCATTTCATATGTATCAAGAAGGACATTTTACTGATCATTTAGCCATGCTATGGACGGGTAGAGTTCGAAGGTTTGGTGACAAGCTAACATTCCCACATGGACATTTCTCTTGGTATTGGCATTGGTTGTGTTGCTGCTGTGTGAATGGGATAGGCCGTACAGTTTCCAAAAGAGCTGTGATGTCAGTCTTCTCATGGAAAGCAATGTCAACACTGAGGCAGCCAGCTGCAATGTGTACTCATTTTCCATTAGATGAATATTTTTTGGCAGTGATGTACCAAGTTGTGTACAAGTCGCAGCTCTGACAGGTCTGCTTCATGTTTCTGTAGGCATTCATGTATCAAGGACAGCGTGGACGAATCTCTTGAAAGATACACCAGCTGTTTGGGCATCTTGGTTTAGGAATATCCATTCTGCACACTTTTCAATTAAATTTCTCTTGTCTGTCTCATTCATGGCTTTGGAAAATTCTTCAATGGTAGTTGGTCTTTGTGGCTTGAGTGAGATGTCTTGGTGCTGTGATGAAGATTGTCTGGTGGTTTGATGAGAGAATGGTTTGGTTGCTGGTCAATGATGGTTTTCGTAGCTTGATGACAGATGTTGTGCTTGGTCCAGTGTTTGTTTGGTGGTTGATGAGAGATGGTCTTGGTGTTGGTTCTAAAATACCTATCTACACCCTATAAAATAACCATCTACCCTATACTGTAGTCATAAAATACCTATCTACAGCCTATAAAATAACCACACTGTAGTCATAAAATACCTATCTGCACCCTATAAAATAACCATCTACCCTATACTGTAGTCATAAAATACCTATCGACACCCTATAAGATAACCATCTACCCTATACTGTAGCCATAAAATACTCATCTACCCTATACTGTACCCATAATATACTCATCTACCCTATACTGTACCCATAATATACTCATCTACCATATACTGTAGTCATAAAATACTCATCTACCCCCATAAAATAACCATCTAGGTTATACTGCAGTCATAAAATACTTTTCTATACCCAGTTGCATGTTAATGCCCATCTGGACTTAAGTAGCCCCCAGGGCCCAAGCTCCCACAGGTGACACCCTGTGTATTATAATTACCTGGATAGACATATAGGAACATGTATTACAGGTAACATGATGTAATAATGCTATAAATTTTGTATTTATGTAAAAAGTTTTGATAAATTTTAGGGGGGATGAATATTTTATGGGGGGATGAGTATTTAATGCATTAAATACTCATCCGGATGACTATTTTATGGCGGGATGAAAATTTTATATGACACCGGCTACTCGGAGGCTTGGGTTGGAGGATCGCTTGATGACGGGAGCTCTGCGCTGGACCGCGCTATGAGAGGGTGTAGGGCAGCCCGGAATCATGGCGAAACCCAATCCTTATCCCTGTGTCGTAAGAGGCGACCAGGGTTGCGTCAGGAAGGGCATCCGGCGTAAAACCTATGCGCAAAATCAGTATGTGGATCATAACGGATGATCCGCTGTGGCGACCCCTAACGGGAGCAGCCGAAAGACTAACAACAACATATTATTTTCCAACTCTTGCAGTGTGTGTTTGTGGTTTGTTTTCATAAACTTTAGCTTTGATGGACCCCCCCCCTCCCACATAGGAGATCTTTGAGGTATCATACACGAAAGATGTCGAGAAAATCCTGTTCGTCTTCGATCCGCTGGGCAATGTTGGTGAAAATTTAGAACCATTCCCTCTTCTTCCTTTCGCTCTGGTGCTGCAGTAAGTGTATCTTATACGAATACAGTTTTCGATCGTTGTGTAAGATTCTGCCAAATGTCCTGTGAGAAGTTCCCACTCGCTGTGCAAGTCAACGTGTCTACTTTTTCAGAGAAGCCTGTGAAGCTTCTCTTACAGCCGCCAACTTGGCGGTGGCGGGTGTTCTCACTGAAGGTTTTTGACCACTGTCTTATTTTATTTGGTCTTTCACACTTCCAGTGGCTAAACCTTTTAACAATACGTTTGATGGTTTTGTAAGTGGAATTCTGGCATTTGGTTCGACCCTACGAAACTGCCTTCGTGTCGAAACATATGATTTCATCGTAAATTACGTCTCTAAAATGAGAATCCGCTGGGGCACGGTGAGATTGTTCGACATGGTTGAAACTTCTATGAAAAAAAACTTTAAGCCTCGTTCTTTAGGCCACCTGAAAATAAAAAAGGTCACATTAGTGAAAATAGAGCATACCTCCGCCAGGCTGAACAGTTTATGTTTTGTATCCCACTGACAGGTTGGATCGGCATCTGGATCTGAACCGAAATCTAATTGACTTGTTGTTGTCGCCTCCCCAACTCATTCACTTAGTTTTGTCATAATCTGTCCACAACTTTCTGAAATATCATGCTACATATCTTGTTTTTGGCCTCATCTCTAAATGGTGAAGAATAATAAAAATATATATATTTAGTATCCAGATCCAGATCTTCACTAAAATCGAATCAATTTGTCTTTGTCACACACCCAACCTGTCCACCAAGTTTCGTCCGTATCCTTCCACAGGGGTAAATGCATAATCTCCGTCCAACTTCAACAGTGGAGGAAATTTTGACAGCTATTTGAAAAGTTGCACATCATTGTGGACCACCCTGTATATATTGTGAAAAGATTTTTTTTAAAAAACCAAAAAGAAGCCATTTATTGGATGATTGTGAGCATCTGGTGCTGATGACCTGTCGAATGGTCCACCTGAAGCAGGAGAGCATGCCTCCCCATCCATCACAAAAGCACAGAGATAAAAATATATATATAAAAAATAAGGGATGTCATGGTAATAATTGCTTCCGTTCCAACTCGGGCACCCGAGGCATCCCGTTATCTGCATGTAATTCAATCGTAATTTGTTTTGCCATAGCCAAATGAAGGGTGCAGCTGCAGCTTTAATATAACTATACAATGCCAAACCTCTTTTCTCACATATTGCTCCCTTATTATGATCTTTTGTTTTGATCCGACAGCATATTTCACTTGCTGGCGATGTCTGAGTGACGTGATGTGGTCGACATGTACAAGCAAGGGTTTCTGAAATGCATTCAAGTGCCCAGACAAGGTAGTTATGGCTTTTGCTGCTACATTTCCACCTACAAATCGTACCGTGATGGACCACTTTGGCCTTAAAATTATAAACGGCGACTCTACTCTATCTAATTTGAACAGAGCACTGAAAACACCCCAAACCAATCCGCGAGCTCTCGGTATGGCTTTTAGGATAAAAACATGACTGCTATGATCTCTAATTTGCCCCCATTTTCTCATGGATTATTGTTGGTACATTTATATTTTAGGCAAAACATCAACATCCATATGTTGTTCATCGACGAAATTGTAGTATTTTTTTTACTCTCACTCCATCCATCCATTGGGACCATACTCGACGCAGAGCGTTGATGCTGCCTAAGCAGTCTCCTTGGCTATTGGGCACAATCATGGACAGGTCGCCACTCTGACACAGTATACCAGCAAGCTGGCACTCATTTTGCCGACCTCGGAAGGATGACAGGCCGAGTTAACCCCACCTGGTATTAATTAAACAGCTGAGCGGGATTTGAACTCAGGACCCAAGGATCCCAAGCCCGCCACCCTAACCTTTAAGCCAATATGAGGCACACTCCCACTTACTCCCCCAGAAATTTCATCCATCATCTACTCTCAACTTAATTTCCCTTTTTCTTCCAACCCTCTCTTGCATAGCTTCCATACGATCTATTTTCATCATTATTGTCCTTAACCTCTTTATCCCCTTCCCCCCTCCCCCATTCATTATTGTCCCCTGCCCTTCCGACAAGTCAGAGACGGGGGACATTAAAATGAGGTCTGTCCGACTGACCGACTTGACCGACCGATCATCCATCCATGTACTTGTGTGTACGTGATATTTCAAAAATCCGTTGAACATTTCGCTTTCATATTGCACATATCTATTCCTCATGACATTATCTCAACCTGATTAGATCATGGCGGTGATTGGCTGAATTATGATGCCATGGCAACCATCTCGGAAACTTATCTTGTGTTTTCTTGATATTTTAAAAACCATTCAAGATTTGGCTTTCATATGACACAGATCTCTTCCTTATACCACTCAAAAGGTGGAGGGATCTTGAGTATCAGCTCCTTGTTTTCAATATGCCCTGCCCTCACCAACCTCCACCCCACTCTTCAATTTAAAAAAAAAAAAAAAAAAATTTGCACCAATCAGCAAGAAATTCCCAGAATGTAAGGTTTTTCACATATATGTTATGCAGTACCAACTGTTGTAATAATAACCGTTTCGACCTGTCGGTAATGAAATCGAATTGGAAAATGATCTTGCGGGAATTGGCCACGATTGCCAGACGAGCCAATGCTCCGCTTTGCTCAATTGCAATTGTATGTTATTCCGTAAGGCAACCATCCTATATCATTGCGTAACTGTACCCAGTGACATTTTATCTCTACAAAAACAATATGTTGAGAAAGAATAGCCTGCTTGTGATAGTATCTTGAATAATTATCATCAATAATTTATTCGCAAGTAATGCTTTTGACATAGGCATACATCATTTAACCTGTGAAATGATGCGATGGATAAATATATTCGCTTTGTAATCTTCTATAATTATCTTTTTTTTCTCTTTTCCCCATTTACCAGGCACAGTAAGTTGTGCATGTGTTGCAGAACATCTGAGAAACAATTACATACCACTGTGAAACTTGTTGGAAGCATTCACAAAGAGAGAAGAGTACTTATCGCAACATCTCCCGAATACATTTTGGTAAAGTTTACTTTAAAAAGTTAAAACTGTACTCGCTTTGAATATCATTCCTGAACAGGCTGTTGAAAGAGTGGTTTTTAAAAAAAATTTGTGAGTGTATGGTTGTCACCTAAGGCTGAGTTATAGTGGAGGTTGTAGGTTCAAATGCAGCTGAAAGCAGAATCTGTGTTCACCAAGATAATATGTACTAACTGGTGGTCCTTCTTAATTCCCAATCATTTTGATCTGCAGTAAAGTATTGTTGTGAACGTGAAAATAATTTGCCGTTGTGAAAAGACCCCGGGGTGTCACACTCAACACGCAAGTAGTGGGGCCGGTAAGCTCAAACATGACGAAGACATGAAATTTTCAGCACTGTTAGGATATACCCATAAGGTTTGTTTTCAGATGTGGAGGCATTTCAGATCTCATCCTTGGGGACAGTGACAGGGCAATGAACTCAAGATAAGATTTCCATGATGTTTATACCATTTAGTGGTAATTACAGTCCAATGCACAATCCTTTTCGGATCATAACCCCTCAGTGGCTCTCCAGAGGTTAGATTAGACAATAGTATTGATAAAATAAATCATCATATGGGTTCAGTGACCTCAGAAGATGTTTATCCACAATTCTTATGTGTGCAACATTATTCCAGTTATTGGACCCAATTTTCTTGGAATTTCACAAATGCAATCACCTTATAAATGTCTCTATGGCATAGAAACAAATACTTCACTCTAAATAGTGCTGACGGTCTCCTGAACAGAAGCACAGTGCAGTACACTTAAGTGCTGCCTTCATACACTTGCAGTGACAGGGGGGATTAGCTCAGAACATGCCTTTTGAGGCTTCTGGGAGAGTGGTCCACAGTGGCTGCCACTCTGTTGCTTCTTTTCTCCAGCCACACTGAGACTGATCTGGCAGCTTGGGGATGTGGTCCGAAGCCTGGTTCCCAGCTGTTGGCCTGGTAGCAGGCTGTTTCACATGTTGCTTGAGTGTTGCCTGTGTTGGAGGTACGTTCTCCAGGGTTCTGGATTTGTGTGTGAAGAGCTGCTTCCTTGCATCATTGGTTTGGTTCTACATGAGGACCACAAAGTGCTCTATCAGTGCCATAGACTGCTCACTGATATTTGTTGGCAGGAACGCGGGCTCTTCATATGCATCTTTGACATCAGGCATAGATTTCCAGGTTTCCCAAGCAGTCTTTTTCCCTCGTCAGCAAAGGCAGAGACTGTGTCACATCCTGTAAAGGCAAGGGAGGGAATAGGCCTTCCTTGGATCCATTGTGGCAACCATCTCGTGAATAGCTATGTCACGAAAATTCGACCCTGCGACAAGGAAAACACACAGCTCATCAGGCTTAATCGTCATGTCAAGGCCACCGTGAGAATGACAACATCGGTGTCAACTGTGCAGATGGTGACCTCCTTCTTCCCTGGCGTACAGCATGTGCCATGCGTATCAGTAAATGGTTGTCCGTTTCCTCATGTGAGCATGGCGCAAGGCTGTTGAGGTCTGATTGAGCTCGAGAAGTTATGTTTTATTGTCATCAACGCTTAGGAAATCCTTCCAGTTCTTTGGCATCATGGCAGATGGGACGACTCGTCTCCACATCCCTTTTGCCCCTCTTCTGCCTAGTTGTGGCTTTCAAGCTATCACGTAAGTAAATGTCCTACACAAGATCAACACGGCTGCTGCTATCAAGTTTAGATGATATGTGTGGTGCAAACACTGTGTCTGCATACTCTTGAAAGGTCTTAGTTACACCAGCATTCAGCATCTGAATGACAGCTGCACAATCAAGAATTGTAACATCCATAACCGGCTTGGTTAAGGGCACTGTCTTGTCCGGCTCTATGCAGTGTAGTAGAACTGCCTTTGTCCCAAGCTGCAATTTGCCACTTACTGATAACCTGCTCATTTGCTGGCATTGAGGGTGGAATGAGCCATCAAATAATAGCCTTGTGTCGAATATCTCTCGGCGAACCACTTCTGCTGCTCATGCCAAATGCATGGCATCAGTGTTGTGGTCACAGGGCTTCCTGAGAGCAGAACCAACATCCTCTTTAAAAGTAAGAAGTACATCTCGTCCTGATGCATGTGCTGTCAAGTCAGGAAACACAGTAAGTAACCTGAACTTCAGTCTGGTGGTGTGGATCCGATTCTCCACACTGATGCCAAGTTGTTCCAGTCTTGCCTTGGACAATTCAGCCATGTCTGCCAGCTTGAACACGGGAGAGCAGTCCTCATCAAGCATGTCCTCCATGAATGTCACCAACTCCGCAAAAGCAATGCCATGAAGGCAGTCCTCATTTGTGTGTCCTTCCTTTGATGTGCATGTAAGCAGTTGCGATGGTACGTTGTTTCCAGTGTGATCGTGTACCCTGGGGCAAGCTTGGCCAGCAGCTCTGTGCCCTCCATTTCCAAGGCACACTTCCTAACATTCCTGTCTATCTGCTATATTGACACTTCTTGTAGGCCTGCTAGGCCAGCTGGTGCATTGCTAAAGAAACATACAAGCTCTGTCAGTTTGGTGTGGCTGTGAGCAGAACGGGTGTGGACAGTGGAAGCACCAGGTTGCTGCTCTTCTGCTGATCTCTGCCGTACTTGTCTTTCAAGCATTTTGTTGTTGAACTTTAGCCTGCAGGTTTTGTGCCATTGAGCATTATTGGACTTCAAGGTGGCCTCCATACCACTTCCATCATTTAGTCTGTCCAGATTCAGTTCCAATGGCATCTGGCCGAGGTCCTGAAACTGCAGAAGGTTTTTTTTTGCCAGGGATACATAGCCACTCCCGTCTGGTGTCTTGGTTGATTTATCTGGACACCGCAAGGCTTCTTCTGTTTCAGTTTGGCAAAGAACACAAAGCTCCTAGTTAGTTTTGGAGTAGGACTTGGCTTGCTTAGGTGTATGAGGCTGTGTTGAGTCGATGAGAATATGGTGCTTTGACATGGTAAGGAGGGTAAAATCAGAAGGTGTACTACAGTTTCTCCAGACATAGCCACCACCAGAGAGTAAGCAGTTCAGAGGATTGCTGTGAGAAGAACTTGGAGTAGTACATGTCTTGTTCGTGCAGAAGGAGTACGAGCCTGCAACATGAAAGAACATCGTAATCGTGCAGTTACCCAGGTTATGTATGAACATATCATATCCATCTCAGAAGATGACTGATAAATGAAATATATTTTGATTTGAAGTCGTAGGAAATAACCCAAGGCATGCCTTGACACATCAAAATCATCACAGACACACTGTATTGGAAGTAAAACACCTTTATGAGGATACCATATGCATTTCTCACAAGTTTAAACACGGACATGATGGAGAGCGGTAGAACAAAAACAGTGATCTTCCGTGAATGAGGTCAATGACTTCTCAATGACATCCGAAGTGAAATACTTCATGCCTCCACATGTGAAATTTTTTTTAATGGAATGAAGATAACATGTGAGAAGTTTCATGTTTTAGTCATAAAATTCACAATTGTTTTTCCGATCTGCGACCACAAGGTATTCCTTCGTTTCGATATTTCAATAGTAATTGTGTTTAGTTTAGTTTAGGTTTCCTTTCCCCTCATAACAGGGATGGCGAAAATGCGTTGCGGGTGTTTAAGGGCTGTCACACCTTGACGATTTAGTGAACGTATGCCGTTTTTTTTACAAATTTGCCGAATACGCTGGCACACGTCGAATACGTTATTGGTAAGTTTTGTATACGTTAGGAATCCCTGAAAAACACTGCCATAAGTCGTTGTACGCTGGCTTTAATCGTTGACTTTTGTGCTTGTTCTCTCTTTTTCGAATGCTTAAAATTTTACGACGTACTCGGCGTTTGGCTCACACGTTCCGCTACGCTGGCCATAAGGTTTAGGCACGTTATGCGATCGTTGACACACGTTAATTGTATGTTACTCATAAGTCGAAACACGTGAGGTAACATTCGCGTACCCGAAACTTATTTCTAACCTATGAGTAACGTTTTGTAAGCACGCTACGCGATCGTTATTCACACTTCGCAACACGCTACTTGAAAGTTCCTCATACGTCGAAACACATCAAAGTAATGTTTAGGGTACCCGTGACTTATTTATAACCTATGAATAACGTGCTTGGAATTACGCTATGCATACGCTGGACTATCGTTGGGATAGGTTGTGGACGCCTAAAACACGATAAACAATCGTTGGTATAACTTATGTATAATTCTCGAAGCGTTCTGTGTTCATTACTAGTACATTATGCATTTGTCAAAGTCGTTTTTAATACTTTAAAAAGTAAAACAAGAAATATTTCATCGTGGGAATGAGGAAAAAAATTAGCCGAAAAGAACATCGAACAATGGTGCAAAGTAGTCTCCTATTCGTGGACGATAGAAGGATCCATCATCACCACACCCTCCCATCACGCTCACCTACTACTACTGACATGGACCTACTACTACTACCAATACTACTACTACAACTACTACTACCCCTACTGAATAGACATACTACTAGTACTACTACTACTGACATAGACATACTACTACTACTACTGACATAGACATACCACTACTACTACTGATGTAGACATTCTACTACTACCAATACTACTACTACAACTACTACTACCACTACTGACATAGACATACTACTACTACTACTACTACTGACATGACATACTACTACTACTACTGACATAGACATACCACTACTACTACTGATGTAGACATTCTACTACTACCAATGCTACTACTACAACTACTACTACTATTACTACTGTCACGCACACCAACTACTGCTAATAGTATTACTACTACTGATACTACTGGCATTGACATCTACTCAACATGGAGTCTGGAACAATGATGGGTTCCTCTTTGAAGCCCATTTGTATGTACCAATCCCCTAAACGCTGCCAATACGTCAGTACACTGTAGATGTAAGTTAGAACACTTTCAGTAAGTTCTGTGGTTGTCCGGAAGACGTCAATTTAATTCGTCTACATACGACAATGTGCGTTATACATACGTTACAAATAGGTTCATAGCATGTTATTCAATGGTTAGATGCACGTTTTACTTAGGTTCAAAACATGCTACACATAGGTTAAACGCACGTTACTCTTACGTTCATAGCACGGTAGCCATTGGTTCAAGGCCAGTTATACATAGTTTCAATGCACGTTACTCATACTTTCCAAGCACGTTAAACATAGGCTAAGCTGACGTTACTCATTTGTTCAAAGCACGTTACTCAACGGTTATAAATTGGGTTTCAAGTATGGTTGCCATTAACTTGACGTGTTTCGACTTATGAGTAACCTACAAGTAACGTGTGTTCGCCGTGTTTAAACGATCGCGGGAACGTGCAAGAACAGATGCCAACGCATGCGAAACGTGTGAGCCTTACGTCGAGTACGTCTTTAAATTTTCAGCATGCTTGAAATTTCACGACGTATCGAACGGACTAGGTAATATGCCAGCGTACTTCAATTATTTCGAGCATAATCTTAACGTATACTCAACTTTCCTATAGCGTATTTGACGTGTGCCTAGCGTTGTAAACCATTTTTCATAGAATGGCATATGCTGGCAAAATCGTCAAGTGTGACTGCGATGTTGACAATTCAAAATCTCGGGCAGTTTTGATTTCAATCGGCGTCCGGCAAGTTCTCAACAGGCTACGCCACGAGTTCGCCGGCGATACGTATAGCGCGCAAAGGTAAGTTGAACTATCGCTTGTCTTAGGTTTTGAACGCCGATCACAAGGTAAGCATTCGTTGGTAAAAGTTATGTATAACACAACGAAACGTTCTGTGCCCGTTACTAATATGTTATGCAAACGACCAACACGTTTTGAATACGCCAAAAACTCAAAAAAAAACCATCAAAATTTCAGCGTACGTCAACGTTTTAGATCAATTTTTATACGTTGCCATTGCTGGCTTAAACATCAAGGGTGACAGGGCCCTTAGCAAGTTCAATCCCCTTCGTGATTCTCCATTTTCGTGAAATCCCTGTCTTCATCAATCCCTTACAATTACTCTCCTCATCCCTTTCAAATCTCTCCTTCCCTGTATCCACCTAAAATCCCTCTCCACCTCTATCTAAAGGCCCTGTCACACCTTGACGATTTAGCCAGCGTATGCGATGTATGAAAAATTTGTCTAATATGCTGGCACACGTCGAATACGTTATGGGTAAGTTTTGTATACATTAAGAGCACGCTGAAGCACGCTGGCATACGTCGTAGTACGCCGAGCTCGTTGACAAATTTTAAGCATGCTCAAAATTTTTCGACGTATGCCAGCGTATGACTCACACGTTCCGCATACGCTGGCCATAAGTTGTAGGCACGTTATGCAATCGTTGACACACGTCGACACACATTACTTGTAAGTTACTCATAAGTCGAAACACGTCAAGGTAATGTTCAGCGTACCCGAAACATATTTCTAACCTATGAGTAACGTATATCCAATGCATATTGACGTACGTAGACGTATTTGACATCTTCCGGACGACCACAGAACTTACTGAACGTGTTTCTAACTTACAGCTACCGTATAATGGCGTATTGCAGCGTTTAGGGAATTGGTATATAAAAATGGGCTTCACTGGAGGAACCCGTCAGTGTTTCAGACTCCATGGTTTTTTTTTTTCTTTTTTTTCTTCGGCATGACGTGATGTTGACACTTCGATTTCTAGTGCGGTTTCTATTGCGGACGAAAATCAGAAAAGAACAGGCCCAGAACACTGCCTTGAGGAACTCCAGCCTGGACAGAAAGAGGGGATGAGAAAACTCCATTGAGGGCCACACGTTGGCTGTGACAGGAGAGGAAGTCTGCGAGCCATCACTGGAGATGGCCGTGGATACCATCGGAAGAGGGTTTGGTGAGCAGGGCAGGGTGCCAGACCGTATCGAAGGCATGCAATATTTCGAGGAAGATGGCTCTGATTTCATGTCTGGCATTGAGGACCTCCATCCATTGTTGGGAGAGCAGAAGCAGCATCTCCAGGGTAGAGTGACCTGGTCTGAAACCAAATTGATGATCGGAAATGAAGCCATTGGAGAAGAGGAAGGATTTAATGTGTGAAGCGATGATGGATTCCATAACCTTGCTGATAATTGGGAGAAGGACATATTTCATGCTCACCAGACAAGGATTGTAGCATGGAACGACTGAAAAACTTTTGAGGAAGCTGGAAATACTTGGAAACGTACCTGCGAGAAACATTCGTTGAACTTCCTGATTAACTCTTCCAAAAAGTGCAGCCTGAATGACAAAAAACCCTGACGATGTGGTCCTGTGAAAGGCCGAAGCTTGGTAGACGGGGATGTTCTACCCAAACCTTTGTGGCTTCTTAACACGATGGGGAGGTCATATCTGGGGCTTGTTGATGCACAGGGTAAGTTTTTTTTTAAATGATATTTACTATTAATCATGTTGGGGGCGGGGGGGGGGGGTCGTGGGAGTGGGAGTTTCGTTGGTTCAACCTTGAAAAAAAATTGAAAAAAAAAAATTGATGAAAAAATTGATGAAAAATAAATTTGGAAATTGAAAATGAATTTTGAAATTGAAGAAAAAGATATTAAAAAGAAAGCTTGAAGGGCTTGAAAATGGTATGATAAAAAGGCAGCACTGCCTCAATCTCTAAAAAAACAACTTCATGCTGATATAAAAACACTTTTCTTTACACTTTTTTTTAGTTCTAAAACCTGTCTCTTACTTGGACTAACCTGTAACAGGTAAAATATACTCTTATGCCTGTTGTTGGCTAAATGGTTAGGGTGGTGGGTTTGAGATCCTAGGATGCTGATATAAATTCTTCCGTGGCTGTTGAATTAATATCAGGTAGGGTTGACTCTGCTTGTTATCCTTCTGAGGTTGGCAAAATGAGTGCCAGCTTGCTGGTATCCTGTATTGGAGTGGTGACCCGTCCAGGATTGTGCCCAAAAACCAGGGAGACTGCTTAGGCAGCACCAATGCTCTGCACAGAGTATGGTCCTGACGGATGGATGGAATATACTCTTGGATTACAGAACAAGATCCATTTTAATGGTGCATAACAACTACCATACCCACAACATTATTTTCCAACCTGATAAAATTTAGCTTCAACCTCTGAATTATTATATCCACTTCAAAATGGGGTTGGGTACATCGCAGTCTCGAGTGCTCATTTTTACTGGCAGATCTTGTATTGGCTTGCAGTTATTGGCTATTTGCTGCGATTATACCGGTTGGTCTCTGACCTCATTTTCTTACCAACAGTGAGCCTCGTGTAAAAGTGACACCCTTAAACCTCTGTTGCCTGACGATTTAAAAGTAATGTATTCTAATTTAATGCAATTATTTTTAAAGCAACCCATTACGCATAAACCCCAAGTCCGAGGATCAGGGAGCACGTGAAGGGATTTTATAAATACATGGATAATTATATAACTCCAATTTAACTGGCGAAATTGTTAATATATGACACATATGTGGAGGCAATCATCACATGCAGCAATCACATCTGATGGTCCTGAGGATCCATCGAATTCACACACAATCTTCCTTGTTACTCTCCCCGTACCTTGTTACTCTCCCCAAGTCAAAGATCAAAGTTCAGCTCCAATATGCAGGCAACTGCCACCTCGGGTTCTCTCTTCTCTTTCTACTAAGGAGCTCTTCGACTCCCTTTCGTGCTCGATGTTCCCTTTAGAGCTTTCATGTTTCTTGCAATCCCTGCTTCCAACTAAGACATCACAACTCCAAAACTACTGTAGTTGCTCGATGCTGAATCCTTCCTGATGCAGCGGTGTCGTTCCTGTAATAAGGTGACAAAAGTGACCCCGCGTGGTGCAACCAGATTTTTATATGGTGAATATTAAAAGAACAAATACTTAGATAATAGAAAATACCACCCGTCACTTCCCTGATGAGAATACGAAGAGAGTTGGGGGAGGGGGGGAAGAGAAAGAGAGAGAGATGAGGAGGAAGTGGGGGAGGGGGGGAGAGGATAGGGGAAAGTTAGAGGAGAGAGGTGAAAGTGAGGAGTGTGATGGTGGAGGGAAGGGCATTTCACCCAGGCAGATTGGCAGGGACTGCAAGCAGCAATCTCTCTTCATGACTTGTCTTCCATAATCTACTGCCCCTGATGTTAACTCAGCCTTGGAATTCTTCTACAGAAACCTGCTCTCTCACATGCACAGATTCGTCCTATCTCATCTTCAATTATCCCACCCTTCTTTCAGTTCCCGCCTATGGTACACTGAATCTTGTGTTGAGGCAGTTTCTCTGAAACAACTTCTCTTCTCTTCCTGGAAGGCAAATACAACTGATGGCAATCTCAGTGCTTTCCAAAAAGTCCACAACAAGTGTGTGTCCACTCTCAGGAGAGCCATAAAATAACATCTGTCCAACTTCAAGAATGAACTTTCAAACTTCTCTCCCTCATCTAAAACCTGGTGGTGCCTTGTTCAGTTTGCCTCTGGTGCATGCTCCCCTTCCATCCCTTCCCTCTCTTCAAATGTCACCACAGCCGACTCTGCTCGTGAAAAAGCAGAATGCTTCAATTCTGTGTTTGCTTCCAAATCCTGTGTCCCCAATCCCTCACTTTCGGTACCCACCCTTCCCTGTCATGCCCAACTACTCTGGGATTCTGTGTCTTTTGCACCTGAGAAGGTGGAGATGGTTCTTTCATTCCTTGACTCTGACTCTGCAACTGGACCGGATGGCATCAGTTCATGTGTCCTAAAAACCTGCTCTGCTGATCTTGCACTTCCTCTCTATGCATTTTTTCACCCTGTGATTTGTGCTCCGTCATCTTCCATCTGCTTGTAAATCTGCCAACATCACGGCATTACATTAAGAAGGTGCAAAAACGGATCCCCTTAATTGTAGACCTATCAGCTTACTTTCAATCATCAGCAAGGTCATGGAATCCATCATTGCAGTTGATATGAAATCTTTTGTTTTCTCCAACAACCTCATCTCAGATCATCAATTTGGCTTCAGACCAGGTCACTCCATCTTCGACATGCTGCTTCTACTCACCCAAGAATGGACAGAGGCCATCATGGCAGACAAGAGATCAGGACTGACTCTCTGGACAAAACTGCTGCTTTTGATAAAGTCGGGTATCCTCCCTTGCTCTCCAAACTCTCTGCCTATGAAATCCAAGGCCAACTGCACATATGTCTGACTGACTTCCTCTACTCTCGTAGAGAGAGTAGAGGAACATGCGGCTCTCAACAGAATCCTTTCACCTTCTTCCCCTGTCAAGGCTGGAGTGCCCCGAGGCAGTGTTCTGGGCCCACTCCTATCCCTGATCTTCATCAATGATCTCTGACTTTCTGGAAAATCTTCTTTATCTATTTGCTGATGACTCCACCCTCTGCCTTGACATCCCTCATCCTTCAGACAGACAGGCTGCAGCCTCTTCCCTCTCTTCAGACCTTGACAAAAAAAAATCACAAGCTGGTCAAACACTTGGAATATGTCTTTCAATCCTGACAAATCTCACACTCTCACAATCTCTCTCCAAAAGGACCGTCTGGCAAAAAAAATCCCACCCCCCCCATCTACTTTCTAAACAATACAGTGTCTAACTATCAGCCACGATCTTTCCTGGACAAACCACATTTCAACGTTGGCCTCCAAAGCCAGCCACCGCGACTGGGCATCCTACGTCGTACAAAGTCCTTCCTCGGTGCAGCTGAACTCCTATCCACATAAAAGCCCTTCTTCCCCAGCTTGATGGAGTACCGCCTCCTTTTTGGTCTTGTACCCTCTGCTCTTTCCGTGCTTTGTCCCCCCCCATGTTTCTGCAGGGCTCACACGGTGCACCATAAACCCTCTTCTGGTAAAATTACACAAATCCAGGATAACTGCTCACCTCCATTCATTTGTTTTTCTTTTTTTCCCCCCCATCTGTGGAATCTACTTCCTCGTTCTCTTCAATCTCATTCTTCCCTCCAGGTCGTCACGACAACTGTTCACCACCATCTCAGATCATCACCAATCCAAAACCATGATCTTTTCTACCCTCGTTAACCCCATACAAATCCCTCTGTAATTTTCCAGTTTTTCCTCCCTCATGTTTGAAATTATAATAAGTTTGATATTTCTAAAGTCCTGTGTATCAGCAGAATAATTTGCAGATCAAGTGTATATGCAAAAAAAACAACAACATTATCTTCAAATTATTTTTCTGCCAAAGGCTTTGCTTTAATGCACTTGATCCCATTGGATCTCAAAAGCTGAGCAGAATTGGTAAGTATGCTGGCCCATTCTCTTGAATGCTCATCAGTGTGCTCACAAGAAGCCTTGATAACTTCCTTGATTTCAAACTAACCCTAAACATGCCGCCACTCTTTTATGGGGAGCCGATACAGATAAAAACCCTCGTTGTAAAAAGCTGTGCAAATTGAATCCACACCAGTGAGAGAAAAGCACCAAGACTCTACCCACCCACCCGAAGCCACTCTCAAACTCAAGGTTGAGCCCGATTAATAAATAAAGTACACTCTTTTGTTACAAGGTCGAGGCTCATGAAAGAATAATATGACAGATGATGGAAGGAAATGGAGCTGACAGTGGAGCAGTGGCACAACACATTGATGCAAAGGGATGAACGAACATGAGGAGAAAGAAAAGGGAAGGAAACAATAAGCTCAAAGCAGACAGTGGGAGGTTGGTGGAGTATAACGAGGGTGGAAAAGATCATGGGTTTTGAGAAAGGAGAACTTGAGATGGTGATGTCCTGCCAACTTGAAGCACTCGAGGGAAGAGTGGGATTGTACAGACTGAGGAAGGATGTTCTCCAAATGGGAGAATGGAGGAACAAAGACATGAGCAGCAGGCTTGGATTTTGGAAGTTTCACGAGGAGGGGAATCATTATCCCATGGAAGCGATAAGAGAGGTTAATGCAGAGAGAGAGAGGAGAGAGGAAGAGAGAGAGAGAGAGAGAGAGAGAGAGAGAGAGAGAGAGAGAGCATGGCCTGATGGATAGAGGTTAAAAATGGAGGGCATCAACCTGTCTGCCATAAGAAAGCAGCAGACTGTGCTTCTGCTTCTTTGTAGGAGATGCCATTGATGTGGAGAACATTGGATTCTACACCCTACAAGTTGGGACAGGTACAGTGGCCTGCAAAAGTATTCACCCATCTCCCCCCCCCCCTCTCCGCGACTAAATGTTCACTTTCTGATGCCACCTGAACTTATTTCATGATGCTTTCAAATCAAACTTAATATATAAAGACTTCACAAACTACTCCAAAGTGATAAAGCTAAAAATGCAGATAAAATGTGAATAAGTTTGAT
>CM068961.1:20637097-20651672 GCA_035128595.1 Eptatretus atami | reverse complement strand
TGTGTGTGTGTCTGTGTCTGTGTGTCTTTGTCTGTGTCTGTGTCTGTGTGAACTCGATAGGGAATTAGCAGACAGTTTGGAGATTATGTGTGAGAATTCCCTACAGTACTCGGGCTGTGGTTAAGCTGTGGTAGTCAAATGGACCAAGGCTCGGTTTTCTATTGTCGATGAAACTTGTATGCTTTTTGGCTTTGAACAGCTGTACGTTGCCATACGTGATAAATGGATGGTCTTCTTCAGAGCATCATTTTGATTTTAAATCAAATTCAGTTTCTGTTTCCCACCTTGCATGTTTCATAAGGCTGATCGACGTTACGGTCGTGTAAAGTCATTTCAATCGTTTTTATCTTTGTGGTCATTAGCATTTAACTTGATTGTAGAAAAATCTGGAGGAAAACCACTGAGATTATGGGTTTTTGCGAGTCACGTGATGGCCGTAGATTTAACAGATGCGACGAAAGCACAGGAATTGTCCCGTCGAAGGAACCAGCTTATCTGTGGGTTTACGAGATGAATTTAGCAGCATTTACAAGGTTTGGGGACGCACCTTTAAAAGGGTTGTGTAAAATTGCGATTAAAAACGAACGTATTTGAGATGTCGTAAATATTGTTACTGATTTCGATCGTTAGGGACGACGCGCTGATATGACGTAAGGTTCGTGGGGGGGGGGTGCATAGTGATTACGTCATCACGTGGGCGAATCGAATTACATTCACGATACGGAGATTGATTTAAGAAATATATGTGAAAAATATTGAACCGAAGATGCTCGATTTTTATCGTTCTGGGACGAGTGCACGCGTTACCAGACATAGAAACGACATCCTTTAACACACAGCGCGGTAATAAAAGTGTTACTTTCGGTTGTTGTTTTGGTTAGGTACCGGGAAAAAAACAACAAAAAAAGTCACTTCCGGCTGCCTACATCGAGTTCTCGGGACTATACAAAGGCTATTCTGATATTGATGCGAGGGGGTGAATGGCATGCCAGCGATGGCTTTGCCGGCCGTGTTTGGTGGGTGCTTCGTGTGCTGGTTGGCACCAGAGTAGAATGATCTATTGTTGATGATAAGTGTTAGAAATGTTTCATGCTGGTCTGTGAGGGCCATGTGTGTGGGGCAGGTTCGTGATTTCTTGCGTTCTTGGCGTTTTTTCCACCGGATGTGGAGCAGAGTGTCTTTACTTGTAATTTTTCTGTGTATTTGGTATCGCTGGTTGTGGAGCTCGAGTTGCACCTGGATGTGCCAAGAGAACCGTGTAATTTTGGGGTTGTTCGTTCTTGCCCCAGTGGATTCCTTCATACCTGAATGAAGGAGGGATGCACATAGGAGTTTTGTGGAAGTTTTAAAATCACAACGCTTGAATGTAGAGTGGTTTTGCTTCGGTCGCCATGCTGGTTGACGAACTGGAGGGTATTGATTTGAAGCTTCCTGGTGTTGGACTGCTGTTGTGGAGGTTTGTGGATTTGTACACAGTTTTTGGGCAGGGAGAGACGGCAGGACCAAGCACCGAAGGATCGGGGATTCAGGATGGAGGTCAGGGGAGTTTAATGCCTTGTTTGTTTTGAGCAAGGAATTGATTGTATTTAAAGTGGATTTACGCATAATGCCCGAGTATGTCAGAGGTAAATTGGATGGAATGTGCAAGCGTTATTCTGTTGGCTAATGGCAAGGAAAGTTGTTTTTTTCTTAAAGAGACAGAGAGGGTTTGATGGATGGATAGGATGATTTGTATAGGGTATTCACTGTCTAAATGCTATAGCAGTTCATCATGTGTAAACAAATGAGGTAATAAAATACAAATTGCATCAAAATATATATGTGCCTCTGGAGGCACTGCGCTGTGATATCTGATATGTCAGATTCATTCATGATCATTTATTTTAATTTGAAAAGAAAAATGGGACTTGTATTTAAAAGGTCAGAGATTTAATGTTTGATTGAGTTCTGGAGTGATTATAGAAATTGGTTAAGCATTATTTTTCAGATTATTTCACTCCATTTACAATGAAAGACATGGAGCTCATCAAGTTAATGAAACAATGTTAGCATTTTGGTATTGTTTAAACTGTTTGGAGAAATTTATTACAATGTGTCAAGTTCTTGTTTTCAAATGGACGCTCTGCAGCTCGGCAATCTCGACGCCATGCGGACAACGGAGTGGAACTCTCATCATAGGGTTTGCACAGCTGAGAGTCCGTGAAAGACTTCCAAAAAAATCATCCTGTGAATTAATGTGAACCTGTGAATTACTCATGTTTAATTACTCCTGTGAATAACTTATCTTGAATTATTTGGAATCTATTTGTGAATTATGATAACCAAGCACACAGGTGTGATCTGCACAATTGTTTGCGAACATTGGACACGGTACACCAGTGTGTTTTGACTTGTAATGGTGGTGATGGGGATAATCTTAGGGTCAATGGGACCAACAAGTGATACTCATGAAATGTTTGTATATGATATTAATCAGAAAGTGATTTTCACACACCTTTTACCGGATTGGTTGTCAAATACATAAAAATGGAAATAGTGTATGGTAACCGTGTTAGTTACTTTCAGACTAAGCTCATAAAAAAAGGAAAATTGGGGGAAAGAACTCATTGGAGAACCATGATGTTTCTTTTGTCATAATTGATATAAACTTTTTGTTTGAGATTTCAAATTGAGATCCTTTACCTAAGGACTTTGATATTCTGTTAAGTGAGGATAGGAAAAGTTACTGAGAATTGAATCAAGATATAATATATTAAGTTAAGGTACTTACATAATATTGAAAAAGGGTCTCTGTATTAAATTGATCACAGATTGGTCAACACTACATATTAGAATCAAGTTATAAGGAAAAAACATGGTATTTACATAACCATAATGCAGAATGATAAAGAATGGAGAGACCAAGCAATCATGAATCAATTAAATGGAATTAGGATTGTACCATGTATTGTAACTGTATTGCTCTCATGATTAGGAGCTGGTATGACCTGACTGTAATTAAATAAATGACTCTACAATTGTGGAAAGACAAACAAAAACAATAACGAGAATTATGCGGAGTACAGAAAACATGACGATGAAATAAATGTTAAATCGATCAAAATAAAAATTATATTATTGAAAAGAGTGCAATGACGCTACAAGCCAATTTAAATATTACCTATGTTATCTGTCTTCTGATTAATTGGACAAGTGCATGATTTTTATTAAGTTGTACTTCTTGTACGTTTACATAAGTAAGTTGAGGTATTTCTAACACTGACTTGACCATCTTTCATCAGCACAGAAGTGCCAAGCTAGCTGGAAAAATAAATAAATAATGGCAGTTGCTCTGGAACTGCTTGTGAATGAAACTGTGGATTGTTTGCAGATAATGATTGCAAATGTTAAAATGGTAACTGTGAAAAATCGAATCGCGTTGGATTCGGTACTTGAAAGAAGTAACTAACTTTCATATTTTTTGTATAGATTGGAATATTTTTTGGTGAAAAGAATTATTGATTACAAATTGGAACCCTGATAAAGACTGTTTAATACCACCAGATTAAAGGATAAATTATTGGCTGAAATCCCTGAGCTTGAAGCTCACAAAAAGGAAGAGTGTGCTTTTAGCATTCCAGAAGATGTGGCTTTGTCACTATCAAAAGCATCAGAAATACTGATGCACTTGTGATGGCTAAAGCTGCAAAAAATCTTGAGACGACACATACTAGACCATCAATCAAGATTTGATGGCACATTTCCTGAAGGCTGTGTTAAAGATGCAATACCACCCTTTCTCTTCAATTCGTCGGGATGGTTGAACATGGAGCAGACATCAAATCACAGCTGAGATTTGGGGCTTCAAAGTCTGACAGGCCATTTCAGCTGCTGCAATATAACTGCTATTCCGATACAAAAGGGAGCAGCAACACACAGACACTCCAAAACAGAGAAACACCATTCACAGTGTAATCGGTCTCTCTATCTTGCCAAAACCAGGAAGAGAAGCCTGGTAGAAATGCTGCATGAGCATGGCTCAGCATCTCTATGACGACTAACAGTCCATGGTTGATTTTCCCTTGCAAATGGAAGAATTTTTCTGTCCATATCTGAACCATATTGTCAAGTTAGTAAACCTTAAAAAAAAATCTTGATTTTGTTCCAAACGCTAGTTCGTGAACAATGGTTTATAGCTATTGTGGCAGCCATCTTGGACTCCCATCTTTGTTTCAGCAGTATGCATGGGACTAGAAATCTAAAACATGTCCACCTAATTAGTTGATCCAAAACCTAGGTATAGATCCAAAAATTATGAGTCTATGTCTATTATTTTCCTGAAATATGAGCATTGTTTGGTTTTGCGGCAGACATCTGGATGCCATCTTTGTTACAACCATGCTGTGAGGTGTTACATTACAAAGAATAATCATGCTAAATCTAGACACAAAAAATTTGGTTTACACCTTAATGTTTGTTTGTTTTTCAAATATTTAGCTGCAGAAGAGGAATTTTCTGTGCATATTGCGGCCATCTTGAAAAATGGTCGCCATCTTGGAATTTTGCGTGGCCAGCCGCCTTTTTTGAAAAAGTGGACCTCAAAGAGTATTTGTGCCAAATTTCATGCTTGCATCACAAACGAAGTATTTTTGCAGTTATCTGCTGCACTAAAAGGTTGATTAATTATATAGGTTGGGAGTGGGTAAGAGGTATGTTGCCACAGCTACATCAGGGATCAGGGTGCAGTATCAATTTGAGGTAGGAATGAGTCATTTGACACATCATGAAAAGGGAGGGCCAGTGTTCAGGGGAAAATCAAAGGGACAGACTGTGAAGAAGGAATAATTAGGAAATAAAAAGTAAGCAACAGAAAGTGGGGGGGGGGGGGGGAAGAAAAGAGATTATAAATAAATTTAAAATGAGAGGACAAGGGAGAAAAAAAAAGGAAGAGGAGAGAGAAGAGGAAAAAGGTGGTGGCAATGTAATCGTGCAATAACTAATGGAGGGGGGGAGGGTGTAATCTTGGTGTCGAGTCCATTAGGTGTGATGGTATTTTCTGATCAGGTTATCAATGGAGTTGAGAAAAAGTGATTTCTTATGGCCTGCAACACGGGGTCAAAGTTTGTGGCCCCTTCGGTAAAAACCAGCAGACCCTGAATGGGTGGCGAACACCTAATAAACACATAAGAAAATCAAATAAATAAACTGTTACACATACCTGTATTTCATAAATGAGCACTTATGGCATCTATATATTACTAAAACTCTCATCTTGTATGTATGTATGTATGTATGTATGTCCCGAAATACAGCCAAAACAGTACACGATAGCGCAAAAATTTTAGGGTCACCTTACTCACCATTCGTCTGCGTGTGCGCTATCAAGTTTCGTTCAAATCGGAAACGAAAAATTATTTTAAAAATCAATTCCCGATTCAGTCAAATACTCTTCGGGAGAATTTGATCAATGCAAACAACCTCAGCGGTATAGTTCGCTGGAGCTATCCCCTTTTTTTTTTCTTGAAATGATTTTTTCATCAACCGCTGTCACAACGGGACCCAACGGTTCACGGGTCATCCAGTACATGATAACAATAATACCTCTTATTGAAAAAAAAGAAAGAAATTTTATTGTTTGTTTTTTTCCATCATCAGAGTCGAGGTCAAAATCATCAGACATTCTCCAGTAAATAATTTTTACAATTTACACATTTACACAAATCAGTCGATTAAAACTAAGGAGATACCAGAGTGGGTACAAAAACTTGCACCATCCTGCCATGTTTGTTTTTTTACATTCAGAATTATTTGGCAGTCAATCGACTGGGTAGTGACTGTCAACTTGCATAATCCTTATTATATTGTGTCGGAATTGACAGGCTTGTGCTTATTGTACTGGCATTTCATTGCCACCTTTTCTCTTCGTTTTTTTTTTTGATGTACTGTGCATGTACATCAATATGAATTGTTCACAGGTTGAAAACAATCCTCTCATTGCTTACCTAATAGGAACATGGATCTTGTAATAAAATTTTGATTTGTAATTTGCTATCACAGATCAGATACCATACCTTTAGCTTCTGTAATCTTAGCTCCCTTTTCACTTGCTTTCTCATCTTATTGGTGGTGGCTAACAACGCTTGAGTCGCAATTGCTTCAGATGGTAATTAATACAGAAAAATGTCAGAAGACCAAAGCTACCCTTTAACTCCTGTGCCAATGCCATTAGCACATGTCGACGGATCACCCAATAAAACAGAGAAGTCTAAACTCATTAAAAGTTTGAGAGCCAAATAGCCGGTGCACCACCAGATGTGATAGACATTGTTGTTGTTGATGCTACATATGTTTGGAGGTGTTGTCCTGGTGATGCTGACAAAATTGTGCAGCTTTGTGTGTGATCCACACAACAGCCCATCATTTTATTCAAAAACAGGCTGTGGCTGTTTGGCTGCAATGTTTTCTGGGGGGCACAGCTGTGCTGCTGATACAAAGCTCCCTGTTACCAGCAAGCTGGTACTTACTTCACCAACCTCAGAAGGATGAGAAGCTGTCATGAGAGGCTGTCAACCCTCTGGTGTTAATTCAACATTATGACAGGGGCTTGAACTCAAGACCCTAACATCTTTAGACATCCACCCTAATCGTTAAGCCAACACCAAGCGAGCCAATCAATAAAGGAGGTTGAGAGATGAAGTTGTGGATTTACTCATTGTGATTACAAGATGAGAGAAAATGTGATCTCAAAACTTCAGACAAGGACTGCCATTGAGGAATTTCAAGACCGTTCTGTTGAAATTTTTGGTAAAAGAATAGCAGTTACAGTTGTGTGAAAGTGTTATGGAAGAAGCAGCTTTTCCTGGGGTTGGAGCAAGAATTCTATTGTTTTGAGGTAAAAGAGTGCAAAAGGCATCCCATTCCTGACTCAGCAAATCAACATGAAGACTTTGTCGAGCATTTTAGACATTGAAATGCCAAAATTATTGTCAGATTATCTGACACTGACGTCAGGATCATAAAGTTGTATCGTATGAATAACATTGCTTCAAACATTTGGATGGGTCTGAGAACCAGCACAAACAATACGAACCAGTATGTCTATATTTCTGCCCTTGCTGAGTCTCTGGGTCCGAAACTAAGTTCTGCCCTTCCAGCCATACATGCTTTTTCAGTCTGTGATCACACTGCATCTTTTGCGTCCCTGGAACATACGTCCCTTAGAATTGGTGAAGATAAACAAAGTCAGCATGGATGCCTTTGCGAAGCTTGGTGATTCGTGTTACCTATCACCAGATACTATTTCCAGCATGGAAGCATTTGTTTGTCCTCTCAATGGGAAAACCAAAGCTGTCAAGTGTGAGTGATGCTCGGCTTGTATTGTTCCGTCAAGCTAATTCACCCAAAATCGAGAAGCGTCCCTTGACGAAATTAAGCAAAGCAACCCGGACTTACTTCCACCTTGCAGGTCAGTTCTTGTTGAAAAGATCAAGCGCAAAAACGATGTGGCTTCAATTTGGAAAAATGCTCACAATTGTGCTCCAGACATGTGCGTGCAACCCTCCAGAGAATGTCTGGAAGCTTGACAAAGGTCGTTACCAGATTTCGTGGTTTGAAGGGGATTTGATTCCGTACGACATTTCTCAACGTTTGGATGATGATCTCAAGGCAGGTGGTGAAGAAAAAGAGGAACCAACATAAAGCTCTTTATCTGATGATTCAGTGAGACTCTGATGAATCAAATACCATTGAGTTTTATCGATATAAATTTATCTAAACTTGTAGTATTGGTTGAATGAGAAATATGGACAATGATAGGTATATGTAATAAGCATTTTAAACACAGTCCCTGACAAATACTATATGTTCAGATACTGCATATGAAACCACAGCTCAGTGTTGGCTTAGCGGTTAAGGTGGCTGGCTTAATATCTTTGGGTCCTGAGCTTGAGTCCCTGTCATGCAGTAACATAACACTTCGTGGGATGACTCAGCCTGTCATCCTTCCGAGGTTGGCGAAATGAGTCCTACCTTACTGGGAGGAATGAGCCAGTTAATAATCCTGCATTGGGGTGGCCCCCTGTCCAGGATTGTGCCCCCAAGCCCAAGGAAAACTTCCTTGGCAGCCATATGCATCTGAAAGTGTGAAAGGAGTGCTTCTTCTTCTTATATGAAACTATCGTGGGCCGTAGGTGCGTGCCCGTAGGTGAGTGCCCATAGGTGAGTGCAGTATGTGCAGCCCTCTCTCGCCCCTCTCTCGCCCCCCCCACTCTCATCTCCCACTCTCATCCCCCTCTCTCGCCCCTCTCTCTCGCCCGCCTCTCTCGCCCCTCTCTCCCCCTCTCTTGCCCCCTCTCTCTCCCCTCTCTTGTCCCTTCTCCCCTAGTCTCGCCTTCTCTCTCCCCTCCTCTCTCGCCCTCTCTCTGGCCCCCACTCTCATCCCCCCTCCCGCGTCCCCTCTCTCGCAGATATGGGTCGACAGATAAATGGCCGTAACTTGGGAACCGCTCGTCCGATTAATTAACCTCGAAAAGGCAATCCGCGGGCCCCAGCAATATTCTGGCAAGTTCAATCGTGCAAAAGAAATAATAAAAAATAAATAAAAAATAAACATTAATTGTGATGTCATTCGTGATTAGACCGTGTCCTGTCATTGGTCGACAGATAAATGGCCGTAACTTGGGAACCGCTCGTCCGAATTAATATCAAACCTTGAAAGCACATCCGTGGGGCCCCGGCAATATTCCTGGCAAGTTCAATCAGATCGGACGCAATCGTGCAAAAAAATACTAAATAAACTTAATTGTGACGTCATTCGTGACGTCAATGCACGGTGTCTTGTCATTGGTCGACAGATAAATGCGTAATTGGGAACCAGCTCGTCCGATCGATATCAAACTCGAAAAGGCACATCCGCGGGTCCTCCGGCAATAACTTCCTGGCAGTTCATGAGATCGGACCGGCGGTCGTCGAGAAACTGCGGTCGCAGACAGACAGACAAACAGACTGACAAACAGACAGACACACACACACACACACAGATTGCTGGAATTATAGATAGATTACAGCAAATGAAAACATTAAAATTACTTTTGAGACATTATACTCTTTTTCATCTAAAATAAAGCCCTCCAAGAATTCTGATCTGCAACAGAGTATCAATGCTGCCAAAGTAGTTTCTTGATAAGGGTTATTCAAGGTGGTTTGCCATTGCCGTCCCAGCAGTATTTAGGGCAGGCATTTTGGAATTTGACTATAGTGCCAGAGATAGCTCACCGACTCTTACCGATATTCACCGTTGAGATCTTTTACTTCCACCAAGTAATGTTGGCAGATGGGTCGCCCAATTTAACGTCCATCCAAGGGACGGCACACACACTGATGAATCATCCTGCTTGTGAAACAGCAGGATGACAATTTATATCTGGGCCTTGATTCAAACTCAGGTTAGACAGCTTAGAGGCCAGTGTGTACACCTCTAGGCCATCCTGCCAGCCCAAAATATGCTTGTGATATGTGAAAAGTGGTGAAGTCACTAATTTGGATAGATTTCGGCTTCCTTCAGTTTGTTCCGGCTTTCATCCAAAATGTGTCGTACATGAACTTTGACCCCGTGGGTCTCTGGCCAGGATGGTGCCCAGATAAATCACTTTTTGTAAAATCCAATGGTAGCCCTAAAAGAAAATGATATCAAACCGAATGGCCTCAGACACAAGATTAAAACCCCCTTAAACCTTGGTAACACCAACCAATTTCCTCTCATCTAACGCAATGCAATTCGCAGCTCGTGGGATAATTGTAGGAAATCGTAGAAAGTTTCCACGGTGACGATGCACCAGTCCATAACAACCGACGTCAAAGAACTGGCCATTGTCAGTTCCGCCTTGGAAACCAAGAAGGCCAGCAATGATTGGTCCCTCTCTTGCGCATCAAAAGTAGGATCACCTGTCAAAAGTTCAGCAACAAGAGAAGAACAAAATGGCACTGGCAAAATCTTGCAAGAACAAGTGAGTCAGGCAGCTTAGGAAATGGATGTGGATGTTCTAGACAAAAGCACTAAATTTTCCCCACGTGAAACTCATAGCTTTAGCTTTCCAGTTTTGGTAGGAACCACTTCCTCCGAATATATTATGGCCGCCATCTTGGATTTTCAAGATGGCTGCCATGTAAAAACATATCTTTCAATATCTCAGTTTCTAATCCACTTTGGATCATAATCTTGTGTCTAAACACATTTTCAGGGTCAAGAAATACAACTATATATTTAGGATCATGTCAGATTGGTTATTTGGTCAAAAAATAAAACAAAGCTTGGTTATTTTCAGTTTTTTCTTTCAGGGCGAATAGTTCCATCAACATAGAGGAAAAAAAATAAGTTTTTTTTCCCTGATGAAAGGTGTGTAGTAAAAAATTCCATGAACATTTTAAGGTTCCTGGTACGAAGTCAGAGGTAATGGAATTTCGTAAATTTCGGTTCTGCTTGAATAAAACAGAGAACGGCTGTGGGGAAATCGACGTGTATATCTATTCAACTTGTAGTTCCTCTGGATGATGTTCTTGACTTGAGGATACGGGCGGCTTAATAGTGAATAGGATCCTTTCTTAATGTATTTTTTTTTTTTACGCAGATTGTAAAGTCGTCTATCTACAGTGTTGACGGGTTTTTTTGTGCTCAAGTGAACCGACAACAATGGAGGTAGAAAAAAGCATGCTTGGCAA
This sequence comes from Eptatretus atami, assembly GCA_035128595.1. Classification (NCBI taxonomy): domain Eukaryota; kingdom Metazoa; phylum Chordata; class Myxini; order Myxiniformes; family Myxinidae; genus Eptatretus; species Eptatretus atami. The sequence continues at coordinate 20,640,977 of CM068961.1, read as the reverse complement.
AGAACTTGCACATCTTGCTTGATTTGAATTTGAAGCTGGAAATGTCACTGCACAGACGATGGAGCCTGAGCAATTTGGAACGCGACATTGAACTCCCCTGTGTTAAAAAAATATTTTTTTTTTGGTTTCTTCTTCTCATGAGAGTTCCAAATATTTTTTTATTCGTTTATTTTAGTTCTGCTGTTAATTTTTACAGGGGCTTGCCATATTGAAGGTCTTGCCGAATGTGATTGGTATGAGTTAGGTTTATTACAACAATTCTGTAAATGTAGAATTGGCATGTTCTCCTCGCAGTGGAAAGTTTTACTGTACGTCTTTGCGTCATTCGTTTTCGAGTTCATCAAATTTTGCACACCCAGTGGCAAGCAGTCATTTTTCTCTTTGTTTTATTTCTTCAAAAAGTTTAATAGCATACATACATACTTTGACGGTAATTGCTGACCCGTGTCAAAGGAAATAAGATTAATTTCATATGGAGACGTTGCAAATGGCGGTCGAGGTTGAAAGCGTCGAGGTCGCATCCGCTTGCTCCTGGGATGGCGCCGTTTCCAGATACTGAACACTTGTTAGTGACGGGATGGGGGTTTTACAGTCCGTTGGCCTGGGATGTCACTCTGCACAGTAATTTACCTCCACAGACGCTTTTAATCCGTCCTCTAGACCCCTTTACCAAGTCCTAACCACAGCTGACACAAACTCTAAGTGCTTTTCCATCGGTGGGAAGCATTTCAGGGTCGCGCGGTCATTTTACGCACGCCTCACCCGCACTCAAACCAATTTCCATTGCAGTTAGGATGAAAAAAGGAAGAAAAATAAAAAAAAGAGTAAAGTGCCACTTTTGCTAAATAGCTTCCCAATTTTATTAAAATGTTTCCCTCACTCTACTGCTTTACATTGTGCATTACGATTGTGGTATTTAATATTCGATTTGTATTGTTACGATGACATCAATTACATCCATTGTATAAATATGTATCAGACAATGTTTGCCATATAATTTGCTTCATATGTTTGTATAGAAGTAATTTCTGTGAATATGGACTTGCAAGGATAAATAAATCAGCAATGTTAAATTATTAAGTGAATGAGCAGGTAAGCTTTGTCCTCGACCGACCAACCCAATCCTTCAGACCCATTGTAATGGTTATCTCGATTGACATATTTTGATCTTCACCTGCATGACCGATCATGGTCCAGGAATCACGAGAAAGTAAATGGGAACAAGTTGCGAAAAACTGACATCAACTATATCAGTTTATTATTCCAAATCATTGACTTTATAGAGTAAAGTCTTTTAGACTATTACATATGAATTATTGGTATTTTTGCAAATGTCGAGCAGAAAAAAACTTTAGAAAACACAAAAACGAAGCTGCTTGCTGTTAGGAATGTTCCTATTTGGTTCGTGAGACTACAAGGTCAGAAAGCTGATGCCGGAGATTCCAAGCAGGATAGAAGTCCTGGAGTTTGTCTTGAGCATGCTGGCATGACAGTCGTGCAAAAATCGTTGGATGCTTGATCTGGACATTAAAAGAATTAATCAAGTTGAGCAATTATCTTCAGCAGCAAAGTGCCAAGTACACACAGTGTTCCATTATCCGTTAATGAGAAGTAATGATCCGTGTTCACAGCAACTCGAGCAGATAGAGCGATCTCATGAGTGAGACAAGATAAGAATCAGGAAAAGAGAAGGGAAAAGAATCTGGAAAAGAGAAAACAAAACGTTTAAACTGTCATTTATATTCATTCCTCATCAGGCCGAAGTGGTCCTCTTGTAGTGAAGAAGCATGTGCCTTCCTGCAACAAGATGTTGATAACATCCAGGCTTGGGCTGACAAGCAGCAAATTACATGAACGCATGAGAAGTGCTAGGTAATGACTATCTTCAACAAGACATATTTCAGTTGGATGCATCTGATTTCTCAGTGGTAGTTCCATTCCGTATAGCAACTCTTGGTGTCAGCATTGACCAGAAGCTTAACTGGGTCATCTACATAAGCCGGCTCACTACAGAGGCTGGGCACTGTAATGAATGACTTATTTTCAGAAAAAAAGATTCAGGTCGTGGGTTTGATGAAATATTCACCACTTGCCTTGTCGAGATTATCCATAACAAAGCTCAATCTCACCCAAGACAGAGGCTGAGCACCCTCTCACATTCGTGTGCACCCTCTGCTTGGAGCTGCAGTATGTATGTACATTAATTAATTATAATGCACTGCAGAGACTCACCTTTCCTGCTTCAACAACATCTCCCAGTCCCATCACCTGCATGAAGATCCTCAAAAGCAATGCCATGCAGGGAGCCCCACTCCTTTGAAGTTATACGTCATCAATTAACATCCTGACTTGGATGTACTGTATGTATACTCTTGATCCTTCATAGCTGTATCGAAAAAGAAAATCGAACGTTTTACTAATGAACATCACATATCCTGAGCCTCAGACACCATCATTATCGTGACAAAGTTATTTATTTATTCAATTTTTATTTATTTATTTTTTGTATACCTTGTCGAGGCTCGTGTGAGAGCTAACACACAACGCACAGCAAGGGGGGGGGATGAGACAAGAGGGGCGGGAGTGGGAAGGACAAAACAGTGGGGAACAGAGACATTAGGAGATCTGTGGAAGGGAGAGGGATGGGGTGGGGAACATGGGGAATACAAGATGGACATTACAGGGACTTTCAGGAAGGAAAGCAGGGAATTTGAAGGAGGTGGGTTTGGGTGGATTATCGGGGGTAGAAAAGATCGAGGATTTGGTTGTGGATAATAAGAGGTGGTGGTGAACAGCTGTTTTGAAGGTCTGGAGGGAAGAGTGGGATTGAATAGAGTGAGGGAGTTTTTATTCCAAAGCCTGGAAAAAAGAGGAATGAAAGAGTGAAGGTGACAGTAATTCGTGATTTTGGTAGTTTTACCAGAAGGGGGTTGTTGGCGACCTTGAGCGCCCTGCTAAATGTGGTGGGACAAATGCGAGAGAGAGCAGGCGGGCGAGGCTGGAGAGGAGACGGTAGAAGACAGAAAGACCACCGACCAACCTGGGTGATTGAGTGAGAGGCCAAAGACTCAGCCTCATCGCGGGAGATGCCAATGATCCGAAATGCCTTGCTTTCCACAGCGTGAAGCCGAGAAAGGTGGAGGCAGGAGCACCAGCCAGAGAGGAGAGCAGTAACTCCATCAGGCTATGGAGGAAAGCTTTGTAAGTGGTCAGGAGCTCAGGTGGGCCGAGGAAGGACTTTGCACGACGGAGGATTCCCAGTCGGCGACTGACTTTGGAGGCGAGGTTTGAAATGTGGCTTTCCCAGGAAAGGTCATGGCAGATAGTGAGACCCAGAAGCTTGAAAGAAAGGACTTCTTCCAGAGGATTGTTGAGAAAGTGGATGGGGTTTTTTTCTAAATGGTCCTTTCGGAGAGACATAGTGAGAGTGTGAGATTTGTCTGGATTGAAAGACATGTCCACGTGTTGGACCAGTTTTGTGATTTTAATCCAGATCTTCAGTGAGCGAGAAAGCTGCTGCTTGCCGGTCTGAGGATAGACAGATGGTACGGCAGAGGGTGGAGTCATCAGCAAAGCGATATAGAGGATTTCCAGAGAGTCGGAGAGATCGTTGATGAAAACCAGAAAAGAACAGGGCCCAGAACGCTACCTTGAGGAACTCCTGCCTGGACAGGAAGAGGGGATGAAAGAAATCCATTTAGGGCCACACGTTGAACTGCGACAAGGAAGGAAGTCTGCGATCCATGAGTGGAGATGGCCTTGGATACCATAGGAAGAGAGTTTGCTGAGCAGGGCAGGGTGCCATACTGTGTCAAAAGCACGTGATATGTCTAGGGATATGGCTCTCATGTCATGTCCGGCAATGAGGACCGCCATCCAT
>CM068961.1:20561855-20601990 GCA_035128595.1 Eptatretus atami | reverse complement strand
CCCACAGAGTCCATCAGTCCTGGGCCATGGTTTAGTGTAAAATTATAAGGTTAAGGTAAAATTGTAAATACGTGGAACCTCACCTGCATGTCTGTTGTAGCGCCGGCAATTGTAGATAAGTCGTCTGAATGAGTGAGCTTGTTAAATTAGTTACGCAGCCCATAGGTTATTTTTTTTGGGACACGGACACACAAAATGTCGCACTCAGGATCCGTAGGTAAAACGTATTGGGGAGAACCTACACATGAAGGCACACAAAATTTGACGACTCGGGACGAGTCTGTAAAAAGGGGAGGGGGTAGTGTTGCGGTTTTGGAAATTCACAAAACACCATTCAGGTTCCCCGAAGATCAGTTATTCAATAAGTAAGTGTTTCAGGTCAGAATCCCCACCGATGTGTAAAGGGAATTATTCGTGTGCCGGGCAATCTTTGAGGTAGCCTTATTCTTTCCTCTATCTTTTATTTTAACTTAAACATCGCAACGCCATCATCTCCAACGAAACATCACAACGCCATCATCTCCTTATCACAACGCCATCATCTTCCAACGACACATCAACGCCATCATCTCCTACAAACATCGCAACGCCATCATATCCTACAAACATCACAACCACATCATCTCCTACAAACATCGCAACGCATCATCTCCTACAAACATCGCAACGCCATCATCTCCTACAAACATCGCACGCCATCATCTCCAACAACATCAGCAACGCCATCATCTCCTACAAACATCGCAAGCCATCATCTCCTACAAACATCACAACGCCATCATCTCCTACAAACATCACACACGCCATCATCTCTACAACATCACAACGCCATCATCTCTAACGAACATCGCAACGCCATCATCTCCTACAAACATCCAACGCCATCATCTCCAAACGAACATCGCAACGCATCATCTCCTACAAACATCGCAACGCCATCATCTCCTACAAACATCACAACGCCATCATCTCCTACAAACATCACAACACGCATCAATCTCCAACGAACATCCAACGCCATCATCTCCTACAAACATCGCAACGCCATCATCTCCTACAACATCGCAACGCATCATCTCCTACAAACATCGCAACGCCATCATCTCCAACGAAATCACAACGCCATCATCTCCTACAAACATCGCAAACGCCATCATCTCCTACAAACATCACAACGCCATCATCCCTACAAACATCCAACGCCATCATCTCCTACAAACATCACAAACGCCATCATCTCCTACAAAACATCACAACGCCATCATCTCTAACAAACATCACAACGCCATCATCTCCTACAAACATCACAACGCCATCACTCCACAAACATCACAACGCCATCATTCCTACAACACAAACCATCATCTCTCAAACATCACAACGCATCATCTCCTACAAACATGCACAATGCCATCATCTCTACAAACATCGCAACGCCATCATCTCCTACAAAAACGCCATCATCATCGACAAAATCACAACGCCATCATCTCCTACAAACATCGCAACGCCATCATCTCCTACAAAAACGCCATCATCATCGACAAACAACGCTCCCTCTGCTCTAAGCCGCCATTGTGCGCCACGCGAAACGCCGGGCGAGCCGATTTGCATAATCGGATCAAACGAGGTTTCCTTGACACCAACCCGTGACGTCGAACATGGGGTTCCCAGCGAGGCTTACCAGGGGTGAGAGGTCGGAGGTGAAAAGTGGCGGAGCCCGGCCTCGGGTTGAGAGATCAAAGAGCGGCTCGCCCCGGCCAATATAAGGGCGGAGCTCGGAAGAGTTCGCAGCTGACTTCGGAGATTCATCGCTCTCTGGAGACGGGCAGTCGCGGGAGAGGAAGGCACACGGAGCACGCATTCGGGGAGGAGGCAGAGGTGGCAGCAGCGCGGAGAAGCGGCACTCAGGATATTCGTCCCTCTCTGGAGTCGAGCAACTGCGTCGTGGTCGGGCGAACGGCCCTGAGACGGTCGAGCGACGCTGAGGTAGTGAACGGGCCCAAAGAGCATCAACTCTAAAAGAGCAAAAGCCCGTTCACTCCTCCGAGCGCGTCGCCGGCCAGGCCGACCGACCAGGCCGCAGTAGAAGCTGACGACCGAGGGAACCGAGCAAGCCGCTCGCCAAGCTGCTCAAGCCGCCCGGCCATTAAGCGACTGGCGCGTAGCAACACAAGGGCCAAAAGGAACATCCGGGGTCACGACCGAAGACCTTCGAGCTGTCACAAGGGGCGGCAAGTAACCTGCCCGGCCTCTTGTGAGCCTTCGGTCATCCAGGCTCCGAGTTGGAATAAAGGCTCACGAGCCCGTTTCTTTTCCTGGGTTTTGTATGAAAGTCTGTGCGCCTTGTTTTTATAAGTAGAATTGTTGGTTAAGTGTGTGCCTGTACATAATAGAATCGGCTGAGGCTTTTTCGTCTTTGTCCCTTTTCCCCATTGATTGCTTGCCTGTATAAATAAATGCCCCCTTTTGAATGTCAATCTGCTCGTTGCGTCATTTCCTCCCATTGACTTCCACGGCGCGTTCGGGAAATTAGCCGGCTATTAAAGCCAAATTAAAGTGGTCAATTGGTCGACGGAACTGGCGATTAAAACCGCTCGGCATCGCACACGGAACGAGCGCGCTAGCGGCTCGTTTCCGTACGAGTCCGTCGAGGTATAAATTCTCGTACTTCTGTCTGCGCGGATAATTAGGTATATCGAGATCGGCGATTAACTCTGTACCGCATGGACAGTATATTGACAGTTTATGGTGCGTTAAGGCATCCGTAGCAGGTTTCCGGAGTTGTCCGGAAGCTACGACTGAATTCCGGGTTTCGGGGACGCGCGACTGCGGTTGGGCCTTAAGCGGTCGTGCGTGGCTGTCCGAACCATCAAAATTCGTAACAATATATATATATATATATATCTGTATAAATATCCTGATCTACACTCAAAAGTGGGTTGTCCTGTTAAGTGCTTCCATCTGGGTCCTTGTCTCATATTGCAGCGATCCCACATTCTAGAATTTATATACTCTGTTGATTTGTCCATTTTCTATCAATGGCATTATAATTCATATGAAAGTACAACTGATGTCTTCTGATGTCTTTGTCTTTAATTTTATTTGTGCACAAGCTCCTCCATGAGTCTGAGATCACTGTTAACAAAATCTTAAAAGTGTAACTTTTACTTGCACCACGATTGTTAAAACCCAACAATTTTGAATGCATTAGTTGTACTATATAATCTTATGATTTGAAAAACATTTCAGGTTTTTGCAGAGATGCCTTAAAAAAATATCCACTGCCTCAGCTATGTGTGGTTTTACTTCATGTGTTTTTTCTTCTTCAATAAGCTGAGTTGGAGGTTAGATCTGCCATTAGGAATTAAGCATGATGACCTTGGATATGGCCAAATTGACAAATTATTGCTGTGGTAAGCAGCAGTAATTCACTTCATTCATCAAATCATTTCATCATATAAAAACATCAGGACAAATAGGTCATTGGTGCAAGATCAGTGTTGAAGACAACATGCTGCTCAATACTGGGGTAACCAACAATGACAGTAAAAAAAAAGTTGCTGAGAACTGCAAATAATCCTGTAATCTCAATTCCTCTGTGACACCAATTACTGAAATTGCTTGAAACTTGCGCTTCTTACCAGGAGTTCTGTCATGCCTTTCATTCTTCTTGTTTACGTTTACTCGAGTAATTTTAGACAGATGTTGTTGCTCTTTTTCCATTATTGTTACAATATAAACTTGGGGGCATTTTGTTGTTAATCTAGTCGTTGTGAAACAATCATGCAGCACATTTGTTTTACAATGACGACGACAGCCATATAGAAATGCCTCATGCCTGTCTCAAGCCATTTGGTCATACTGTATCTCAGCAAATGGCTTGGGAAAGGTACTGCATTGTATATATTGTTACGGTAATGGCACACGAGCTGGGCTCATGAGGTGCGTACTCGGACTCTCCGCCACAACCGATCCTGAGGCCACCGGCCACAGATAACTCCGAGGTCCAACAGGTTGTTAACCAACTGCAGACGCCAGCAAAAGCAATTGCACCGAGCAGGGTCCTTGCGTCCACATCTGCGTTACCTATTCATTGGTACAACGACCTGAGCTAAAGGTCCATGCCCTCAGCGTGCACCTGAGTACTGTACTTATTACTGCCAAGCAGGACAGTGGGTGCAGCGGTGGCTAACCCACGGAACCAATCATAGGGGGGGAGGGCAAAACTCCCATATAACAATTTTGAACACTTTGCTAGACCAATGAAGGAAAGGACATGAACGAGGCAGATGTGAAAGATAACAGTTATTTCTTTACACGCGCACAAGCAAGCAATCATCAAACACGTATTTACAAACAAGCAAAAGGCACAGAAAATTTCCAACATTTGCTGTACCACATTATTTTCACATGAAGGTGAACATCACATTTATAACTTTCAATGAAGCTCAAGGGCCCAACCTCGCCGTGGTTAATTTTTGGGGCTAATTTTTGCTACAGCTTTAAACATGAATCTTCTTGATGGTTTACTAAAGTCTAAATAACCCGATCTTGATCAGGTGATGCAACTTTTGAATCTAAATATATAAATCAAGGGAGATGTATGTGACTCCACTTATGTCATTGAATCAAAGGGGATGAATTTGGCCACAGAACTATTCCTGCACTGATTTTTAAAAACAATATTTTATTTCACATTCACAGTTAAGTAAAAGGAACAATGCAAATTCACAAGGGACCTAACGACAAGAGCCTGTTTCTTTGCTGAGAGAGCATCTTAGTAAAGCAGTCTCACATTTATACCTGCAATAAAAAATAATTGGGGGGAAAAAAATCAATCTGGAAGGAGAACTTTGAGCATAAAAGGAGCACTAAACTGTTTTGGACATAAAAGAAGCACCACTTTTTAATAGAGTCGAGGCAGCATGAGGAGCACCACTTAAAGAGATTTATGACTTGTTTATGATTTATGATTTATGACTTGCATCATGGGAAGCCAAATATACCCAACACCATTGCAAAATCATCAAAATTGATCATAAGACATTAAAATTATTACTATTGGATGACATTTTGTTGGGTCATGCTGGAGGGACGTTGGTTGTGATTCACAATGGCACATGTGTGCCAATGATGTATGAAGGATATATTCAGAGGTCTTGAAGACGACGTACAAATTATTGGGTTATCGATTGAGGGAAAAGGGTTCCAGTGTAATTTTATCCGGGATTCTCCCGAGAATGTGTGACTGTGGCGAATTTGCAAGTAAAGCGTTAGATGTTAGTTAACCCGTGGTTGGAGAAATGGTGTGGGCAGCATGGGTTTGGGGTTTTCAAAGCACTAGGAGCCTGTGAGGGGACGTCGGGAGTGTTTCCATCAATGATTGTGATAGACTAAACAGAAAGACGAGAAAAAGGTAGAGATGCTGTTGTTGGGGAACTGCCTCTGATGGCATGGTGGGTGGGGACCACTAAACGTTGGTAATTATAATAAGTAGAAAGTTGTCCGTGCCCACACGCGATTCCAAACGGGGTGGGAATGGAGGTGGCAAAAATGCGAATGGTGTCTTCTGTCGTCAAGCTGGCAAGCTGGGAGCAACAATTCACATTTATTGCCACATCCGATGCAATTTAAATGCTCTAATGGTGGCGAGGTGCTTCATTTGAAACTCCCTGGTCGATATTTGCATCTTTTTGATGCCTATCGGGTCTGTAATGAAAATTTATATTGGTGTTAAAACTGGAAGTGACCAATTGAAAATTAATCGTAGGATATGGAGAACACGAGTTAATAAATTTTACTTTTTTGTTTAGTTGTTTTTGTCAAGTTTATTTTTTATTGTTGTTGTTGTTGATGTTATTACATCCACCACTGAAGGTGGATGGGGGTTGTTTTTTTTCACCCTTGTCTGTCTCTTTGTTTGTCTGTGAGCAGAATATCTCAAAAGGTTACAAACAGATTCAGCCGAAACTTGGTCCACAGCTAGGGTATGTGATAAGGATGAATTGATTAGATTTTGGAGAAGATCCGGAAACGGAAATGGGAATTAAAATTTTTTAAATGTGATTATTCACTATTGAAAGATGGTGCCAAAAACGATATATAGATTGATATTTCAAAAAGTTGTGGACGGATTATGACAAAATTATTGGATGAGTTTGGTCGGTGACAAGAACAAGGCGATTAAATTTTGGTTGAGGTCTGGATGCAGATCCAGCCGATCAGTGGGAGACAAAACATAAACTGTTCAGCCTGGCTGAGGTATGCATGTTACTGAGTGCTGTTCTAGTAAACGTTTGTTACAGTAAGCAGCCATGGTAAAACACCACGATAAGCTGCCATCCATACAGCTCAACAGGGCATTTGTCCAAGCGGGAAAACCCCTGGAGGAGGAAAGCAAATTAAGTCACCACAACCCTTGTGGTATAAACCCTTAGTGCCCCTAGCAAGTTTAGTTGAGATTGGATAAGTTACAACCGAATGCATCTCAGTCGGACAGACACAGACAGACTGACACCAAATTGAGGATTTTAGTATGATGGTTGAAAAGTGCCTTTCGCCAGACAGTTACTATCTCTAATTAGGTTCTTCTTCATTACCTCTGCTGCCGAAGGTGGACGGAGGTTATGTTTTCACCCCTGTCTGTTTGGCTGGCTGTCTTCTGTGAGCAGGATATCTCAAAAAGTTATGGACAGATTCAGACAAAACTTGGACAGGTTGGTTTGTGCCAGAGATGAATTGAATAGATTTTGGTGAAGATCCGTATACCAGAATTTTAAAAGAGATTTTTCACCATTGAGAGATGGAGCCATAAACGATATCTCGCACAATATCTCAAAAAGTTGTGGACGGATTCGGACGAAGCTTGGTGGAATGGTTGGGTGTGTGCCAAGGCCGAATCTATTAGATTCTGGTGAATATCCGGATCCGGATACGATAAAAAAATTTTTAAAGTGATTCTTCACCATTGAGAGATGGTGCCAAAAACGATATACAGTATAGCATGATATTTAAAAAAGTTGTGGACGACTTATGACAAAACTTGGTGGATGAGTTGAGTAGGTGAAAAAACAAGCCAATTAGATTTTGGTTCAGGTCCGGATGCAGATCCGGTCTATCAGTGAGATACAAAACGTAACCTGTACAATCTGGCGGAGGTTGTGGTGTGCTCTATGTAGTGCGGTTCTGGCTATAAACTCTCGTTGTTATATCAGACTAGAAACAATTGGATTGGTCATTTGTAGGCAGGGCTTTGCCTCAATGAGTGCACCATCCTTCAGATTGATGTTAATTTGTGATGTCTGTTAGCATCATCTGGTGGACATTAAATATTCTACGGTCTCTTTGACGAAGAGTAGGCAGAGTTCTCAGCAGCATCCTGGTTAAACTCCCGTCCTAATGTCCAGGGGTACTGTGGCACATCCACACCTCAGTAAGTATTGATAGGCAGGTCAATTTATCAAAAAAAATAAAAAAAAACACCCTAACCCTCAACAAATTCTAACAAAAGGGTTTTCAGTGTTTTTCTTACCTACTGGGTGTTTTAAACGACAGAAAACGTCTACCAAAATCTGACCACCGGAAGTAGGTTAAAACTGGGTCAGTTCCAAGATGGCCACCCTGGCCCTGAAAATCAAAAAGGCGGCCGTAACTTCCTTACTTTTGGTGTAGAACAATATTTTTGGTATCTAATCTCGGGTTTTATGGGTCAAGGAATTCATTGGTGCCAACGGATTTATGACTTGGTCCATCAAATCCGTAAATCCAATGTGGCGGCCAACACTCCCAAATGATTTGATATAGGACAGTGGTTTTTGCTTCATTGTTTTCTTTCTTAAATCGTACTTATTTTGACCTTCTTTCAGCCTTATTTTCTTGAATATTGAATTTTTTTATTTGTGTCATAATGTCTGAGTTCAACACTGCCATGCAGGAGTTCATTGATCTTACATACACCACAAGTGAACAACACAAACATTCGACTGATGCCAGAATTGAAAGAGATGCATCAGACCTTTTGAAGATAAGCACAAAGTTGATTTCATGTTCACCTTTCTCCTCTGACCTCTCATTGAGAAATATTATCAATGGTATGGTGGCGAAAGAAGACGTCAATGTGCATGAATACGAATTCGTTGGAAGGAACATCATTAACATAATTATTTGTCAGCCTGTATTTTCCTTCTCTTTCAAGAGGAAAGACAAAGCCAAGACCCTGGGAAATTCATCTGCTGTCAAGGTTGCTCCGGACAGAACCATTGATCCTGGCCTCCTGTTGCAGCGATTCCTTGTAGTCTCCAGGACAGGACATCTGTCTCTAGATGAGGTGATGAGATATGAGCTGAGTCCATACCCATCACCCCTTTTTGAGGATAAAAAAACATCTTGAGAAAGGCCGACAAGCCTCAACTAGCCCAAGCCATTGATGACCATTGCAACAAGATACCATCAAGTGAAGCGACATCAGATGCTCTCCTGAAGACTGAAAGATATGTCCTTGATGGAGGCTCCGTACTACACAAGCAGAAGTGGAGGAGGGGAGATACCTATGGTAAAATAGCCAAGGCAAATGCTGACTTTACAAATATGCACTATGGTGCAGCAACTGCTATATTTGACGAGTATGGGACAGGTCCCTCGATACAGGTCCCTTGTTGTGCGTTATATGCACACCAGAGACAGGGGGGAAAAAACCATCAATTATCTGGTTGTGAACTTCACCAGTGAAACCGAATTTGAAGGGAAGCAGGAAGAATTCCTTTCAAGGGGAAGTAACAAGCAACAACTAATCAGCTTAATAAGTGATGAACTTATCAGTGATAAGTGATGAAAATAAGTGATCAGGTGGGCTGTACGGTCATTCAGGCAGAAGGGGACGTTGATGTGGACATTGCTAAAGCCGCAGTTAACACTGCATATGCACATTCCACCATGCTGATTGGAGAGGACACTGACTTGTTTATTCTTCTTCTCCATTACGCCACAGCAGATGGCAAACCACTGTATTTTAGATCAGACAGTCAGTCAAGAGGCATTCCAAAAGTGTTCAACAAATTGCATAAAGCATGTTCTTTGCAGTCAGTTGTGTACACAATTGTTATTTCTTCATGCTTTCACAGGATGCGATTCAACGTCCCGTGTTTATGGTGTTGGAAAGAAATCAGCCTTCCAAAAACTCGTGAAAGGCGATCCAGTCCTCCAATCCTGTGCAAATGCATTCACTTTACCAGGCAAGAACCGCACTGAGATGGAAAACCTTGGCAGCCAAGTGATGGCTGTTATACGTTTGGTGGGAAAAGTACATGTTCTCTGGAAGCATTGTGTTATGATATACTCACTAAGAAAGTCATCTCTGCAAAATAATTTGTCATGCCCGAATGTCTTCCCCCAACTGAGTCTTCCACCAAATTCCATCGTCTCAGGGTGTACTTTCAGACCATGACATGGATGGGTATGGACAGTGATATTGATCCTTTGAACTGGGGTTGGAGATTTGAAGACAATCAATTTATGTCCATAATGTATGATATGAATGCTGCACCTGACACTATTGAAAACGGTACATTGCAATTGCGCAACTGGTTGCAATATCCCCCATTGCAGTTGCAAAAGATATGGGCTTCCATGTACTTCTGCATTTGGATCATGCCAACTTACGTCCTGTGACAATTCGCACAACCAGCTTTCAGAGAAACTCGAGGACAGTTTTGAGGACTAAACCGAGACGGTGAAAGAGTGACAGTTACTTTTTTTTTTACTATTGCATTGAGTGTATACAAGATTATTCAGTGTACTTTCTGAAATACATTATTCTGAAACATGTCAACAAAATTTACTCTTAAAAAAAACTGGATATTTTCATTATTTGGCCCTAAAACTGATTTACAGGTGAAATAACATGGAAGTTATTGGTGGGTGCCTTCATTCATGATTGTTGGCCACCATCTTGGATTTATGGATTCGATGGACCAAGTCATCAATCCATTGGCACCAATGAATTGCTTGACTCTTAATACCCGAGGTTAGATACCAAAATTATTGTTCTACAGCTAATAATAAGGAAGTTACAGCCGCCTTCTTGATTTTCAGGGTCGGCGGCGGCCATCTTGGAACTGACCCAGTTTTAACCCACTTCCGGTGGTCAGATTTTGGTCGACTTTTTCTGTCGTTTAAAACACCCAGTAGGTAAGAAAAACACTGAAAAACCTTTTGTTAGAATGTGTTGAGGGTCTGATGGTATATTGACCCGTCAATGAGCGAAAGGACCAATTTAGTATTTGATTCCTAGTCACCAACGACAATTGTAGTAAGCAATCGGCAACGACAATTGTAGTTCTACAAAACGTACATCTACAGTCTTGTGAAACTCCTCCATTCAATTATCACTTGGATTGTGAATAATTATCAATAAAGCCAAATGAAAGCTGCAAATCACATTTTCCCTCGGTTACAAAAAAATGGATTGCAGCTGTTCATGTAGCTGAGAAAAAAGAAAATAAGTTTCCATTCATTCAGTTTGATTCACCTCCTTATTCTCTTGTGACCTTTCTTTTAATACCATTTGTGCAACTATTGATGTAAATTCCTGTTGTTATTAAAATGCTGTGAAGTAAAAACAAAATGATTAGCTCAAATAACTCATGAATAATAGCATTTCGTTATGATGTGCCTTTGCTAAAACGATGAATATGAAACACGCTTTTTGAAAAAAAAACTAGGGGATGTTATAATCGACGACGTCTGCCTGCCTGCCTGTCTGTCCATGTGTTTGTCTGCCACGTTATCTCCTCCGAAACGCTTGAGCAGAAATTCACCAAACTTAGTAGTTATGATCACACCACATGGCACGAAGGTGCATCACTTTTGGCCTCGTCCCCTGGGGTTGGTCAAAAGGTCGAATCCCCAAAAAAGGGCAATTACGAGCACATTTTAAAACATTTTTAATGAAACTTTGTTTATGCAATCAACATTGGGGGGACACATGAAATAAGTAATGATTTATTTTATTTGACCCCCCCTGGTTCATGCCATAGGGGTGGGAAGTTGGGGTCGCAGAGGTCAAAACGGAAAAAAAATATTTCAACTCATAATTTGATATTGGGTCATTACTGATGGAACTTTGTTATCTTTAACTTTTCTTTAGGTGGGGAGCGTGGTGATTTGTGATGGCGCACCATCGACTTCGCTCTAGTTCTTGTTATAATTCCATGTTTAGGGTCAAAATTAACCGCATAACCTTTTCTCTTAAGCATTGATACTGCATTATGTGGAAAATCATCATTACCATCGAATTCAGCCCAATCTCGTCCTTACATAACTTTAACGCTGTGCAATCAGCACACCATGGGGGCGAGAATTGCCAGTTTTGTTTTGAGACATTTATGCAAGCATAACATTAAATGGCTTCTCTTAACGGTAAACTAAAGTTTCTCTTTAAAAAGCTTTTTGCTTTGCACAAGGAATCAAAACAAGTCATTTATGGTTGTTAGTTCTCTTTGGCCTTGCAACACCCTCTGTGTCATCATTGCAACTTGCATACGTGTAGCTTTCTCCTGCATCGGGGTGGGGAAGGAGCGAATTCGATTCAATCTGATTATCCTTCATCAAAATCTACCAAAATCACGAATCATTGCTCACCTTCACTCTTTCGTTTCTCGTTTTTCCTGCCTTTGGAATAAACTCCCACACTCTGTTTAATCCCATTTTTCCCTCCAGGCCTTCAAAACAGTTGTTCACCACCACCTCTAATCTTCCCTCATTCCAAAACCTCGATCTTTTCTACCCCAGTTAATCCTCCTCCTTCAAATCCCCTGCTTTCCTTTCTGAAAGTCCCTGTGATATCCATCTTGTATACCCCATGTTCCTCACCCCATCCCTCTCCCTTCCACAGATCTAATGTCTCTGTTCCCCACTGTTTTGTCCTTCCCTCTTCCACCCCTCTTGTCTCATGCCCCCCCTTGTTGTGCGTTTTGTGTTAGCTCTCATACGAGCCTCGACAATGTATACAAAAGAAAAAATTAATTAATTATTGTCCATTTCGACAAACATTACAGCCATTTTTGCACACACATGTAGATGGGGCCATGATCACAGAAACACAAACTGCATTTGCCTTTCGAGCTTGCTTCATCCTTTTGGCATATTTTGTTACATCTTTGCCTTGATTCCAGGTCATCTATAAGAATAAATGTCAGTGCATGTCAGTGTGTCAGTCAGTTTGTGTGTCTCCTCCATAACTCCAAAACTATAAAACCTAACAGCCTGAAACTTTGCATGCATACAAAGGGAACTCCAAGGAAGTGCAAGAGTGAAATTTGAGTGTTTGGGTTAATTAAAACACCCCTTTTGAAGATAATTAACGGCCTTATTTAATTATCCTTTATCAAGGCTCATCCTTGGTCACCTCGCTGTCCCTCGTTGGGGTCTCAATTCGCCATTTATTTTGGCCTGCTCAGCAATGCCTTGACATGGAACAGGCCGCAATGGTTTCTTAACAATCATGTTTTTTTTCTTCACTTTCCTCACTAATATCATGGAATGCCTGACCATCAAACCTACGAATCGCTGAGTCCATCGCAATGCTTATAAACGCACACAGACGCCAGCGTTCATGACTTTATTTCATTTCCGCACATGCCATAACATCGAGAATCTCTTAATCTAAGCCGACTTATAAAATTGAAACTGCTTTATTGACTTCAGCAGTGGTGCCGATTGCTAAATAAGTGTTAATTTGTCCAATTCGGACATTTCTTGATATTCCGGGCATCTCTGGGTGCATGGTGTTGATAGGGCCTATTGGCGATCACTAATCGCTTGCCAAGACAGCTATTCCTTCTCAACCGTTTCGTTGGAGTGCTTGCTTGAGTGCTTAAGCCACTTGGCAAACTACTTAACAGCTTGACAAGCTTTAAAGCGACTTGACAAATTGGTTGTCGGTTTCTAAGCCACGGCCGTACATGGCAAAAGTATTTGCACCGTCACTGAATATATCGATCGACTTGAACAAAGTTCAGTCAGACCATACTCACCTGTGTTTGGCCCCTCATTGTCAAGCGGTCACTCGGGCGGCAGCTCGCTCACTGAAAATGAGCAATTTTACTTCAGCGTTTTCCCTTTTTGTACGATCTTCATTCATTATATGACCCATCACTTTGACATAGATAGATACAGAAACAAAATTAAATGTTTTGTTTTTAAAAGTTTCTTCAACCGTCTTGTTGGAGTGCTTGCTGGGAGTGCTCTTCATGCTTCGATCTCTACAAGCTTCCATGGCGATACCATGGTGCAGTTCTCCATCGGGACATCTCTGGAGTTAGGAAGGCAAAGTAAATTATATGATTACAATGAGTAAAAAATGTTTTCAGTTGTTACAAAGCAATGAATCGCTACATCACGACAAGATAGCCGAGAAGTATGCGCAATCGCTCACTCTAAGCTGTTGTGCCGAAGTTCGACCCAAGTCTAGACTCGACCGACCCAAATCCCGAGTTCGACTCTCGACCAAAGTCCCGACCCAACTATAAAATGTCATCCCGGTGTTTCACAGTCAGGGTGATTCATCAATGTATGTGCCAACTTTTGGATGGGCATTAAACTGGACGTCACATCTGCGGAATCCTCCCCCCCTCACCATCTATCACCTCCCCTCCCCTCACTCCCCCATCCCACTCTCACCCCTCCCCCCTGCCGCTCTCTCTCCCCACACCTACTGCTCTCTCTCCTCTCCCACTCTCTCTCTCTCTCTCTCTCTCTCTCTTCTCCCACCCTCCCTCTCCTCCCTCTCTCTCCCACCCCTTTTCCTCTCTCTCCCACCCCTCCCCGCTCTCTCCACCCCTCTGCCCCTTTCCTCTCCCCTTCCTCTCTCTCTCCCACCCCTCTCTCTCCCTCCTCTCCACCACTCTCCCTCTCTCTCCCCCCTTTCCCGCTCTCTCTCCCACCCTCTCCCTCTCCTCCCACACCCTCTCCCTCTCTCTCCCACGCCCTTTCCCACCCCTCCCTCTCTCTCCCACCCCTCTCCCTCTCTCCCTCTCTCCACCCCTCCCCCTCATTCACCACCAGCTCCCACTCTGTTACGGGAACTGGTGGACTGATGGTTTACTTTTGAATTTAAAATGGCTTCCCCAGAGTGTAGCATGTACTAATCAGATCGGAGTGAGCCGACGCGGAGGGTAAAAGGTTGCTGCATTGCCAGCATGCACACATGCAGCCAGGCCTTTGCCAGGTTGATAGCATGGGTTTAAATGCTTCACTCAGTTTTATATAGAACCCGGGTGGAATAAAAGAAATGTTGCTGTTTGGACTGCATTATTGCCCTTCCCTTCCTCCCACATGCTGCTTCCCTCCTCATAATGCGCCTCCTTCCCTCCATCACACTGCCTCCCCTCTCTCCCCTCACACTAACCACTCCAAACCCCCGCCGCTCCACCCTCCATGGACATCTCCGGCTGTCTCTGCATACTGTATTCACATGCTGTTTTAACGTACCCCATTTTGTTCAATACTTTACTACGCCCCCCCCCACCCTTTCTCCATAAGTCCCACTATAAACGCAAGTCCAGAACCTACTCCCCTCACTCTACCTCCTCCCAAACCCTCGCCCCTCTCCACTTGCACCTCCTTTCTCCCTCTTTCCTTACTCCCACCCCCTCTCGGAGTGTTTAGTGACGTTGGTGGAGGCATTGCTCTCCCTGCCCTGCCCACTTCCTCGCTCTCCCCTCCCTCCCCTCCTCTACCTCCTTTAACCTCCACCCTCCTTGTCCCCCCATCTTCACTCCCGCATTTTCATTGACCCCACTCTCCTTGCTCCCCCATCCTCATGCCCCCATCCTCACACCCCCAGGCCTCCCACTCCCCTCTCCTTCCCTCTCTCCCCTCTCCTTCCCTCTCTCCCCTTCTCTCCTCCTCCTGCCTCCTTCCCCACCCTCCTCTGTCTCCTCTCTCTTCTCCCCACTCCTTAATATTCCCGTCAGTGAAGTGACGGTTGTAATTGCCAATAATAAATAAAATCTGAAACAGAAAAAATCTTAGACATCCCAACACTCCTGCACATTTCAGATGATGCAGTCGTGTGGAACAGATAGTATAAAAGAAAAAGTAGAAACAGACAGCTGCACATCATCGTGGAGCTTGTAACTAATTGGTGGAGCTTGTACATTGATCGCATTGGTGACAAAGATGTGAGGAAGCATCTGTGTACTTTTACATGAATTACATAATCATTAGTAGACCAAGGGGTTGGAAAAGATGGCCCAGAGGTACGCACACTTGCCACGAAGCTGTCTAACCTGGGTTTGAATCCAGACCCAGCTATAAACTGCCATTCCGATGTTTCACAGGCAGGGTGATTCATCAGTGTGTTTGTACCGTCCCTCCGATGGATATTAAACCGGAACCTCATCTACTGGCATTAGCTGGTCTGTGTTAAAGATCCAACGGTATCCTTTGCAAAGAGTATGTGAGCTATTGCCAGCACTCTGAACAAGTTACGAATTCCTACCCTGGCAACTGTTGGGAAGGCAATGCCAAACCACCCACAGTATAGTCCTTGCCAAGAAACTGCTCCTAGTCCTTGCCAAGAAACTGCTCGGGCAGCATCGACGCTCTGTTACAGAGTATGGTCCATAAGAATCAGAGACTGGCTGATGGACAAGCACACAGTGTGTGACATTTGAGCCTGGGTTCCCTACATCATCAACCTGGGGTTTAGTCTGGAACAGTCTTGAAAAGGCAAATTGATGCAGACATCAGAATAGTGTGAACAATAATAATTATTATTGTGCAGTTTCTGTAACCTTTGAGTTGCTTTTCCAGCAGGTACAAATCCAGGGTGGTAGTTGTTCAAATTTTCCTCCATATCTCAAAGCTTCCAAAGATTTCACTGCCTTGTTTGACTTATTTCTCCATAAAATCGCCTCGTATTCTTGTTTCTCTTCCTCATCTCATATCCGTACCTTGTTCCCTGCCAAAGGGCGAATGCTTCTAAAATATCAGCCGCACCTTGTTTCTCATAGCTGTATTGATAAAAATCCATTATTCATAACTCGCGATGGTCCTGTCTGTACGTGCCGATACGTTAAAACTTTCCCGTCTTGATCGATCAATCTCTTTCATTCTTAAAATATGATTAGTAAACACCCACGTCTCTTCTTTTTAAACATAATCAGCTCGCAAGTTATGTTGTGGTTGCCATTTGGCTGCAAAGGATGTGCAAGTTATGCAACACCTCCAGGGTGTGAGTTTATTTATAATGCAGGTAGAGCAACTACATTTTTGAGTTAGTAAGCAATGTAAACTGGTGTCAAGGAATCGAGAAGATCGAGCCACTTGCTGCCCAGATACATTTTTTTGGGAATGGAATTAGAATTTGGCCAGGGGGGGAAACAATAACAGACAGGTGCCCAGTGTTATGTCCATCCATGGGGCGGTGTAGCTACCTGTGTCACTGAAGGTGGAAGGAGGTTATGTTTTCACCTCTGTCTGTCTGTCTGTCTGTCTGTCTGTGAGCAGGTTCGGACTAAATTTGGTGGACAGGTTGAGTGCGTTAGAAGGACGAATCGATTCGATTTCGGTGAAGATCCGGATCTACAAATCCGTCAGGTAATTTTTCATCATTGAGAGATGGGTACAAAAATGATAAATAGCAAGATATCTGAAAAGGTTGTGGACATATTATGACAAAACTAGGTGGATGAGTTGGGTAGGTGACAAGAAGAAGCTGATTAGGTTTTGGTCCATCCAGATCTGGTCCATCAGTGGGATACAAACTGCAAACTGTTCAGCCTGGCGGAGGTATGCGCTCTACCGAGTGCCCTTCTAATTTGTGATGCAACACCCGCACCTGTGAAGCACCGATCCATCAGTTTGTAGTCGGGTGAGGAATCAAATCCACGCTGGAGAGCTCAGAGGTCAATGCACTACTTCGTCACCACCTTATACTGTCAGACTCAGCTTATTGATAAAAGAGAGGTCTCATATCAGTTGTCCAAGGCTGTTTGTTGATGGGATATCTTGTAATCCCACATGTCTCTTGCAAATTACCCTTTAATGGTGGAGTTTTTGTTTTTAATGGCAGTTTTCAGGACGATCATTCGCATGTACCCAATGGCTGATGTCGATGGTTGTGTAGATTAGAGTACCTACCTAGATGCTGCTTTTCCTTAATTCTTTTGTCTTATCCAATGGGTTATTTTTTCGCACATTCGAAAGGAATTTCTCCAAAACCATTGATTCTCAAGTGAATATATCTTTGCATGCACCCCATGGCATGCCAACACTTTAGTAAATTAAAAGATGAGCAAAGTGAAAATCTCCGACAAATCTCTCTCGGAAGAAACAACTTCCCAGGAAATGTTTTTATTTTATTTTAATATTCACTACTTTTCACCAAATTCCAGAGGGTCTCGGTTGTTGCTAACAGTGTGAGTATCGGATTGTCAGTGAAGGAAGATGCTTGATGCGTCCGCGCAGCTCGAGATGAGGCAAGAGAGTCCCCTGTCGAGGTGAGGGCTGAGGACACAGCTAACCCGTCCTGGTTATGCTGATTCATCATGTTGCAGAGCATCCGATCTTCCTCACGACGGCCAAAGAAACATCTTACGATGTCGGAAAGATCCGGGAGGCCCTCCAGAGATATACGGAGGTATCTCATCTTCTTGCACAGCTTCTCTGGCTGCGATACAGTGTCTGCAATTTTTGGGTTTAGCAAACCAACTTTGCTAAGCAAGCTCTGCAAGACTGATGAAGCAGAGAGGGCAATGGACGTGTTTATGGACATCCGAGCTGAGAAGGTGATACCATTAAAGCAGGCTGTGATCTTTTCATGCTCATGTTCCATGGGGAATCCTCCAAAGACTTGGAAGACTTGAGATTCGACATCTTCAGCAAGCGAGCTGCTACTGGGAGCATAAAACCTGAGAAACTCCCCCCGACACAGGAGCTGCAGCACAGCACTCTCTCCGAGCTTCTCCAGACTAGAGACTGGCTGATGCTGCAAAGTCCATCGTTGGATGCCAGGACTATGGATGGCAACTCACTGAGCAAGGATATGCACCAGTCCCTTCTACAGACCCCATTGCACCAGACTACCCTCTGACGTTTTCCAGCTGCAACTGTGCGGGGGGACTGCAGCTCACTCAGGTGCTGCTGAAAAAGCAAGAGTCAGGTGTATTTCTGCTTGCGGAATCTGTCATGGTAACTGTCATTGCCTCCCCAGAATTTTCCACAAGGATTTGGGTTTGCACTAATTGATAGGTGTTAGTAGAACCTAGATGAATACGTTAGTGAAGAATTTTTTGTAAGCAATTTTTTCACAGATGGTCAATACAATTTGCTAAAATTCCCTAACTAAGTGGTTTCTCAGATCACTATGTTACCTTTACGTAGCCAGGACGATCGGACGAAGCGTGTGGTGTCTTTTCGGAGACAAGCTTGTGTGGTGCTTCCTCCCTCTAACGCTGAAAGAACCTTGAACATCGTTTTTAAAACTCAAAATTGATAATCATGATTACCAGGTACACGTAACCACTGACACCTGAAATGTTTCGAATGTGGTAATTTCGGACACTTGAAACGATCTTGCCCAAAGGCGACTTCGTCAAACGATGAAACAAACCTCGTCAACAAGAATACGTCTTCTGCTTCTTCTTCTTCTTCTTGCTAGACTGTGAAGGAAGCGAATCCCGTGTCCGGTAATAAGGCCCAGAGGCTCTCAGCCTGATAGTCCAAACAGCAAAACGAATGTTTGGATGGTTTTACCGTGTCTCATCAGGAAGAGAAAGACTTTACCTGATGGTCGTTTAACCAGAAGAAGGAAGCATTTACAAACGAGGAATCTGTCGGTAATGTTCCTGCAGTTGTGACTGACGTCACTCGACAATGTTTACCCGGAATGGACCCGGACCCGTACTACGAATGGACCCGGACCCCGGTACCTACGGCCAACAAGTTCAGCCTACTTGCCGGTGAGGACAGAGACGTCCCCTTACAGAGACCGCTTTACCTGTTATCGCAGTAAATGAAACTGTTTCACTCGTTAAAAACTCTCCTATTGGAAAGTCCATTGATGTGATACACAAACCACTAGTGATGAACCTGCTGTCACTTCGGTAAATGTTAACCCTGAATCCTTGTCAGCAGGAAATAGCGAAACAAATGTTAACCCTGTTACTGCTCCAGTCCATCACGTGGTGAAGCTGGAAACACAGGAAATGTTAAAATGGATGTTTTACGAGAGACCCCCAAAGTACTGTATACTCCACGCCGTTGGAGGTCGATAACACCGTTACGGTGGGGAAGCGAGATCGCTACATCCACTGATGGTGTTTCGTTTCATCAACCGCCAGTTATTTCTGTTACTTCACCAGGAGATGTTCCCACAGTGGAAGAGCACATAGACGTGGTAACCAGTACAGATCTGTGTATCAATACTGAGACAGTATCGATATGCAGGGCAGTACAAGCTTGTGTGACTCGGAAACTAAAACCAACTCTGACGAATCTGACCTGGAGGAAGCAACAGGAACAGTCAGGTGGAAACGGTGGAGAAGCCACCAGTCAAGGTCCTACCCCCCTGAACAAATAAGACTCTTCTTACAAATACATACAGGAAACGCAATATAACACCTGACGAGAATACTTTCCAGATCTACCGTCTTCCCCGAGTGTGTTCAGGCTATCGTACGTAAGCCTGACCTATTCGGTTCCACCAGACACATTGTCACCGCTTTAAAAAATTGATCACCAAGGCGAAAAGGAATCTAATCAATTATCCCACTTCTGATCTTATTCTTCGAAGCTATTATTTTCCTCATGGCCAGTTTCAAGATTGGAACGTAAATGTTAATGGTGGTGGGAGTCCACTCCGCAAGATCCAAATTAACAGCTGGTAGAGGTCAACGGTCTTGACATCGCTTTGTTACAAGAGACCCATGCTGTCCGATCTGTTCAGACTCAGTGGCAACTATTTATGGACAAGGAATGTTTCTTCAGTAACAACTCCACGTCGAAGGCAGTCATCATGTTTGTCTTAGGGAACATTTCCATCCGTCCTGCCTTAAATGTATGAGTTATATTGATGGACACCTTGCCTCCGTGACCTTCTCTATCAATCAGGTCAAGTTCACAATTCTCAATGTGTACGCTCCGAGCAAAAATGACGAGCGGATCTCGTTTTTTGCCGAACTGAGAAAATTCCTGCAAACACTGGATTGCAGACTTGTCTAATTATTGGTGGCGATTTAACTGTACTGTTAATGTTCATTTGACCGGAACGGGCCGGAACCCCCATGTACCGCAAAACTTTTTGCAAACATCATTGCGAAATATAATCTTCATGATATTTGGCGCGTGCAGCACCCTTCTGATCGGTCTTATACATGGTTCGTTGTTAAACAACCACATCTCACTTGCGAGGCTTGATCGCATCTATGTAAATTCTCATTTATTACATGGAGTTTTAAAATCCGATATCGTGCCTTCTGGTTTCTCCGACCATTCCCGAGCTCGGGTCTTTTATTGAACTCTCTAAACCACGTCCAGGGAGCTCTCATTGGAAATTCAATAACGGTTTACTAGAAAACCTCAACTTCATTCAGGCTTTGAATCCTTCTGGACGGCTCTCTGAAACAGAAGTTAAGCTGTTCCGTTAACCCACTGATATGGTGGGATTTAGTAAAAACCCAAATTAAAGGTTTCTGTCAACAGTATCAGTTTTTTCACAAGCGCTGACCATGAAGTAAGAAAAAATATTACAGTTAGAGATTTTACATCCCAACGGGTCATCGGACAAAATAATAGTAACATACAAAAAACCTTAACTGAGAAACAGTCCTTATTAAAGGAAATAACCGAGAGGAATGCACGTGGTGCCTTAGTTCGGATGAGGGTGCGACACTGGATGAGGCAGAATGAGGAAGTACAACCAAGTACTTCTTTTCCTTAGAGAAACGTCTTCCCAGTAAACAGCTTTCTAAGCTGCGATTAGCAGATTCCTCATTACCTTTACACAATCAGAAATCAAACTTTTCGTGAAGGAATACTTTTCGAAAATATATTCAATGGAACAAATAAATCCTGTCAGTGTCGCCTCGATCTCTGTAGCCTGCCAGTGTTGTGTGCAGATGGGCGTTCCAACTGGAAAGACCATTACTTTGGATGAACTTGCACTGCCCTGCACGGCCTTGCCATTGGAAAGCACCTGGATTGGATGGACTCACAACCGAATTTTACAAGAAGTTTTGGCACTTATTGAGTCCAGAACTCATTAACACTTGAACGTAAGCTGCCAGCTTGGAGAGCTACCTCAGATTTGCCGACGAGCTCTTCTTACCCTCATCCCAAAAAGGAGACATGCTGCGTATTGAAAATTGGCGTCCTATCTCCTGTTATGTACGGACTATAAAATATTTTCAAAATCCCTGGCATTGCGACTTACTCCTTATTTATCCTCGTTGTTGAAAGAAGCCAATGTTACTGTGTCCCAAAACGTTCCATCTATGACAACATCTCCCTTGTGAGAGACATCATTGAATTATGCAAGGAAAGCCCTAAAGATTTAGCACTTCTTCTCCTTGATCAGGAAAAGCCTTTGACCGTGTTGACCATCGGTACCTTTTCGAAGTACTTGAGCGGTTTGGACTTGGTTCAACCTTCATCTCTTATATAAATACTATACATAATATTTATAGTGTGCTTAAGATAAACAATGAACTTGTTGCACCTTTGTCTATTAACAAGGGAATTAGACAAGGTTGCCCCTCTTTCTGGTTGCTTTATGCTCTCTCCATCGAACCCTCTACTGGTTTCTTTTGCGCTGTAGACTAACAGGGGTTAGTTTTGTCCCAGCTTGAATGGCCCATCAAGGTACAGGCATACGCCGATGAGTGTGTGTATTCGTACAAGATATCAATGACGTTAACATCGTTCGTTATTGTTTGTCCTTATTTGAAAAGGTTCTTCAGCCAAAGTAAATTGGAACAAAACGAGCGCCCTTTGGCTCGGTCCGTTGTGCTACTTGGCGCCAAGACTTCCTGCTCCACTGTCATGGGCCATGATGGTGTGAAATACCTTGGAGTGTTCTTAGGTAATAATACCACAGTAGCAAAAAATTGGGCTGGTCTGCTCGAGTTTGTTGAGGGTAAACTGCAAAAATGGAAAGGTCTGATCACACAACTGTCATATCGTAGAAGGGTCTTGGTCATCAACACACTGGTGGCCTCTACCTTATGGCACAGGTTCTTTGTGCTGCATCCTCCAGCGGTGTTGCTTCAACCGCTCCAGAAGTGCTTCGTGTCCTTTTTCTGGGACGGAAAACACTGGCTGCGACCTGGGGTCCTTAGTTTACCACTGACTGATGGAGGACAAGGCCTGGTCGACATAAAGAGCCAGCTAATGGCCTTTCGACTCTCGGTTGCTCTTCGCATGCTATACATGCGACCCTCTCCACCATGGGTCAACGTCGCTCGTCACCTTTTGCAACAGGCTGGGAGGCTAGGCTATGACCACTCTCTTTTCCTGATGGACCTTTCCAAAATCGACACATCCCCCCTCTCGGGTTTCTATCAGAGCATGCTAAATGCGTGGCAAGCTCTGATAATAACAAGAGCAACACATTCTTACACGAAACAGATGTTTCTGGAAGAACCTTTGTTCTACAACTCCTTTTTCCATGATATGCCTGCTGATAGGTGTTTTATTCAACGCTTTACCGACAAGGGCGTTAAATCTGTCGCAGATCTTCCCAGACAACCCTTGCAGCTCAAATCCCATTGACCACAATGCACATGCATGAGCTTATGCACGTGTGACTGGCCACGGCACGTTCAGCACATAGTGTCATGCGGAACAACATTTTTTGACATTTGGCTCTTTTTGACATTCTACAAATTATTCCACATTTGAGGGAACAGGAACGCTCGAAAGTGTGTAATTAGAGAAAAGAGAGAACATTTAATAGTGAAACAACACAGAGGGATTAGGGTAATGACTAAGGTGCTGTCTAAACACCATCTCTGCCAATGCTAATTGGGGTAATTGGGAGAGACAGCTAATCTAACACACACAGTAGGAGATAGCTAAGTAAGGTAATTACATTTCTCTTCCCCTTAGGTCATTTTCCTAAAACTTCACTGTTCTTGTTCTTCCCCTCAGATTCATCCTGAGTCTAACCTCCACGTAGGAAGGAGGAACAGAATGAACATGCCTCCTCAATGACAGACAAAATTTATCGTACACTTAGCTGAAAATAAGTGAAATGGTGTGATACATTATTGTGCCTATCCTATCATAAGGACCCTATCTTCTCACACATCCATTCCTATGGACATCAATTAACAATGATATTGGAATTGAAAGATTCAAAATCAAATGTTTACACATAAGCATGTAAGGATGAGCATGGTGAATCATGCAATGAGGATACTCGGTAGAGAGCATACCTCTGCCAGTCTGAACAGTTTCCGTTTTGTATCTCACTAATAGGCCGTGTCTGGATTCGGACCTGAACCAAAATCGAATCGGATTGTTCTCGTCACCTAACCAACTCATCCACCATGTTTTGTCATAACTCGTCCACAATTTTTTGAGATTTCATGCTATATATCGTTTTTGGCCCTATCTCTCAATGGTAAAGAATCGCTTGAAAAATTAAATACTACTCGTATCAGAATTCAGATTTGGATCTTCACCAAAGTCGATTCAATGCGTCCTTATCATACACCCAACCTCTCCAGCAGATTTCGTCCGAATCCGTCCACATTGTTTTGAGATATCCTGTTCACAGACAGACAACCTAAAGACAGGTGTGAAAACATATCCTCCGCCCACCTTAGGTAGCAGAGGTAATAAAATACAAATGAAACAGAACAAGAAGCACAATGTTCCAGTTGGCACAATTATCCACAGTGTCTGAAGCACGTGAATGCCAGCGATTGTTTTTAAAGTTCACGTGGCAGGGGAACACAGTAAAACTGGATAGATGTCTTTCCTTACAGAGAGGATGGTTGACTTGCTCTTCTCTTGAAGTATGAATGTGAAAAGGTTTGCACTTGAACTTTCCATTCTTGGGGCATGGTGCTTTGGCAGAGAGGTTGGCTATCTGCAGGTCCATACAAGCTATAATTTTAGGACATGTTTTCATAATTGCCAATTACTAATTCTATCTTACCAAAGGATGCAACATATTGTATGGTGTGGAAAGGATGAATCCCAACTAACCTATTCCACTGGTGTAGGCCTCTCAAGAGCTCCCAAGTCTCAGTACTTCCTTGGTTCTGCACAAGTTCTACCCATTTGGGCCAAGACTCTCAACTTCACTAATCAGACTTTTGTCCACCAGGAAAATTTTCTCCTTGTTCCTCCATTCTAAAATTTTGCAATGCTTATTGGACCAGGAGCTATCCAGATCCATAATCAATGTCCATGAAACCCCTTTAACTCAGCTACACTACACTTGAAACTCCCGCTCAGTAGAGGATGCCATTCTTGTATACGTCACCATACGACAATGTGCACTACACATTAAAAATTTAACTTACTCACTTCACTCATCCAAACATATGCACCAGTAAACACGTTACCATGCATGATTCTTTCATTCCAAATCTGCAGAGCAGGGAAGGAAAGAAGGAGAATGGCAAACCAATCCAATCTACAAGTCACCAAATGAAACCTAAAATTGCTATGTCCTAAGTCCCGAATCTGCTTCCAACCCTAACACAACTTGTCATTGTCGTCTGTGCCCATGATAATCTCCACATTTCCTCCTTGCTTCTTGTAATATTACCAATAGGTAGACTTTGCTCTCTTCCTCATTTCATTCGTGTGGACTGTACTTCCCTGCTGACGGACCTCTGGTAGCTTGTACATGTTGCTGCATTCAAACCTGGGAAGTAACTGCTGGAATCTGTCTGTCCGGGTTCTTCCCAACAACTTTGTTCTTTTTTCCTTTCGTATTTCTTTCAAAATTTTTTTTCACAATTCTCTTTATTCATTCTAATTCTTGCCTTTTCTTCTCTTTCATCTCTTTTACTCTCTGTTCCTCTCTTTCGTTATCTATCTCTCTAAGGAGAAGTGAATTCTTGCAGAGATTTTTCTGTAAGGCTCACTTGGCAGCACCTGGATGGGTTTGAGGGTTGTGGAGTAGTGGCTGAAACCTGATTCCTATCCAGGTTCCTCCTGATGATTCCATTTCTGATTTTTACTTCTTCGGGTTCGTTCTTGGTCTTTAATTTAATTGATGTAAAACTGTCATGGGTGGTTGGAGACATTCTTCCCGTTTGATGGTCTGCTCATGCCAGCTGGGCCCATTACTATCTATTCGTTCCTTAGCTCCAGAAGTCCTCCACAGCTACATCTGGAGTCGAAGTGGATCCCAATAGTCCAGTGCATAAACCATCAGTCCATACTTCCCTGTCGGCTTTACTCCTGCTTCCTTCCACTCACACAATCTACCCATGTTGCCATTACTCCACTCATACTCTGACCTCACACACAGGCACCTCACTTGGTGGAGTCTCAACATGTGCTTCTATAAGCTCTCTCAGGACCTCCTTCACACCATCAATGTGGGTGTCCATATTCCTCTCTGGTTCATCCAGAAGATCACACCTATCTGCAAGGTCACCACATTTCTCATCCATTGCCACCAACCTCTCATTTTGTTCCTGCAAGAATTCATAAAGATTGGCCATCACAGTTTCAACATGGCCATTCTTTTCGTATCTATGATCCTCGTTCACCTGACTGTCTCTTTGAAGGTTGAATGATCCCAATTCCTCTGCCATTTTATGTAGCACCGCCTCCATTGTAATACTTGCATTGGTGGCCATTTTCTGCTGATCTGCCCCTGCAACTGGTAAGTCCTTCCTTCTGTACCTAGTAATGACTAACTTTCTATTCGATCTCTCCTGTCCATCCTCTGCCCCCTCTTGAATCTTCTGACCACTTTATTGTCAAAGCTCATATCTCTCTGGATATTGTAAGGGAGCAACCTCACCGATGCAGAACATGCCTGTTCACTCAGGCCCAACTGACATGGATTGCAATCTCCCCACATAGTCCATGGGCCCAGGCCAGAAATTCCACTTGTCGGTACCATCTAAGGAAACCAATCCAGTTATGATTTTTGAATTGGTGTATATATATAGATCATATTTTGATGTGATACCATTGCAGACTGGCAGCTTATTGGTAGTTATCATCTCTGGAATGTACCCACCCTCCGCATAATGAAAGCGAAAGGCAAACTCAGAAACATTCACTAATGATGCAATTGCTGTTCCACATGGGGCTAGAATGAACTGCAAACCACAAATACATGTCTGAAATGCTTTATTTATACCATCCGAATAATCTTTCTGTCATTCCTGAAGGCAGAATTTGTTTTATGGCAGAAAGGGGCGAACAATAGGGCCTATCACAATGTTGCTGATTAGTGATTTTCAGTACATTTTAATTATATATTGTCATACAAGTTCCCTGGGTAGTGCTACTGAACCGGCAGTAGCCTACAACATGCACATGTTGTATGAGGAAAACATTTATGAACATTTTACAAGTTTTTACCACAGTTAAAGGAATTGCCCTTCCCCTACCCTAGTTCCAACAAGCGTCCAAAATGTGAAATTTACGGATAACCCAAATTTCACCACGCTACTGTGGCATGTTTATGTACTATGTTTTACTCATGCATATTTGTAGCCATGAATGTCCTTGTGATTGTGCCAAAACATTCACACCATGGATCAGTAGTCTAGTCTTCATCACTGTTATCAGCATCAGAGTCCTCGAGGTCTACAACCTCTTCCTCGACATCAGCGGGCTGGTTGCTGCAGGTTCGCAACTTGCACATGTCAGTGCACTTCAGGCTATTGGCAAGGCACGTGCAGTCTGGGAGTTTGCACGACCGTCCACACTTGCAGGAAAGCAGTTGCAACACTGCATCCGATGCTGGAGAACCCTGCATCCACTCGATGGCCAGCTTCCGTCATCATCAGTGGTCCATCCACAACCCTTGGGACTTGGAACATAGGGTTGGCATTGCAGACAGCGCCTCCAAATGGCAGCCTGGTAGTTTGCACGGAGGACGTGCATGAAGAGGCAGTCTTCACATGGTGGAAGCTGACTGGACTCTATCTCTCCCCGTCTGGCACAGAAGAGTTGATGTCGGAGTTCATTGACTTTCGTGGTGTTGGTAGACGGCACGTACATGTGGCAGGTGACCTCTTGCAGCTTCTGAAAGAGCTCGGTGAATACTTCCCATGAATGACCGAGCTGACTGAAGGCCTCTTGGTAGGTCTTATCCGACTTCATTTGCTTAAGGCGCCCATCTTTCCCCGCCTGCAAAGGCACTGACTGTATCACAACCGGAGAACACGTGCAGTCCAACCAGGGCATCACAGACACTGTCTCCCATCGATCTAGCAAGCTTGTCAATGTCTAGGAACCGTGTGCGGGTGTGCGTACCACACTTCTGATACACGGGGCATGGGATGTCCTTATTGAAGGCAAGACACAGCACGAGGACATCTGTATCTTCAGCAGTGATCACACAGCCTTGTACCCAGCCTCTGCTGCATGCAGAGCATGCAGAAGCATTCGGGTGTCTGCTTCCTCCTGCGTGGACTTCAGCTCTGCCACTTCCTCCCAGTGGTCCTTGGTTTTTTTTTTGGTTTTTTTGATTTTCCCCCAAAACGTCAATATCTCAGAATGGTAAAAATGGTAAAAGTGCAAAATACATACACTAAGCTGCTCTTCTGGAACGGTTATCACATATTGAAATAATCATATAGTCCCTACCAAATAACTTAGTAGCCCTAAAGTTTGGTTTCCTCAGATGGTACCGATATATGCCTGGGCCCATGGACGAACACAGAAGGATTGGGCCACCATCTCCACAGCTCATGATTTTGACTCTACCTTGTAGTACTTTCACAAAGCCTACTTTTTCTCATACACCAGTTTATCCAATCCCACCTGGAACTATCCTATCCATCCTCTAGGCCCTGTTACACTGAATTATGTGGGGAGATGGTTCCGGTAAAGTAGCTTGCTTTCTCAACATGAAAAGCTAACTCGACTGAAAAGCAACTTTTGTTCATTATGTAATGTTCCCACCAAGTGACATGTTTGTGTGTCCACCTTGAGGCATGCCAGAAAACACATCTTGCAAATCTCAAGGCTGATCTCTCCAACAACTCTCATTCCACGAAAATATGGTGGCACCTTACCAAGTCCATTTCTGGTATATGCTTCCCCTCCATTTCTCCCCTCACCTCAATAACATTACTGTAAACTCCGAGATATGAGAGATATCCGAATATGCAGAATGTGAAAGTATTTGTTGCCTCCAAATCTCGTGACCGAACACATTGTACTCTGTCCGTCTTACCCCCCCCCCCTCTTGCCCACTGTCTACTGGACTTGTATCCTTCTCAGCTGAGAAAAATTATGTCCAGCCTTGACCCTACATGCTTCGCTACTGGCCCCAATGGCATCATTGCCGATGTTCTCAAATCTTGATCTGTCATTCCTGCTTCCCCTTTGAAGACCTATTCAGTCTGTCTTTTTTTTTTTGACCACCTCCCAGTCACCTGGCAGTCAGCACAATTACATCCATTTAAAAGAAGGGTGCAACAACAGAGCCTATCAACAACAGACCAGTGAGTTTCCTTTTATTTATTTATTTTTGTACACACTGTCGAGCTCCTATGAGAGCTAACACACAAAACGTACAACAAGGGGAGCAGGAGACAAGAGGGGTGGAAAGGAGGAAAAAATATGTGTGAACAGAGACCTGAGGAGATCTGTGGAAGGGAGAGGATGGGCGGTGTACACAAGGTAAACAAGATTTACACACAGGACTTTCACGTCCTTACACGACAAGGACTTTCAGGAAGGAAAGCAGGGAATTTGAAGGTGGGTTTGGGTGGATTAGTGGGTAGAAAAGATGTGGTTTTGAATGGGGGAGATAGAGATGGTGGTGAACAGCTGCTTGAAGACCTGAGAGGAAGAGTGGGTGAAGAGAGTGTGGGAGTTTGTTCCAAGGGGGGGAAAAAATGAATGAGTGAAGTGAGGCAAGATTCTTGATTTGTAGATTTACCAGAAGTGGGTTGTGACAGACTTTGAGCCCATGTGAAATGTAGGGGGACATATCGCAAACAGAGTGGTGGGGGGGGGGCAGGCTGGAAAGGAGATGGTACAAGAACGAAAGACCACCGACCTGCCTGCGGTGAGAGAGTGAGAGACCCAAAGACTCAGCCTCATCGGGAGATACCAATGATCCTAACACCTTGTTTCCACAGCGTGAGCTGAGAAAGGTGGAGGCGGGACACCAGCCCAGATGGGAGAGTAGTCTCCATCAGGCTGCAGATGAAAGCTTTGATTGTGGTCAGAGCTCAGGTGTGCCAAGGAAGGATTTTGCACGACGGAGGATGCCCAGTCGTGATTGCCTTGGAGGCCAGCTTGGAATTGGCTTTCCCAGGAAAGATCATGGCAGATAGTGAGACCCAAAAGCTTCAATGAAAGGACATTTTCAAGAGGATTGTTGAGAAAGCAGATGGGGGGGGGGGTTCCAGATGGTCCTTTGTGAGACATATTGGAGTGTGAGATTGTCAGGATTGAAGACATGATCCAAGTGTGGACCAGCTTGTGATTTTATCCAGACCTACAGAGAGTGAAGAGTGCTGCTTGCCAAGCTAGGGATACATGTACAGCAGAGGTGAATCATCAGTCAAGAGATAAAGAGGATTTTCCAGAGATTCAGAGAGATATGATGAAAACCAGAAAAAAACAGGGCCAGAACACTGCCTTGAGGAACTCCAGCCTGGACAAAGAGGGATGATGCTGAACTCCATTAAGGCCACACTGGCTGTGATAGGAGAGAAGTCGTGACATGAGTGGAGATGTCCTTGGATACCATAGGAAGAGAGTTTGTGAGCAGAGCAGGGTGCCAGGCATCTCAAAAGCACGTGTATATCTCGGGAGATGGCTCTGATTCCATGTCTGGCATTGAGATCTCCATCCATTGTTGGGAGAGCAGAAGCAGATATCCAGGTAGAGTGACCTTGTCTGAATCAAGTTGATCGGAAATCAACCATTGGAGAAGAAGAATTAATGTCTGAAGCGATGATTGGATTCAAACCTTGCTGATTGGGAGAAGGCTGATTGGTCTGTTGTAGGGATCTGTTTTGCCCTTTTTATGCAGGGCAGTAATGTTGCTGATTTCCAAGCAGATGGCAGATGACCTTGAGCAAATGAGAGGTGAATAGAACGAGAGGGTGAGCAAGAGCAGAAGAGCAGGTTTTTAGGACACGTGGCTGATGCGTCTGGACCGTTGCAGAATCTGAGTCGAGGTTTGACAGCAGCTCTCCACTTTGTCAGGAGAAAAGGACACAGAGTCCAGGAACAGCTGGTGTGACTGTGTAAAAAACACAGAAAGCAATGGTTTGGACACAAGATTTTGAAGTAAACATGGAGTTTCGGATTCAGCCTTTTCACGTGCAGTGTCAGCTTTGCAGCCATTTTTTTAAGGAGAGAGATGGAGGGAAACTACACCAGAAACAGACTTAACTGACACCACCGATTTGAGAGGAGACATATTGAGAGTTTCGACTTGAGATGAGAAAGATGTTGGCTCTTCTGAGGGTAGATACATAATTGCGTGGAAGGAACTGAAATTGCCTTCAGAAATTCCAATTAAATAATAGAATTCATCATTGCTGCTGATGTCAAGTCTGTCCTGTTTCAAACAGCCTTGATATATGACCATCAGTTCCGACTCTGTCCAGGTCACTCACTTCTGCACTGCCTCTGTTTCAGCAATGGTTGGAGGCCTAAGTCTCAATCAAGAGTCAGACAGTCTCCTTGTACATGTCTCGTCATTGCAAGTTTAGCATCTGCTTGCTTATCATGCATCTTCCTGTGACATATAAGACCATCATCATTCCTGGATTTCTGACTTCTTTCATTCATGCAGTCAACGTGTTGCTACCAATGGAACCCTCTCCTCCCCTCTCTCAGTGGAGACTGGAGTTACCCAAGGCATTGCCTTCAGGCCAGTCTTGTTCCTCTACTTAAACGACCTCTTTGATATTCTGGACAACCCTCTATTCCTTTTTACAGACAATGCTACATTTTGTCATACAGTACCCCATTCCACTGCGAAGCAGACTGCAGATGCATCACTCTCTGCTGATCTGGAATTGATTTGGTGCTGGTCTAATAAATGGAACATGTCTTTCAATCTTGGAAAATGTCACTGTATTACTCTGGAAGGAATGTCAAACTAACTGACCTACCTACTTCCATAGTCAGCCACTGGAAGAGGTCCATTCTCTTGAACCTCAAAGGCTCACCATATGCCATGACCTCTCCCGGTCCAACCACATTTCAAAGCTGGCCTCCAAAGCCAGCAGCAGACTAGACATTCCCAGTCATTGCAAAAGCTACTCAGTGCACAAAAATTAATGTCCATAGCTCAATGGAGTACAGCTCTCCACTTTCGGCTGGCACCCAAGCATCCCATCAGTTTGTCAGCCTCTCAGGACTTCGAGGAATCTGACCAACAGGGGGGAGAGAGAGGTGGTCTGGCACTCTGGCAGGTTGGCCTTGAGGTATGCACACTCACCTGAGCAGTTCTGGCTATCTAGTCTGGGTTTACATCTCGACTCAGGATACAAACTATCATCCTGGTGTCTCACATGAAGGGCGAGGGTTCAATATCAATGTGAGTGTCGTCCCTCGAATGGGCATTAAACTGGGAGACCTATCTGCCAACATTAGTTGGTGGACGTTGAAGATCCCACAATGTCCTTCACGAAGAGTAGGTGAGCTATCGCCAACACTGCAGCACCCTCAGCCAATGATGCTACATTTACAGCCTTGTGCTGCATACAAAAAAAAGAAGAAGAAGAAGAAGAAGCAGACCAATCGGGTCACCCTCCCTTCACAGGAGGCTTGAAAACAGTTTTAATCAATCCCTGGAAATTCAATGCATTTTTTAAAAAAAAATGAAAACAAACTGCGCAAGAAGATGAACAATATAAAAAACAACATTGACATTGTGAAAGGCAGCTGTGTGCAAACTCGATTTGGCTGGCATGACATCTATATCCTTTCTACTTGTAATAATGAGCACAGCATGTGTGATGGTGCTGTTCTTTGAGATTAAAATCATTTTCAACCTTGCATTGGTGCAATGGCAATTTATATATGAGCAGTTTACCCACCCTCCAACTGGGTGGAGTTTGCACATTATTTGCTGAAAAGGTATATTCTGTATATTACAATAAGACTGGATATGTTTCTGTGGTGTGCGTTTTGGCAACAATTTATGGAAAGACCTCAGATTAAGCCTCAGAGTACGTAATTCATGGACGTCCTCATATTTCAAAAGTACAAAATTAATTGATGTATTCACGTTACAATAGTACGTAATTAATAGATGTACCCACTTTTACATAATTAATGGATGTCTTCAAATTTCAATAGTACGTAATTATAGATATATTCACGTTACAATAGCATGTAATGGTCGTACTCGCATTACAATGGTACGTAATTAATAGATGTATTCACGTTACAATACTATGTCATTACGAGATGTATTCATGTTTGCAAAAGTGCATAATTAATGTATATATTCATGTTACAATGGCACGTAATATATATGTATATATATATATATATATATATATATATATATATATATATATATATATATATATATATATATATATATATATATAAAAGACCACAAGGGAAAACCAGAGATGTCACTTTTTAATAACTTCAGGGTTATTGCACCTGCCAATAGTGGCAACATAAGTTTCCTCTCACAATATTACTTTAACAAATAACCAGGGGTGTCACATAATTTATATGGTATAAAGTTTAGCCATGCAATAAAAAAACAAGTGTTGTCAAAGCTGAACAAGTAGAAACCCAGAGTTGTCAGTACTTTACTCCTGGTTATCTCCCTTTCATTCATGTTAACTGTTCCACCATAATATTCAGAGTTGAGAAACTAAAAAATGAAAGGTTGTAAAACTTTCACAGCATAAACTCTGAGCACTACAATGGCCTATTTGGTTATATCATGGGCTCCGTAGTTGGTGCATATCGTGGTTCAGCCTGGTCAAACCTTTATTGTGACTTTTAGGGGACCCACGCCATGGCTTAATGGTTAGCGCGTCTGAGTACCCATCCTCATTCGATGTACCACCGCCCAATCAACCTGCTTAGGTATATTGAGGGAGTCACATGAGGTGACTTCGGCTATCGCGGGGTGGTTTATCCTTGGTTTCCTCCCGGTTTTCCATCATATTAAGTAGTACGGAGTAAGAAATGGAGAATCCGTCGTCATATAAGCGAAATACCCTTGAGTATGGCATTGAACACCAATCAAACAAAAAAACAATGACCGTTTAATGTTGAAAAAAATAATCTGTGATCACCAAAGTCATGTAATGTATGCTAATAACCAACAAGCATGAATTTGCACACATCCTGGTTAAAATTGCATGGCAATTATTAACAAGGGAATAACCAGTGATGTCAGTTTGCAACATTGATTCGTTCTTTGCTCTTAAATTAAATAACACAGAAGCTTGGCAAATGCTACATGCTTAATTTGATCGGCCAATGATCACTCTTCCTTTTTACTGGAAAATAAATCTATATGACAGTTATTAAACAGTCCACCAAAGTCCTTGAAACTTTTGTTTTCAGTTTCTTCAAAATTGACTTATCCTGACATCTCTGGTTTCCCCTTGTGGTCTTCATATATTATATATATATATATTCACGTTACAATCCATCAATCCATTGGGACCACACTCTGTGCAGAGCGTTGGTGCGACCTAACAGTCTCCTTGGCTATTGGGCACAATCCTGGACAGGTCACTACTCCGACACACGATACCAGCAAGCCTGCACTCATTTTGCCGACCTCAGAAGGATGACATGCAGAGTCAACCCCACCTGGTATTAATTTACCAGCCAAGTGGAATTTGAACTCAGGATCCTGGGATCCCCAGCCCAGCTCCCCAACCATTAAGCCAACACCAGGCATACGTTACAATGCTACCGGTCAAAAGTTTGGAACACCCCCATTTTTCCAGTTTTTATTGAAATTTAAGCAGTTTAATGTTTCAATGTACTCTGAAGTTAAAGCATAGAAACATTCACAATTGCAGATAAAAAAAGGAAACCATGGATCGTTTTGTTAAACAAAAATTTAATCTAAAATTTTGATCATCAAAGTAGCCACCGTTTGCCAGATTATACAGCCGAACAAATACTCTCATTCTTTTACAATCGAAATCAAATATTGTTCGAAAATTTCTTCCCACACTGTTTGCAGAGAGCTCCCACAAATGTGTTGCGCTTGTAGGTGCTTTGCTTTCACCCTTCTGTCCAGTTCATCCCAACCAGGCTCGATGGGTTAAGTCTGGAGACTGTGCTGGCCATTCCATGATTTGAAGCCTTCGCGTCTTGTCTTTACTTCTAAGTAGTTGTGACATAGCACTGGAGTATGTTTTGGGGGTCCTTTAATTTCCCTTTTTTTGCTTAGGATGAAACCCCCTGACCAACTAGGCAGTAGACCAGAGGGATTGCATGGTGCTGCAAAATGTCTGTTAACCCTTTTGGTTCAGGGTGCCAGCACTCGGTGCAAGTCGCCGACTCTGGATCCAGCAAAAGAGCCCAGATCATCACGCTTTCCTCCTCATGTTTGACAGTTGGTGTTATACACCGAGGAACCAATCCTTTCGCCTCCTCGACAGCGTACAAATTCCTGCGTGATGAACAGAAGATTTCAAATTTGATTCACGGTCCATAAGACTTCTTCAGTTTCAGTAGTCCACTGGCGTGCTCATGGCCCAGGCAAGCCTCTTTTTCTTATTTTGCCATCTAGCAATGGCCTTTCCTACTGCCACTCGACCTGTCAACATGCAGCTCAAATCTCTCTCACAGTTGAAACTGAAAACTTCCTTACTTCAACAGTGTTTAAGCTGTGCTTGAAGCTTCCTGTGAGGCGCCATCAGCAAGCTGTGACTCTCAGAAACTTGTCTCTGATTGTTTGTGGCTTTGGGTCTGCCAACCTCTTCCGTCAGAGTTTCTTCCAGTTTCTACTCTCAAGTCCCGAATAGCGTGGGGGTCTGAATAAGCATGTAGGGTGAACGTTGTCAAATTTTAATAAGAGTAGAGGGTGGAATAAGCGTGTGGTGAAAATCTAAAAAGCTAATAAGCGTGCAGGTCCGAAAAGAGGGCAGGGTGAAAACCAGAAATGTGACAAAATTAGATAGAACATGATTTTTATTGTTTCAAATACATACATTACATCAGACGACACATCTCTCGGACAACATTGTCACCCTACACGCCGCCGTGTAAATATGACCTGAGTGGCAAAGGACGATATTTTAATAACGTTGTGACCCAAATAGAGGCCGTGAAGGGGTTTCACCTCAAAAAACATAAGCGCATGCACGCTATTCGGACTGAGATAAGTGCCTTTTGATGTGTAGAAACTACTCACTGAGCACCTTGGTTTTTCTTGCAATTTCTCTAAAAGGAAAGCCTTCACTTGTAAGGTTTATAATGTCTGTCTGTCTTCCTTTGTAATTGTCTTTTTCTGCCATTATATAGCAATATTTACTTCCTGCAGTGCAATATTGTCCAAATAATGCTTCAGAAGTGCAGCAACACATCTGTTCCAAAACACCTGCTTTTATACAGGACAGAGGCGTTTGTAACTAATCAAACAAAAGTGGGACACCTGTAGGAATGTTGCATCAACTTTCAAGGGTTAATTTACTTCCTTTGCTGCAGAAAAGCTGCAGTTGCGAACCCATTACTTGTTCCCGAAAAGGGCCCCTTTTTTAAACAACTCTTAAATTTACATTTTTCATTTTTGGTTAACCTAAACTTTTTTTTAACCTCTGCAGTTTATCGCTTAGCTTTACCGCTTACCATTTAAGGTTTTCACTTGGAGTTAACTCTTAAATTTCATGAAAACTGAAAAAATGGGTGTTTAAAACTTTTGACCAGCTCAAGTATATTATATTCACGTTACAATGGCACGTAATAATGTATTCACGTTACAATATATGTAATTAATAGATCACCACGTTTACAATGGCACGTTAATAAATAATGTATTCAGGTTATAATGGTACCAAATTTAAATGATGTATTCACGTTATTATGGTACAAAGTTTATAGATTATTCACGTTATAATGGTACAAATTAAATGATGATTACTTAGGAGGGTAATATACTGATTCTGCTCACTTTTCCCCATGTAAATGAATGGGGATTTTCAGCATTCATTATTTTTTTCCCTTAAAATACACCCCCTTTTTAATCCCAGGTAATATTGTATTGCTCCCCTTTTAACCTAGGCATTCTATTCAAATAACCAATCGACAGATAAGATTGTTCAAGTATAATTGGTTTGTCAAGGTGATTCTTGAAAGAAATATCTGAACATGCAAGCCTAGGGGACACTCTTTTCAAAAACCAATGCATATTGTTTGACTCACTCATTAACCTAAAATATTTGTTTCATTTTCAAATTCCTTCAATAGTTTAATTTTCTTTGTACAATAATCCCCATAAATATTAAAAACAAAACATTTGATCTTTATATTTTTTAAGATACCCCTTTTGTGCCATATGAAATGATATTACTCTCTTAAATGATCTCATCTGACCACCTTCCTGAGCCACATATCATTTTGAGCTTAGTAAATTGTTTCCATGTTCAATTGATAACATCAAATTTTTCAGTCCATTCAAGATATTTATTATTTTCTTACATCCTCAATCATTGTTTTAAATTGATTCGCTTATTGTTTTTATTTACCTTTGTTTAGTATTTTTTCCATAAGACTTATTGAATATTTTCCACATTCATATGTTTTCCATTTATATTACCAAGACTGAGATTTTCCCACTCTTTAGTTTATTAATACTGGTCGACCATTTATATATGTGAAAAAACCGCGGAGCCCTTAAAAACCCTAACCATCGTCCCATCGTTAACAACTTGTGTCATTATGAAACACATCTAATTCTATTTCACTCTATATACAATATCCATATGGAAGACAATCTATTCCATTTTCTAAAATAAAATCTCTTCTCATCAAAGGCTCCTAATGCCTTTTATTTACTTCTTCACATATTATATCTGTATGTTTATACCTTCTTATTGTATTCATTTCACTAGTATTCTTCTTTCTTATTTCATCAAAACAATTATAATAATTTCTAAAGTTATTTGAGGTGGGGGTTTCTTTATTACATATTTCTTTATTCCCTTTAACCTTTTATCAACTGATCACCATACTATAAGCATATGCCTTTGCTCTCAATCCAATAAACTCACTCATTTACTTTCCACCCCCAAACTCATCCTTAAACTTACCAATAACCTTTTCATTCTTTTTGAAAATGTAACTCGCTCTTCTTCTAAAATTATTGTATCATATACTCCATATTTTCTTCATATCTTTTAAAACATCATCATTTTTATATCTAAATAAAAACTATCAGTGTCCCATAACAACAATGAAACATTTTCCACCATACTCTTTCTGTAATCATGTTATACAAATAATCATACATCAATATCTTATAATCAAGAACTGCTGTTCCCAATGTAAATTGTTTATCCATGACAATATTTTCCTTTTTCATATAATGGCAGAAAAAGTCTCTGAAAAACCCTCTTCCTCTTTCTCAAAACTTGGTTTATTTATCAATCTAGAAGCTTCTTTCCAAGATGTGCGAAATCTAATTTTTGTCTGTTTCTAAACATTTTTCCATAGTCTTCCAAATACAGCTATTCATTAATTATAAAATCCCCTTCAAATTTTACTTTTGTATTGCTCTCATATCTGTATTGAATTTAATATACTTTTCCATCCAAGGATTTGTTTTAAAATTTATAAAACTCTATGAATTTTAGCTTACTCTCAACCCAGCAGATAAAATTGTCTCAAGTTTCCTTTGATGCAAAACATATCCCTCTTTATCATTAGAATTTTTAATAACTTTTCTGTTGATTTACCTTAATATAAACTTTTATGATAACACTAACCATTCTTTCTTTGGTTTCTTTCTCACATGCAAAGGAAGGTCTTTATCTTATTATGAAATCACTCGGGTACCTCAAATCAACTTCAAAATAATAACTTTCTTCCTCATCAATTCCTTTGAGATAAATAACAATATTCATCAAGCCTTTTCATAATCCTTTTCTTCCACCCACTCTAATTACCAAAGCAGAATTGAAACATTGCCCATCCATACAATTATTAGCATCAAATCATCAATAATTAACACTTTTTCACTCTCATTAATTGGAAGATATTTATTATTTGCTTGAGCATATCGTTTTAACATACTTGTGCATATTCCACCTCTCTCGACTTCTCAATCATCAAAGCATATCTCTACATCACTGATTAAATCTATATCTGTTGGTTGTCATTTTCAAACATGCACTCCAAGCTAAACCAGGAGCTGTTGAAAATACGTGGCAGGATCTAATCCATAACAATTATTATTGACAGAGTGATCTAAAAGCTTCAAAACACATCAGGCTAACAAAAGACATCTGTTTTAGATACAATCATGAATTCTCCAGTTTCTTTATCTTAAATAATTTCCAAAATTTCTTGTGCGGTTATATTCCTTATCACTATCTCTTCTTCATAAAGTTATTATAGGAAACTTTCTTTTGAAGGAAGTTGTTGTTTCTTTTAAATCTCATAAATGATCCAGAAATCATAAGGATAATTTCCCTTACTTGTAAGAAATTTTCTCTTTGACTTTGAATTTCCTCTCTAGTATAAGAATTCCCTCTTTACCAGATTTCATCCTATAATCAGAATTTCCTCTTTAGTTAGAATTTCCATCATTGTTCGATTTTTCTTTATAATTAGAATTTCAATCTTCATAAGAATTTCATTTATTTCCCATTAATTAAATTTTCTCTTACTTTGAAGCTCTCTTTAATCTGAATTTCCTCTTTATTAGAATTTCCTCTTTGGAAAAGAATGAATTAAGATTTTGGAAAAGAAGCCCGTGGAGCTTAGATTTGATGCCTATGTTGGCTAGTGGTTTGCCAAAACTTGTAAGAATCTAGAAACCTTATTACGAGTTAAGGTTTTAATGAATATCATTTTTTGTAAATGAAATATACTTTTGACTTGTGCTGTTATGGCAGAAATTCCCTGTTGTTTTGAAAGTTCATTTATAATAATTGTCTATCATAGTTGGCGCTGTTGTGAGGAAAGACTGGAATAAAAGAAGTAATTTATAATTAGATCAACAATGAGCGGTACCTCTATATTATACCGTAAGATGACAATGATCCCTAACTTAGACTCCTCAATTTTCCTCCTCACAATATGACAATATGTTCTTTGCTAATTCTATTTTCTCTTTAGTTAATTCATCGGTCATTTGTTTCTTTCATTAATTAAGTTAGTCTTTACAATCCCTTTTTCTAATCGTTTTACAACTCTTGTGAAGCATTTTTCCCTATAATGTTCAAGTATTATACTTTTCTCCACAGATGATTTATATATAACAAACCACAAGATAGTTTTTGATATTTATTTGTATATGATTCTTTTGGATTAGGAGAAGCAGTATGTATCTTTTTAGATACACTCAAAATCAGCGTATATCACAATGGTGCATTATAGATTTAGATAATCTTCAAAAAAATCTTTTCACCAGCCCCCCGGTTTAGGCTTGTAATACAGCATTTATGATTACTACAATATTAATGTTGTTCTAATCGTCTTTTGTATGAACATGAATTAAGACATCGCTACAAGGATATATTTGTTGCTGTTCTGAATACCTGAGAAGAGATAATCTTGAAAAATATTGATGTATGTGTAATGTGATTCTTTCCAACACTAAATATAAGATCAATGTGTGTTCTTTCATTTCTTTTTATGTTGTTTGAAATTTTATATTTGAACTTTTATCGTATCCATATACATAATAGAAATTATTCTTTTTCTCAAAATTTAGAATATCTGTTAGTGCATTGGAATTTAAAATCTTTATGTCCAAGGTCTTCTCATATTTCATAATGATCTTCTCTTT
>CM068961.1:20537619-20560855 GCA_035128595.1 Eptatretus atami | reverse complement strand
GCATAATTAATAGTTGTATTCACGTTACAATGGTGCGTAATTAATAGATGTATTCATGTTACAATCCATTCATCCATTGGGACCATACTCTGTGCAAAGCATTGGTGCTGCCGAAGCAGTCTCCTAGGCTATTGGGCACAATCCTGGGCGGGACTCCACTCCAACACAGGATACCAGCAAGCTGGCACTTATTTTTGCCGACCTCGGAAGGATGACAGGCAGAGTCAACCCCACTTGGTATTAATTTAACTGCCGAGGGGGATTTGAACTCAGGATCCTAGGATCCCAAGCCCACCACCCTAACCATTAAGCCAACATGAGGCACGTTACAATGGTGCGTAATTAATATATGTATTCACGTTACAATAGTACATAATTAACATATGTATTCATGTTACAATAGTACATAATTATATTATATTGTATTCACGTTACAATAGTAATAATTAATATATGTATTGCACGTTACAATAGTACATAATTAACATATGTATTATGTTACAAAATCAGTACATAATTAATTTAATATATGTATTCACGTTAACATATAGTAATAATTAACATATGTATTACGTTACAATAGTACATAATTAATATATGTTTCACGTTACACATAGTACATAATAATATATGTATTTCACGTTACAATAGTACATAATTCAACATATATGTATTGCACGTTACAATAGTACATAATTAAATATATAGTAATCAATTACAATAGTACAATAATTAACATAATTATTCATCGTTCATAGTACGTAATTAAATATGTTATTCACGTTACACAATAAGTACATAATTAATATATGTATTCACGTTACAATAGTACATAATTAATCATATGTATTCCACGTTACAATAGTACATCATAATATATGTATTCACGTTACATAGTACTATTAAAT
Organism: Eptatretus atami; assembly: GCA_035128595.1. Classification (NCBI taxonomy): domain Eukaryota; kingdom Metazoa; phylum Chordata; class Myxini; order Myxiniformes; family Myxinidae; genus Eptatretus; species Eptatretus atami. The sequence continues at coordinate 20,559,947 of CM068961.1, read as the reverse complement.
ATGTATTCACGTTACAATAGTACATAATTAATATATGTATTCACGTTATACAAATAGTACATAATTAAACATATGTATTCATGTTACAATCGTACATAATTACTATATGTATTCACGTTACAATAGTCATAATTAATATATGTATTCACGTTACAAATAGTACATAATTAATATATGTATTCACGTTACAATAGTACATAATTATATATGTATTCACGTTACAATAGTAATAATTAATATATGTATTCACGTTAAATAGTACATAATTAACATATGTATTCAGTTACAATAGTACATAATAATATATGTATTCACGTTACAAATAGTACATAATTAATATATGTATCACGTTTTCAATAGTACATAATTAAATATGTATTCACGTTACAATAGTACATAATTAACATATGTATTCATGTTACATAGTACATAATTAATATTGTATTCACGTTACAATAGTACATAATTAATATATGTATTCACGTTACAATAGTACATAATTAATATATGTATTCCATGTTACAATAGTACATAATTAAATATGTATTCACGTTACAATAGTACATAATTAATATGTTTCACGTTACAATAGTACATATTAATATATGTATTCACGTTAAATAGTACATAATTAATATATGTATTCACGTTACAATAGTACATAATTAATATATGTATTCACGTTACAATAGTATAATTTAATATATGTATTCACGTTACAATAGTACATAATAATATATGTATTCACGTTACAATAGTACATAATTAACCTCCGCCATCGAAGATTCGAGGTTACTGTTTTCACCCCTTTCTGTTTGTTTGTTTTGTTACTTACGAAATCTAAAGATTTCGTAAGTATATTGATGACTACCGTTTCTGTTTGTTTGTTACTTGAGAAATCTAAAGATTTCGTAAGTATATTGATGACTATACCGTTTCTGTTGTTTGTTTGTTACTTACGAAAATCTAAAAGATTTCGTAGTATATTGATGCCTTCCGTTTCTGTTTGTTTGTTTGTTGTATGTTTGTTTGTTTGTTGTTTGTAGCACGATAATCGAGAACGGAAGAAGCTACCAATGTCAAATTACATCACGTGATTCAGGGAGGGTGATGGCTAGTGCTGATTAGATTTTGGTCAAAATCGGTCAAAGGTCAAGGTCACAGTGAGGTCAAATATTCGATTTTTGATGGTTTGGTACAAGAATCATCGTAGAAACTTCTGGTTTGCGTCGCTACCCTTCTCTAGAGACAGCTTTATTATAACAAGGTCAGAGGTCAAGTTGACGATTTCGTAAGTACCAGTCTATGACTGCTTGTTTGTTTGTTTGTATGTTTGTTACTTACGAAATCTAAAGATTTCGTAAGTATAGATTGATGACTACCTGTTCTGTTTGTTTGTTTTATGTTTGTATGTTTGTTTGTTGTACTTACGAAATCTAAGATTTGTAAGTATATTGAGACTACCGTTTCTGTATGTTTGTTTTTTTTGTTTGTTTGTTTGTTTGTAGGTCACGATAACTCGAGAACGGAAGAAGCTACCAATGTCAAATTACACCACGTGATTCAGGAGGGTGATGGCTAGTGCTGATTAGATTTTGGTCAAAATCGGTCAAAGGTCAAGGTCACAGTGAGGTCAAACATATCCGTAAATTAAACGTGAGAAATGTGAGTATTTTGCTTCGCTCGACGTTACGAGTTGTTTTAACTTCGATTTTAATTTTGTCTTCGTTTTTTGCGATCGCTTCGATGCTTAAAACTCGTTGTCGAAATTCTGGTAAAAATCGGATGTTTTGGAGACGTTTTAAGATTGAATAAAAAATTTCACTCGAAGCGTCAAGGGTCGTCCCATGATGCATTGCGCTCGAGCAGACGTCACGGTCGTCCCATGATGCATTGCGCTCGAGCAGACGTCACGGGTCGTCCCATGATGCATTGCGCTCGAGAGACGCGTCGTTGAGTGACATTAAGGTTTTGCATGGAGAAATGGAGATTTTTTGCTTCGCTCCACGTTACGAGTTCGTTTTAACTTCGATTTTAATTTTGTCTTCGGTTTTTGCGATCGCTTAGGACGCTTAAAAACTCGGTTGTCGAAATTCTGGTAAAAATCGGATGTTTTGGAGACGTTTTAAGATTGTATAAAAAATATTTCACTCGAAGCGTCAAGGGTCGTCCATGATCATTGCGCTCGAGCAGATGTCACGGGTCGTCCATGATGCAGTGCGCTCGAGCGACGTCACGGGTCGTCCATGATGCAGTGCGCTCGAGCAAGACGCGTCGTTGAGTGACATTAAGGTTTTGCATGGAGAAATGGAGATTTTTGCTTCGCTCGACGTTACGAGTTCGTTTACTTCGATTTTAATTTTGTCTTCGGTTTTTGCGATCGCTTAGGACGCTTAAAACTCGGTTGTCGAAATTCTGGAACAGTGATGAATAACTGATATATATAATAAATAATAAGTCTTTATCAGATTCTTCTGAAAAGTAATACACCTATTATCTGGAATATCCTGCTGGTACTGAATCACTTTAAAAAAAAAAAAAATGGAATTTTTATAAAGAAATCTAGTTTTTGTCTGGGACTCATTATCTGCAAACCACAGTGTAAAATCGTAGACCACAATGAATTCAGAATTCAAGCTCCCCTTGGGCTCTGACTGATTCATGCTTTTATTAGACAAGGTCAGAGGTCAAGTTGATGATTTTCGAAGTACCAGTCTATGACTGCTTGTTTGTTTGTTGTATGTTTGTTTGTTTGTTTTGTTGTTGTAGGCACGATAACTCGAGAACGGAAGAAGCTACCGATGTCAAATTACAACCACGTGATTCAGGAGCGTGATGGCTAGTGCGATTAGATTTTGGTCAAAATTGGTCAACGGTCAAGGTCACGGTGAGGTCCCAAACATTCGATTTTTGATGGTTTGTACAGAATCATCGAGAAACTTCTGGTTTGCGTCGCTACCTTCTCTAGAGACAGCTTTTATTAGACAAGGTCAGAGGTCAAGTTGACGATTCGTAAGTACCAGTCTATGACTGCTTGTTTGTTTGTTTGTATGTTTGTTTGTTTGTTTGTTTGTTTGTAGGCACGATAACTCGAGAACGAAGAACTACCAATGTCAAATTACATCACGTGATTCAGGAGGGTGATGGCTTAGCGCGATTAGATTTTGGTCAAAATCGCGTCAAAGGTCAAGGTCACAGTGAGGTCAAACATAATTCCGTAAATTAACATGGAGAATATGTGAGTATTTTTGCTTCGCTCGACGTACGAGTTCGTTTAACTTCGATTTTAATTTGTCTTCGGTTTTGCGATCGCTTCGGATGCTTAACTCGGTTGTCGAAATTCTGGTAAAAATCGGATGTTTTGGAGACGTTTTAAGATTGTATAAAAAAATATTTCACTCGAAGCGTCAAGGGTCGTCCCATGATGCATTGGCGCTCGAGCAGACGTCACGGGTCGTCCCATGATGCATGGCGCTCGAGCAACGCGTCGTTGATTGGTAAAGGTTTTGCATGGAGAAATGGAGATTTTTTGCTTCGCTCGACGTTACGAGTTTGTTTAACTTCGATTTTAGTTTTGTCTTCGGTTTTGCGATAGCTTTAGGACGCTTAAAACTCGGTTGTCGAAATTCTGGTAAAAATCGGATGTTTGGAGACGTTTAAGATTGTATAAAAAATATTTCACTCGAAGCGTCAAGGGTCGTCAATGATGCATTGCGCTCAGCAGACGTCACGGTCGTCCCATGATGCAGTGCGCTCGAGCAGACGTCACGGGTCGTCCCATGATGCAGTGACGTCGAAGCAGACGTCACGGGTCGTCCCATGATGCAGTGCGCTCGAGACAGACGTCACCGGGTCGTCCCATGATGCAGTGCGCTCTCAGAGCAGACATGTCGTTGAGTGACATTAAGGTTTTGCATGGAGAAATGGAGATTTTTGCTTCGCTCGACGTTACGAGTTCGTTTTAACTTCGATTTTAATTTTGTCTTCGGTTTTGCGATCGCTTAGGACGCTTTAAAACTCGTTTGTCGAAATTCTGGAAAGCATGAAATAACTGAATATATAATAAATAATACGTCTTTTATCAGATTCTTCTGAAAAGTAATACACCTATTATCTGGAATATCCTGCTGGTACTGAATCACTTTAAAAAAAAAAAAATGGAATTTTTTATAAGAAATCTAGTTTTTGTCTGGGACTCATTATTTGCAAACCACAGTGTAAAATCGTAGACCACAATGAATTCAGAATTCAAGCTCCCCTTGGGCTTCTGACTGATTCATGCTTTTATTGACAAGGTCCAGAGGTCAAGTTTGATGATTCGTAAGTACCAGTCTTATGACTGCTTTTGTTTGTTGTTTGTTTGTTTGTAGGCACGATAACTCGGAGACGGAAGAAGCTTACCAATGTCAAATTACACCACGTGATTCAGGAGGGTGATGGCTAGTGCTGATTAGATTTGGTCACAATCGGTCGAAGGTCAAGGTCACAGTGAGGTCAAACATAATTCCGTAAATTAACGTGGAGAAATGGAGTATTTTTTTGCTTCGCTCGACGTACGAGTTCTTTTAACTTCGATTTTAATTTGTCTTCGGTTTTTGCGATCGCTTAGGACGCTTAAAACTCGGTTGTCGAAATTCTGGTAAAATCGGATGTTTTTGGAGACGTTTAAGATTGTATAAAAAATATTTCACTCGAAGCGTCAAGGGTCGTCCCATGATGCATTGCGCTCGAGCAGACGTCACGGGTCGTCCTCATGATGCAGTGCGCTCGAGCAGACGTCCACGGGTCCTCCCATGATGCAGTGCGCTCGAGCAGACGCGTCGTTGAGTGACATTAAGGTTTTGCATGGAGAAATGAGATTTTTGCTTCGCTCGACGTTACGAGTTCGTTTAACTTCGATTTTAATTTTGTCTTCGGTTTTTGCGATCGCTTAGGACGCTTAAAACTCGGTTGTCGAAATTCTGGAACAGTGATTAACTGATGTATATAATAAATAATAAGTCTTTATCAGATTCTTCTGAAAAGTAATACACCTATTATCTGGAATTCCTGCTGGTACTGAATCACTTTAAAAAAAAAAATAAATGGAATTTTTATAAGAAATCTAGTTTTGCTGGGACTCATTCTGCAAACCACAGTGTAAAATCGTAGACCACAATGAATTCAGAATTCAAGCTCCCCTTGGGCTTCTGACGATTTCTGCTTTTTAGACAAGGTCAGATGTCAAGTTGATGATTTCGTAAGTACCAGTCTATGACTGCTTGTTTGTTTGTTGTTTGTTTTGTAGGCACGATAACTCGAGAACGGAAGAAGCTACCGATGTCAAATTACACACGTGATTCAGGAGCGTGATGGCTAGTGCTGATTTAGATTTGGTCAAAATTGGTCAACGGTCAAGGTCACGGTGAGGTCAAACATTCGATATTTTGATGGTTTGGTACAGATAACTCGAGAACGGAAGAAGCTACAATGTCAAATTACACCACGTGATTCAGGAGGGTGATCGCTAGTACTGATAGATTTTGGTCAAAATCGGTCAACGTCAAGGTCACGGTGAGGTCAAACATTCGATTTTTGATGGTTTGGTACAGAATCATCGTAGAAACTTCTGGTTTGCGTCGCTACCTTCTCTAGAGACAGCTTTTTATTAGACAAGGTCAGAGTCAAGTTGACGATTTCGTAGTACCAGTCTATGACTGCTTGTGTTTGTTTTGTTGTTTTGTTTGTTTGTTTGTTTGTTGTTGTAGCACGATAACTCGAGAACGAAGAAGCTACCAATGTCAAAATTACATCACGTATTCAGGAGGGTGATGGCTAGCGCTGATAGATTTTGGTCAAAATCGGTCAAAGGTCAAGGTCACAGTGAGGTCAACATAATTCCGTAATTAACATGGAGAAATGTGAGTATTTTGCTTCGCTCGACGTTACGAGTTCGTTTTAACTTCGATTTTAATTTTGTCTTCGTTTTTGCGATCGCTTCGGATGCTTAAACTCGGTTGTCGAAATTCTGGTAAAAATCGGATGTTTTGGAGACGTTTTAAGATTGTATAAAAAAAATATTCACTCGAAGCGTCAAGGGTCGTCCCATGATGCATTGCGCTCGAGCAGACGTCACGGGTCGTCCCATGATGCATTGCGCTCGAGCAGACGCGTCGTTGATTGACGTAAAGGTTTTGCATGGAGAAATGGAGATTTTTTGCTTCGCTCGACGTTACGAGTTCGTTTTAACTTCGATTTTAGTTTTGTCTTCGGTTTTTGCGACCGCTTAGGACGCTTAAAACTCGGTTGTCGAAATTCTGGTAAAATCGGATGTTTTGGAGACGTTTTAAGTATTGTATAAAAAATATTTCACTCGAAGCGTCAAGGGTCGTCCAATGATGCATTGCGCTCGAGCAGACGTCACGGGTCGTCCCATGATGCAGTGCGCTCGAGCAGACGTCACGGTCGTCCCATGATGCAGTGCGCTCGAGCAGACATGTCGTTGAGTGACATTAAGGTTTTGCATGGAGAAATGGAGATTTTTGCTTCGCTCGACCGTTACGAGTTCGTTTAAACTTCGATTTTAATTTTGTCTTCGGTTTTTGCGATCGCTTAGGACGCTTAAAACTCGTTGTCGAAATTCTGGAACAGCGATGAATAACTGATATATATAATAAAAATACGTCTTTTATCAGATTCTTCTGAAAAGTAATACCCTATTATCTGGAATATCCGCTGGTACGAATCACTTTAAAAAAAAAAAAAATGGAATTTTTATAAGAAATCTAGTTTTTGTCTGGGACTCATTATTTGCAAACCACAGTGTTAAAATCGTAGACCACAATGAATTCAGAATCAAGCTCCCCTTGGGCTTCTGACTGATTCATGCTTTTATTAGACAAGGTCAGAGGTCAAGTTGATGATTTCGTAGAGTACCAGTCTATGACTGCTTGTTTGTTTTGTTTGTTTGTTTGTAGGCACGATAACTCGAGAACGGAAGAAGCTAACCAATGTCAAATTACACACGTGATTCAGGAGGGTGATGGCTAGTGCTGATTAGATTTTGGTCAAAATCGGTCAAAGGTCAAGGTCACAGTGAGGTCAAACAAAATTCGGTAATTACGTGGAGAAATGGAGTATTTTTGCTTCGCCGACGTTACGAGTTCGTTTTAAACTTCGATTTTAATTTTGTCTTCAGTTTTGCGATCGCTTAGAGACGCTTAAAACTCGGTTGTCGAAATTCTGGTAAAAATCGGATGTTTTGGAGACGTTTTAAGATTGTATAAAAAATATTCACTCACAGCGTCAAGGGTCGTCCATGATGCATTGCGCTCGAGCAGACGTCACGGGTCGTCCCATAGATGCAGTGCGCTCGAGCAGACGCGTCGTTGATTCACGTTAAGTATAATTGGCGTGGAGAAATGCCGATTTTTGCTTTGCTCGACGTTACGAGTTCATTTTAACTTCGATTTTAATTTTGTCTTCGGTTTTTGCGATCGCTTAGGACGCTTTAAAACTCGGTTGTCGAAATTCTGGTAAAGATCGGATGTTTTATGAGATTTATGTCGGGTGTCGTATCTGAGGTATTATGCACTGAAGATTATGCTAATGAGGGGATTGTAAGCAACAGCATTACGCACTCGTTTGCGTCGCTACCTTCTCTCGAGACAGCTTTTATTAGACAAGGTCAGAGGTCAAAGTTGACGATTTCGTAAGTACCAGTCTATGACTGCTGTTTGTTTGTTTGTTTGTATGGTTTGTTTGTTTGGTTTGTTTGTTTGTAGGCACGATAACTCGAAGAACGGAAGAAGCTACCAATGTCAAGTTACACCACGTGATTCAGGAGGGTGATGGCTAGTGCTGATTAGATTTTGGTCCAAAATCGTCAACGGTCAAGTCACGGTGAGGTCAAACATTCGATTTTGATGGTTTGGTACAGATAACTCGAGACGGAAGAAGCTACCAATGTCAAATTACACAACGTGATTCAGGGGGTGGTGGCTAGTGCTGATTAGATTTTGGTAAAATCGGTCAAAGGTCAAGGTCACGTGAGGTCAAATATTCGATTTTTGATGGTTTGGTACAGATAACTCGAGAACGAAGAAGCTACCAATTGTCAAATACACCACTTGATTCAGGGAGGTGATGGCTAGTGCTGATTAGATTTTGGTCAAATCGGTCAAACGGCAAGGGTCACGTGAGGTCAAACATTCGATTTTTGATGGTTTGGTACAGATAACTCGAGAACGGAAGAAGCTACCAATGTCAAATTACACCACGTGATTCAGGAGGTGAGGGCTAGTGCTGATTAGATTTTGGTCAAAATCGGTCAACGGTCAGGTCACGGTGAGTCAAACATTCGATTTTTCATGGTTTGGTACAGAATCATCGTAGAAACTTCTGGTTTGCGTCTCTACCTTCTCTAGAGACAGCTTTATTAGACAAGGTCAGAGGTCAAGTTTGACGATTTCGTAAGTACCAGTCTATGACTGCTTGTTGTACTTAGAAATCTAAAGATTTTGTAAGTATATTGATGCCTTCCGTTTCTGTTTGTTTGTTTGTTTGTTTGTATGTTTGTTTTGTTTGTTTTTTGTAGGCACGATAACTCGAGAACGGAAGAAGCTACAATGTCAAATTACACCACGTGATTCAGGAGGGTGATGGCTAGCGCTGATTAGATTTTGGTCGAAATCGGTCAAAGTCAAGGTCACAGTGAGGTCAAATATTCGATTTTGATGGTTTGGTACAGATTACTCGAGAACGGAGAAGCTACCAATGTCAAATCACACCAAGTGATTCAGAGGGTGTGGCTAGCGCTGATTAGATTTTGGTCAAAATCGGTCAAAGGTCAAGGTCACAGTGAGGTCAAATATTCGATTTTTGATGGTTTGGTACAGATAACTCGAGAACGGAAGAAGCTACCAATGTTAATTACACCACGTGATTCCAGGAGGGTGATGGCTAGTGCTGATTAGATTTTGGTCAACATCGGTCAACGGTCAAGGTCACGGTGAGGTCAAACATTCGATTTTGATGGTTTGGTACAGAATCATCGTAGAAACTTCTGGTTTGCGTCGCTACCTTCTCTAGAGACAGCTTTTATTAGACAAGGTCAGAGGTCAAGTTGACGATTTCGTAAGTACCAGTCTATGATGCTTGTTACTTACGAAATCTAAAGATTTTGTAAGTATATTGATGACTACCGTTTCTGTTTGTTTGTTTGTTTGTATGTTTGTTTGTTTGTTTGTTTGTTTGTAGGCACGATAACTCGAGAACGGAAGAAAGCTACCAATGTCAAATTACACCACGTGATTCAGGAGGGTGATGGCTAGTGCTGATTAGATTTGGTCAAAATCGGTCAAAGGTCAAGGTCACAGTGAGGTCAAACATAATTCCGTAAATTAACGTGGAGAAATGTGAGTATTTTTGCTTCGCTCGACGTTACGAGTTCGTTTAACTTCGATTTTAATTTTGTCTTCGGTTTTTGCGATCGCTTCGGATGCTTAAAAACTCGGTTGTCGAAATTCTGGTAAAAATCGGGTTTTGGAGACGTTTTAAGATGAATAAAAATATTTCACTCGAAGCGTCAAGGTCGTCCAATGATGCATTGCGCTCGAGCAGACGTCACGGGTCGTCCCATGATGCATTGCGCTCGAGCAGACGTCACGGGTCGTCCCATGATGCATTGCGCTCGAGCAGACGCGTCGTTGAGTGACATTAAGGTTTTGCATGGAGAAATGGAGATTTTTTGCTTCGCTCCACGTTACGAGTTCGTTTTAACTTCGATTTTAATTTTGTCTTCGGTTTTTGCGATCGCTTAGGACGCTTAAAACTCGGTTGTCGAAATTCTGGTAAAAATCGGATGTTTTGGAGACGTTTTAAGATTGTATAAAAAATATTTCACTCGAAGCGTCAAGGGTCGTCCCATGATGCATTGCGCTCGAGCAGACGTCACGGGTCGTCCCATGATGCAGTGCGCTCGAGCAGACGTCACAGGTCGTCCATGATGCAGTGCGCTCGAGCAGACGCGTCGTTGAGTGACATTAAGGTTTTGCATGGAGAATGGAGATTTTGCTTCGCTCGACGTTACGAGTTCGTTTTAACTTCGATTTTAATTTTGTCTTCGGTTTTTGCGATCGCTTTGGACGCTTAAAACTCGGTTGTCGAAATTCTGGAACAGTGATGAATAACTGATATATATAATAAATAATAGTCTTTTATCAGATTCTTCTGAAAAGTAATACACCTATTATCTGGAATATCCTGCTGGTACTGAATCACTTTAAAAAAAAAAAAATGGAATTTTTATAAGATCTAGTTTTTGTTGGACTCATTATCTGCAAACCACAGTGTAAAATCGTAGACCACATGAATTCAGAATTCAAGCTCCCTTGGGCTTCTGACTGATTCATGCTTTTATTAGACAAGGTCAGAGGTCTAGTTGATGATTTCGTAAGTACCAGTCTATGACTGCTTGTTTGTTTGTTTGTATGTTTTTGTTTGTAGGCATGATAACTCGAGAACGGAAGAAGCTACCAATGTCAAATTACACCACGTGATTCAGGAGGGTGATGGCTAGTGCTGCTTAGATTTTGGTCAAAATCGGTCAAAGGTCAAGGTCACGGTGAGGTCAATATTCGATTTTTGATGGTTTGGTACAGATAACTCGAGAACGGAAGAAGCTACCAATGTTAAATTACACCACGTGATTCAGGAGGGTGATGGCTAGTGCTGATTAGATTTTGGTCAACATCGGTCAACGGTCAAGGTCAGGTGAGGTCAAACATTCGATTTTTGATGGTTTGGTACAGAATCATCGTAGAAACTTCTGGTTTCGTCGCTACCTTCTCTAGAGACAGCTTTTATTAGACAAGGTCAGAGGTCAAGTTGACGATTTCGTAAGTACCAGTCTGTGACTGCTTGTTTGTTTGTTTGTTTGTTTGTGAACAGTATTACGAAAAAACTCCTCGACGGATTTCGACGAAACTTGGTGGGGGATTAGGTATGGTCCAAGGATCATGCCATTAGATTTTGGACTTGGTCCAAAATCCAATATGGCCGCTATGGCGGCCATTTTGAAAAAAATATTTGAAATGTTTTTTTTTTGCATTTCTACATGTTTTAAGTGATTTCCAACCCCCCCCCCCCCAAAAAAAAAATTGTTAGAGAAAAAAAAATTTTGCAACTTTTTTTCAACAAAATTTCGATTTTTTTTTTTGCATTTCTACATGTTATAAGTGATTTCCAACAAAAAAACATGCCAAAATTATAATTGCGGCTGATTTTGGAACTTCAGGTGGATATACCCACGTAAAATCAATTTCTGTCTCAAGGAATCTAGTTATGACGAATGAATTGAGTATGTAAAAGTTAAAAGTAAAAGGGAAAGTTGCAAACTATAACTCTGTGAGCACTGTTGACGTCAAATGAATGAATAGGATATCAGGTTCACTTGAGTGACCTAGCAGTATTGGCGGCGGAGGTTTGCACTCTACCGAGTGCTCCCCTCTAGTTAATATATGTATTCACGTTACAATAGCACATAAATAACATATGTATTCACGTTACAATAGCACATAAATAACATATGTATTCACGTTACAATAGCACATAAATAACATATGTATTCACGTTACAATAGTACATAATTAATATATGTATTCACATTACAATAGTACATAATTAATATATGTATTCACGTTACAATAGTACATAATTAATAGATGTATTCATGTTACAATAGTACATAATTAACATATGTATCACGTTACAATAGTACATAATTAATATATGTATTCACGTTACAATAGTACATAATTAAAATATGTATTCATGTTACAATAGTACATAATTAATATATGTATTCACGTTACAATAGTACATAATTAATATATGTATTCACGTTACAATAGTACATAATTAATATATGTATTCATGTTACAATAGTACATAATTAATATTGTACTCACGTTACAATAGTACATAATTAATATATGTATTCACGTTACAATAGTACATAATTAATATATGTATTCACGTTACAATAGCACATAAATAACATATGTATTCACGTTAACAATAGCACATAATAAATGTATTCACGTTACAATAGTACATAATTAATATGTGTATTCACGTTACAATAGTACATAATTAATATATGTATTCACGTTACAATAGTACATAATTAACATATGTATTCATGTTACAATAGTACATAATTAAATATAGTAATTCACGTTACAATAGTACATAATTAATATATGTATTCACGTTACAATAGTACATAATTAATATATGTATTCACGTTACAATAGTACATAATTAAATATGTATTCACGTTACAATAGTACATAATTAATATATGTATTCACGTTACAATAGTACATAATTAATATATGTATTCACGTTACAATAGTACATAATTAACATATGTATTCACGTTACAATAGTACATAATTAATATATGTATTCACGTTACAATAGTATCATAATTAATATATGTATTCACGTTACAATAGCACATAAATAACATATGTATCACGTTACATAGCACATAACATATGTATTCACGTTACAATAGTACATAATTAATATATGTATTCACGTTACAATAGTACATAATAATATATGTATTCACGTTACAATAGTACATAATTAAATAGTATTCACGTTACAATAGTACATAATTAACATATGTATTCACTGTTACAATAGTACATAATTAATTAAATATATGTATTCACGTTACAATAGTACATAATTAATATATGTATTCACGTTACAATAGTACATAATTAATATATGTATTCACGTTACAATAGTACATAATTATAGATTAATACTAATAGACGGATGCAGTTCCAATAGTATGTAATTAACAGATGACGGCACAGACGTTTTGAAGACGACGCAATCATCGTTCCATTTCATCCCACACATTCTGTGGGAGAAAGATCAGGCAAAACAGTTGGCCAGGGAAGTGTGAGAATGCTCTGTTGTGTGATTAAGTCAGTGACCACTCGTGTCACGTGGAGATGCACATTATCCTGTTGAAGTATGATATTGTTACGAATTTGGAAACCTTGTGCACACAGACTGACAGCGGTCCTTAGAGAACAGTTATATCGGTAAGTGAGTGTTTCTATTTAGGGTCCCGTCCCTAGTCTAATGGGAATTAAATGTTCATGCGCTGCGGAGTTATTTTGATAGTTAGGGTTTTCTTTTACATTTTTACACCCATGATAACTACAACAACACGCCTTCACCTCGCTTCCTCACACCGACACCATTGCCTACGTGCGTGTCAGCACGTACGTGGGCGGAGCCCACGCAGGACCGTGTTGCTCTGCTCGTTTGAGGGGCGGTCCTTGGCAAGAAGGCGAGGCCGTAACATGTGGTCCGCCAAATGAGAGAGGGCCACACATGAGTGGACCGCGCGGGAGAATGACGAAGGAAAGGAGAGCAAATAATTGCGGCGGATCTGCTTGAGAAACAATCTGCGCCCCGTCTGTTCGAGCGCGTGCCCTTGCTCTCTGCTCATCTCGTCGCTGGCGTGGTCTGGCTCTCGGTCTGCATCTCGTCGCTGGCTCAAGTCTCGTCGCGTGCTGGAGCCTGGCACTGCCTCCATACCCAGTGTTTGCAGCGGCATCGAGCTGCGGGTTCAAGTCACACCGAATCGGATCGACAAGGGCCGCACGAGGCGGGAAGGTCCATTTTCTTTTTGGGGTATTTGTGTGTGCGCATGTGTGTCTGGTGCCCCGTCTTTAAGTAGTAACTTGCTAAGTGCTCTTTTTGCCTTGTACATACTTGCCTTTCTATTAGTCGGTTTAACTCTGCTCTTATGTGTTCTTTCCCCACCTATTGTAAATAAATATCCATGTGTTAAATGTATCAGCTCGTTTTTGTGTTTTCTTCGTTGGTTTAACAATGTTGGGGATTGTTGTTGGGGAATTAAAGAAGGCCGTTGTCGCCATAGCTGTGTGCATTCGGACTGACGGGACCTCGGTGACCATCCGCTCAGGTTACGCACGGATCGAGCACGGAAACGACTCGTCCAGTTCGAGTCCCGTCAAGGGTGTGAATACTCGGTAGCTCGCCACGTGGGTCTCTTGGTATTTTGAAGTTTGGCAAATGACCCTGTACCACATGGTTGATTTATCGACGATTCACGGTCCTGTAAGGGACCCGTACCTTTCGGAAGATCTAGATTCCGGGTGTTCGGTAGAGTCGACCATACTGCTCCACCGAGCGGTCGTGCTCGCAACCGATGCCCGGCTCCACAACAATATGACGTCCATGAACCTGCAGGAACAGGAGAACGTAAGGATGGAGAACTTCATGACGGTACTGAATACCTGTCAAATTGCCATTAATGACCTCCAGCTGGGTTCTGTAATGTGTGGTGATGCCCAGTGGCAGATTAACGCATGGGCACGCAGGGCCTGTGCTCAAGGCTCCGAGCTCAAGGTGGGCCCCGAGCTAAATATGGGTTCCGAACTCAATGTGGGCACCAAGAAAGCACTGTGACATAATAAACACCTTAATATGGCATTGGTTATGGAACACATTAACATGGCATTTTTTCCAAGGGGGGAAAAGGTAATAAAACATTGGGAATTCCTCCGGATTTTTTGCATTCGAGTCTAAAGCAGCATAGGCTAAGTGAGTGTGAAAATAACATGGAGTCCTCCTTTTTGAGTGATTTGGGCCATAATCGTTTTTGTGCTCGGGCCCAAAAATATTAATCCGCCTCTGGTGATACCTCTCCATACCATCATGTTTCCACCGCCTAACAACGAATGTTGCACAAGACATGCGTCAGCGTAACATTCCCCTTCTCATCAATAAATGCGACAAAGGCCATCACTACTGTCAAGATGGAATCTCAACTCATCTGTAAAGAGGATAGTCACCCAATCTTGTCTCCTCAACCTCAGACGTTGTCTACACAAAGCTAGACATGCATGTCGATGAAGTGTCAACAAAATCGGACGTACTGCTGGTCATTGTGGTCGGATGTTATGTTCGCGTAACCGATTCCTGACAGTTCTAGCACTGATTGGTCATAAGCCAGGGATGCTTGCTGCAAGCTGTAAAACTTGCTATCTGGAACCAGTTCCTAAGGCGCACCAACCGGAGATGGTTATCCTGCCGCCGTGACGTCGCACGTGGTCTCCCAGAACGTGGATGGTCTCAGATGTTACCAGTTTGTTGATAACGTCTCTAGAGTGACTTATGGTGTTCCGATGAATAATAAAACGCCTAGCCACAACGTTTTGTGGAATTCCTGTCTCAAGCATGGCAATAGCACTGAGACGTCCATGTTCAGAATGGCGTGGCATCACGTATCCGGCGTTTAGACATCAATAAAAATGTTTTTCACAGCTGGGATGGCTCACCCAGTCGTGCTGCGTTGCAATTTGCTCAGTACCACATGTAGCACTGCCATGTGAAGCAGTACACATGCATGGCAATTTGTGCATGCAGTGCACAGCATGCACGTACAAATTCCGGATATTCACGGGTAAACTGGGGAACATGTCAAGGCACTTGTTGGCTGATCATTATATTGCTAGGAAACATGTCAGTATCATTTTGTTCTTTTTTATGGTGCACGGGAACATTTTCCGTTGGTATAATATATATTGCACAGGGTGTTCCAAAAAGACGCGCACAATTTTGGTTGTTAATAAACTATTTAGAACCACAAATGATACACCGATACGCTTTGGTTTATATGATACAGAAACTCATGAAGTTTTGTACACAACATCAATACACGACAGTGTGAGCTGTATTTGTCACATGCAGGACATCAAGGATGGACACGAGTTCTTGCCATGTTCGGCTCAGCATCTTTGCGTCCACCAGTGGGCATGCAGCTGTGATCCGAGAACGAAGATCCCACAGGTTTGCCACCATGGTGTTGGCGACAACATCTTTGAGAAACCCCCACAGAAAAAAAAATCAAGGGGGTTATGTCTGGTGAATGTGCAGGCCTGGACATTGGTCCATCTCAGCCAATCCAGTGACCTGGAAATTTTTCATTCAGCTTGGCTCGAATGACCAAGGCCCAAAGAGGGGGAGTGCCATCCTGTTGAAAAATGATATTGGGTTGTAGGTCTGCAATCTGTGGGAAAGCAAATCCTTCCAACATGTTCTTGTAAATTGTCGAGGTCACAGTGTCCTCCACAAAGAAAAACGGACCCACCAAGTGGTCATGGAGAAGGCCACACCACACATTGACCTTTGGACTGTCGCGTATGTGTTCAATGACCACATGGGGGTTTTCAGAGCCCCAGATCCTCACATTGTGCCAGTTAACCTTCTCCGATACATGAAAGCAAGCTTCGTCTGTGAACATGACCTTTTTCAGGTATCTTCGTCATCCTCTATGTGACTGTCATCTCTATCATCCTCTTTCCAAGGCAAACTCCTTGCATTTGGACCTGACATTTGTTTTGAGTTCCTGCAGAATCTGCACCTCATACGGAGGCATGAAGTTTCAGTCTTTCATGCAAAATCCTGTGTACAGTGGTGGTTGGTAGTCCCAATTCCCTGGATGTGCGTCGACTTTATTGAAATGATTCACCGACTCGTTCAACGTTTGCTGCACTTGTGCTTGGTTGACCGGTACTTTTCTGTTTCTGACAACTTCCAGTCTCCTTAAACCCCTTGTAACACTCTCTGATATGAGTCCATGATGGCGGGTTCCTTCCATACCTTGTACGGAAATTACGCTGAATTTGCATGTCAGATCTCGTCTCGATGAATCATTGGACGTATTGAGATTTCTCCTGTGGAGTCGCCATTTTATTTTACATTAAACCACATACCTGAAAATAGAGAAAACTCGATTTGAGTTTCTGTATCATATAAAATTAAGGGTATTGTTATATCTACCATTTGTGGTACTAAATATATTAACACTCAAAGTTGTCCAGGTCTTTTTGGAACACCCTGTATATGTATATTATAAAGCAGGAGTGTCTGTCTGTCTGACTGTCTGTCTGTCCGTCCCCAAACTACTCCCTCAGTTTTGGAGATATCCCTTCCAAACCTTCTGCGGAACCTTTCGGGGTCCCAGCCGATGTTTTAAAGGGGGGTCGGAAGTTTCACAGATTCCTCAATACAATTATGATTTTGAGTTTCGATCTGTACGAAGCTGCTCCTCACCCAGTTGTAACCTCAGAATGTCGTTGATCTTCGTTGACCTCACGAGTGTTTGCAATATTGTATTTTGTTATATTAATGGCACAGTCTGAATTTGTGATTGGATTGATGCTGTTAATTTGTTAATTTGTGATTGCAGTCCTGATTTCAGGAGATAGCATTTTCACACCGGGTTAAACTCAATTCACGTAATTGTGGAAATGACAGTTCGCTGCTTTTGCACTTGTTTCATATGCAGCCAATGGCTGGTTGCATCATTGCTGAGAGCTTCATATGCAGCCTATGGTTGCTGGTTGCATCATTGCTGGGAGCAGTGCCTCCTGTTGCCAGTAAGCTGGTTCTCATTTTGCTGACCTCAGAAGGATGACAGGCTGAATCAACCCACCTGGTGTTATTTCAAAGGAAGAACAGGGGTTCAAACTCAAGACCCTAAGATCTTAAGCCAGCCACCTGAACCATTAAGACAATACCAGGCTTCTTTTGCACTGTTCCATTGGTCATAGTCATTTGCTTGCAATTTGTGTCATGATTTTTGCCACGACAGCAGCAGTTCAGTAAGCTCTTAATTCATACACTGTGATTTGCACATTTTTCTGCCCTCACATCATGATTTTCTTGCTTTTGGATTCTGTTTTGGCTGCAATTATTTAAGTATATTTTGCATATCGTATAAACAGTCGCAGTCGTGAATATGATGATGAGAGTTGCTGAACATTGTGTGTTTTTCTTCGACTTCCTTGCGGCAGTGTCCTATTTTACGAGCAATTCATGAGAATGGCTGAAACATTTACAGTCGTATTATTGATTTTGTTTGCACTCCCTGAAAGTAATGCCTAAGGGTGTATGAAGACAGCAGTTGCATGTGTAAGATGGTGTGCAAAGCAAAAGCAAACAACTTGGTGCCAAACAGAACTTGTTGGTGTTTATGGAATAAGCTCTGAGCTTGGCGAGTCCACCCAATGTTTCTCTGCAGGTGAAGTTCATTCATGAAGACATGGATATGAAGAATGTGTCTTGGCTGAGATCAACTGAAAATATACGAGGACTGCAAGTATGGAATTATATGAGACCGCATTAGCGTTTCACCATTGACACCATTGACATTTATTCCATAGCCTCAATGTTGTAATGCTGAGAGTGCCCGTTCAGAGTCGAAGCTCCAATAGGTCGGTGGTTCAAACCCCTGCCGAGTCACACCAAAGACTTAAAATGGTCCGTGTTGCTTCCTTGCTTGATGTTTGGCATTTGAAAGGTTCAGAGCACGGGCAAACAACAGTAAGTTGGCATGAATGGGAGGAGGAAATTCCTCCTGAGGAAATGCCCCGATGAGTGCAGTGGGAAAGGCAGCGCCATAATGTTGTGACGTCACTGGCACCCAGAGTGCCAGAGGAAGTGACATCACTTCCCCCAAGCTCAGTGGCTGTGTGTGTGTGTGTGTCTGAAATCAAATCTGGTGTTTTTTTCATGTATCTCTCTGCGTGTTTGTGTGTGATTTGGTTTTATCTGCATTACGACCATGTAGAAATAACTTCTTTTTCAATAAATCCCATAAATGGGGAAATCATTTGAACTCTTCATTCCCTTGCCACGGTTCCAGTTTTGGAGCACAACCATTTTTGCACAGAAACAAAAGTGAGAAGAAAACAGACACAAATGACGTAAATAATGTGTGAATTTGCATGAAAACCTCTGCGATTGTTGATTGAGTCTCGAATAGGCATCACTAACTTTTTCCACGATTCAACTTTCCATATCCCATGAAGCAACTGTCTGGAAAATCAATGGAGACAACATCCTATTGTGCACATGCAAGCATGTAGTACAGTAGTTGTGGTAGGAAAAGATAATCCATAATTTTGGAGCCATAAAGAGGAAGAGCAATTACCCGATATCCTCACCATGTCAACAGTGACCTTCATTCAGACTGCTGATTGCTCGTAAAAACATAATTCCACACCTCACTTTTAAAAACCTCAACCAAAGAGCCGCATAGTCAAAATGCATCAGAATGTATTCGATGCTGGTGTTCTGCCCGAAGGTTGAGTGGTTTGCCGTTGCCTTCCCAACAGTGGTTATGGCAGGAATTTGTAGTTCATTCAGGGTTCCGGCGATAGCTCACCTACTCTTCGTGAAGGACAACCATGGGATGTTTAACGTCAACCAGACGGGATGGTCAGAATGTACAACTCTGATATTATGAGTGTGCTCTTGAAAGGAAAAATTAATTTTGTGTATTACACAAAATATAAGACGTTAATATATCTCGCATATCTCATATACTAGACTTTATCAGGATGGGTTTAAGTAGTTATTCTTTGCTAGTCTACCTGTGTTGTGCTGTTTGTTATTGAAATTACACATCACACTTGTTTTTATCAATTAATGAAACAAGGTAATTAAATTAAAGTCGATAAATAAAATAATAATTGAAAAATATAGGCTGAAATACATTTAACGTAAATATTGTTTTAAATTAGCAAGAGCAATGTTGGTTTGCTCATGTTCCCATCTGAACCTCCGGTGTGATCAATAAATTTATGGCATGAGTATGAACCCCTGCGATGGCGTGGCACGTAGGCTGCCGAGGTTCAAATCCCATAATGCCCATTTCCTATTGTCCTTGTAATTCATGTGAAAGTACACCGATGTCTTGCAGAACAAAGACATCTGTAGACACCGATGTCTACGGATGTCTTTGTTCTGCAAGCGCAAGTACAAGCTCCTCCATGAGTCTAAAATCATTAACAATATATATATTTTTAGTAATCATGGCAAAATAATTTCACACATTTCATAATTGATGACTAAAAGTGTTACAAGAGCTTTGGGTGTTTGAAAGAAGAAAGCAGAGCAACATTTGACACCGGTTGCGATAAGACATTTAAAATAACCAATTTTTACTTCAAACAAGCCGAATTAGGGGTCGGTTAGCAGAACTATTATTAACTTAGGAAGAAATGGCAGAGAAGGAAATCCCGTGATCGTAAACTCCCCATAATTCATTTGTACACATCTCTTCCATCTCCTTTTCTTTCTCCTTCCCACCTCTTTTACCATCTATCCTCCCATTCCTCCTACAATCATCCCCTCCCCTCTTTTATTTCTCTGAATTCTTATCTTATTAGATGCCTCAGCCCTCCAGTAATAGATGCCCCCCCCCCGCCTTCCCTTTCCTGTTTATGCTTATAAGAACTGGTGAATAATAAAAAGATCATTCATCTTCACGCTTGATGAAGCTTTGCTTTACTGAACTTATCACGAAAAGTAAGAATGGTTGCATTGCATGAACAGGATATTTGGTGAGTGTGCAGGTATGGTGAGTGTAAATCAAAGTTTCTCAATCGATAGTATGCACATCAGCAGGGCTCACCAACCATCTGAGGCTGGTTTTACTGCTCTTGTAAGGCAGTGACTTCTGAACCCCTCATTTACTGTTTATGACATGACATCAAAATGCTTTTGTTTATTCTTCAATGTTTAACTCGTACTATGTCTCTTGTGAATGAGTCAAAGCCATCGGATGGTATCAAACTGTTAACCCGACCGAACTCAACTCTCTCTTATTTGGAACTCAATGTTTCCTTCTCTCCTTTCTCCTCTTTTTTTTTTGTTTGTTCTTTAGTTAATTCCCTTGCTTGTTGTATCCAACTGTGGCCCCACTGTCATGATATGTTGCATTTTTGGCCTTTGTTACCGCGCTCTTCGATGCGCCTCGACTTTGTGAAAAATAAAATGCCAGTACACTGGTACTCATTTCGCCGACCTCAGAAGGATGACAGGCTGAGTCAACCCCCTGGTGTTAATTCAGTGGGAAAACAGGGCTCGAACTCAGGACCCAAGGATCCGAAGCCAGCCACCCGAACCACTAAGCCAACACCAAGCATGGTACGTAGTTAATAAGAGACATAATTAGAACTGCCACTTTATAACTGATTGTAGTGATGACCGGGTACCAAGTCGTACCGCTTTGATGCAACCCCACTTTGATTGGACACCTGACCCTGACCCAGACCCATGACGTTTTTTTATTATTATTATTCATAAGTCAATTGAATTTGGAATGGAATTAAAATAAATTCAATTCAAATCAAATGGAAGACCAAATAGGTACAGTCCTGCATTGGAGTAATTGGAAGGAACCCGAACAAGCAAAAAGTAAAGATGGAGTCATCAGGAGGAACCAAGATAGGATTCACATTTTAGCTGCTACTCCTCTACCCTCAAACCCATCCAGGCACAGCCAAGTGATCCTTTTCAAAAAAAAAATAGAACCCAAATCAAAAAATCAAATAATTCTGTCTGCCAGACCATGTGTCCGATCAAGTGGAAATTATGTCCGATCAAGTGCAATTATGACGTCAAAACCAAGACACCTATGATGTCATCAAAAAAATCACACTCATTCCCCAAAATCCATAAAACAAAATCGTACTTGTCATGTGCCAAGTTTCAATTTTTCCCTTGGTGTGGTTTCAGAAATAGAGGTCCAAAGTTTTTACATTTTTCCAATATGGCTGCCACACCACGTGACCGATGACATCATAATTATGATTAAAACATTCTACATGAGTAGTTGCACCAATGCTGAAAATTTCGTCTCAATCCGCCAAGCAGTTGCGGAGAAAAACACGAAAGTTCTGTGCGGACAAACAAACAAACAAGAAGAAGACGTCATCCAGAGCATGATACTTGCAAAATCCATAAAACAAATTTGACCTCAAAAATAATTGGAGGTTGGATTCCATGACAAAATATGCAACTCCTCTTCAAATTTCAAGTGAATTGATGAAAAATTGACATTTTGGAAATTCGGCCTATGTTGACCTTTTGGCCAGGTGGACCTCAAAAATAATTGGCTGGTTGAATTAATTGACCTGAAATATATTCCTTTCAAAATTTCAAGTCAATCGGATGAAAATTGAGGATTTTAGAAATTCTTCCTTAGTTGTTGACCTTTGGCCTATGTTGACCTTTTGGTCCATGTTGACCTCAAACACAATTGGCTAGTTCAATTCGGTGACCAGAAATAAAAAAATCCTCTTCAAATTTCAAGTCAATCGGATGAAAATTGAGGATTTTAGAAATACCCCCACAGTTGATGACCTTTGGCCTATGTTGACCTTTTAACCTCAAAAACAATAGGCTTCTTCCTTATGACAAACTCGACCATGTGG
>CM068961.1:20490631-20530049 GCA_035128595.1 Eptatretus atami | reverse complement strand
GTAAGATTTGTCCGGATTGAAAGACATGTTCCACGTGTTGGAGCAATTTGTGATTTTACCCAGATCTGCAGTGAGCGAAGAAGCTGGTGCATTCCGGTCTGGGAGATGACAAATGGGACGGCAGAGGGTGGAGCATCAGCAAAGAGATAAAGAGGATTTTCCAGAGAGTCGGAGAGATCATTGATGAAAACCAGAAAACTAACAGGGCCCAGAACGCTGCCTTGAGGAACTCCAGCTGGATAGGAAGAGGGATGAAAGAACTCCATTTAGGGCCACACGTTACTGCGACAGGAGAGGAAGTCTGCGAGCCATGAGTGGAGATGGCCTTGGATACATAGGAAGAGAGTTTGTTGAGGCAGGGCAGGGTGCCAGACCGTGTCAAAAGCCGTTGATATGTCTTGGGGTTATGGCTCTGATTTCATGTCCAGCATAGGAGGACCTCCATCCATTGTTGGGAGAGCAGCAGCAGCATATCCAGGGTAGAGTGACCTGGTCTGAAACCAATTTGATGATCGGAAGTCAGGCCATTTGAGAAGAGGAAGGATTTAATGTCTGAAGCGAAGATGGATTCCATAACCTTGCTGATGATTGGGAGAAGGATGATTGGTCTGTAGTTGCAGGGATCTGTTTTTGCATCTTTTTATGCAGGGCAGTACTGCTTGCTGATTTCCAAGCAGATGGCAGATGACCTTGAGTAAATGAGAGGGTGAATAGAACAGACGGAGAGGGTGAGCAAGAGCAGAGGAGCAGGTTTTTAGGAACACGTGGGCTGATGCGGTCTGGACCGTTTGCAGAATCTGAGTCGAGGTTTGACAGCAAGCTCTCCACCTTGTCAAGAGAAAAGGACACAGAGTCCAGGGACAGTTGGGTGCAACTGGGTCAGGTGGGTACAGAAAGCGATGGGTTTTGGACACAAGATTTCAATGATAACACCATGTTTTAGACATTCAGCATTTTCACGTGCGGTATCAGCAGTGTGGCCATTTCTGGTAAGGGAGGGGATGGAGGGGGAACATACACCAGAAACAGATTTGATTAGACCCCACCAGGATTTAGAGGAGGGAGAGAGGTTTGAAAGTTCAGACTTGAGCTGAGCAAGATGTTGTTTTCTGGCTCTCCTGAGGTTAGATACACACTTGTTCCGAGGTTTATGGAAGGAACTGAGATTACCCTTGTTTGGGTTTGCTTTAACCCAACTTTCTGCTTTTACACTCAATACATTTCATTGTCTTAAACATTTCTATCATATCTCCTTGTAACCCCCCCTTTCTCGTGTATAAAGCCCTGTCTCCTTCAGCCCCTCCTCATAGCTGAGTCAAGCTAGGCCCAGAATCAATTTAGTAGCCCTGCGCTGAACCGTCTCTGTGGCATCGATGTCCTTCCTGAGTTGTGGTGACCAGATCTGCACACAATATTCTAGATGTGGCCCTCACTAAATTCCTGTACAATGTTAACACCACCTCTTTTGATTTATAATTGAACACCCTCCGAATGCCGCCTAAAACCCTACTTGCTTTACCTATAGCTACCTGGCGCTTTGCTGCCTGCTTACCTCCCATACCTATGACCACCCCCAGATCCTTCTCCTGTGTGACACGCTCCAAAATAATCCCTTGCATCCTGTAATGTCTATTTTTATTGTTTTTTTTTCCCATTACCAACACCTTACACTTGCTCAGGTTAAATTCCATCGCCAGTCTTTTGCCCAATCTATACAAGTATCAATACTTTCCTGAATCTGATCACCACCCCCTCTGCTATCCACGTTACCTCCAAGCTTTGTGACATCTGCAAATTTGGAAAGCTTTCTCTTCACCCCACTATCCAAATCGTTGATGTAATTAATGAATAATAATTGTCCGAGTACTGATCCCCGAGGAACCCTGCTACTTACATTCTCCCAGCAAGACATCCTCCCACTCACAGCCACTCTTTGCTTCCTACCACGAAGCCAGTTTGCAATCAATTGGCTACCTGACCCGCCACTCCACAAGCCCTCACTTTGGCAAACAACCTCCAATGTGGTACCTTATCAAATGCCTTCTTAAAGCTGAGATATACCATGTCCACTGCCTTTCCCTCATCCACCCAATCAGACACTGCTTCATCGAACTCTAAAAGATTTGTGAGGCAGGAACTACCTTTGGTAAACCCATGCTGACTGATTGTGAGCCTCTCACTGGAAAAATATGGAGAAATTTCTGGCTTGTGCCATCATGTTTGTTTTTTGCAGAACCTACCTTACTTTGATGAGCTGATATTTCTTTTGGATCTTCTTTTCATCACGTGGTTTCTCCAGGCTGCCACACGTCAGTATGAAAGGTATGAAATATAACATCATAGCTGAAGGTACAAGGTAAAGGCCACATGCGTGAAGTTTTTGTGGGACAGCCTGTTCTTGTATGTGACTAACGTCAGGATCACAAATGGGTAACTGATGCTGTAAGGTCCAGACAGGGTCCCTTGAATTACGATGTTGCAGTTAGACCCCGCATTTGGAAATGGCACGTGGACCAAATGCGAGATACCGGGTTTAGCTGTGAAGTTCAACCTTTCCAATCAGCAGACCCTCCTGCAAGATTGGAGTCAGAGGAGTCATGGTTATGCAAAATGATGCCTGCATTGGTAGGAACATTGCCTGCTGAGACCGATGCTGCACCAGCATCAACAGGCGCATCATCTCAACGAACTGAGGCTCTGGCTACAAGGTGGTATCGGCAGAGACGCCATAACACCCCAGAGAGGTTGGGTCTGTGAAGTGATTCAGTTATGGGGCAAAATAATCCCCTCAAAATCTCGAGCCAGGGTAGGTTTCACCCCTGTGCTCAATCCACTAGATTGTACATTTCAGTTACATTTTGGAAGATCTTTGTGAATGATTGCAATGTTCTCTTGTTCTGATGCTCTTGTAATGTCTTTGATAATGCTCTTTCTGGGATTCATCGAATGAGTAAAATGTTCATTTATTGTCATGTGGATTAGATCTGGAAGGGAGGAAATGTGGTGTATTCATAATTATATTGTAGATTGTAGGTCCCTTTGTGTATTGCAGAAGGATTTACTGTGGAGTGACACAGCCTTGCATATGAACATGCATCGGCGAATAATGTAGTTCCATCCCTGCCATTTTCTGTGTCCGTCATGATTACTTCGAGCTACTCAAGTCCTGATCAAATACGCAATACTGCCTGCCATTGATTTAAGAAACGTTAAAACCAATAGTGGATTCATCTGCACCTGCCTTCTCTATCTACCTCTGTCTATTTTTTTTAATTTTAATCTCTATCTTTATGTCTATGCCTATGTCAAGCATTTGTCTATGTTTATGTCTATCTCTATCCCATCCATTCTGCAGCAATCCTATGCATCTTCTTGTTCATGGTGAACAAAATCCTGTTAAGAGGTAGCTGTGGTCAAGCATGTTGCTTTCTCAACAAGGAAAGATGAGGCAACTTTAGGACACCATCTAATGCTCACAATAAGTGTGGGTCCATCCTTAGGCAAGTCAGTTGAACTCTGCAGCTAATGTCTTTCTGAAAAGGCATGGTGGCACCTTGTCAAGTTAGTCTCTGGTCCATGGTCCTCCTTCAACCCACCCACCCCAAAATCAAACGGCATCACTGCATATTTTGCTCAAGATGAGGCAGAATATCAATACTGTGTTTACCTCCAAATCTCATGTACCAAATTCATCCCACTCCAGGTTATCTCCTCGTATGTCTATTGGACAATGTGTCCTCATTTGAAAGTGGAGAAAGTTCTGTCTAGCCTCAACCCTGCTTCAGCAAAGGGCCGATGTGGCATCGATGCTCATTCTCTCAAATTCTACTCTGCCAGTCTTGCTTCTCCTTTATCTGAACTCTTCAGCCTGTCATCCTTTGGCGACCTCCCTCTGCCTGGAAGTCAACATCCGTCACTCCTGTCTAAAACTGATGCAAAAACAAATCCTATCAACCACAAATCAGTAATCTTACTTCAAATTAGAAGCACGGTAATATAATCCATTATGCCTGATGATATCATTGAACACCGCTCCTTCCCAATGCCATATCCAGGCGATGCATGACGCCATTGCCAGGTGCAAAGGAAGGGAGTACTCGGTTTTCACTCCATTTTCTTGTTTGTTTGATTGTTTGTTTGTCCGGGTGATATCTCAGCCATCCTTTGAACTAGGAAGCTGAAATTTGGGGCAAATGTGAAGATGTTCTTTGGCTAAATGGCATTTAAATATTTTTTGATTAGTTAATTGATGAATTACTTAATTATTCTCTATTGATTAATTACTTATTTATTTTATTTCTCATCTGAGCAATATCTCAGGCACCTTTTGAGCTCGGAATGTGATACTTGGACATGACAGTGACTGAGTGATTTGGCTATAGAGTATTTTTGATTTATCGATTAATCAATTAATCGATTAATTATTTTCTTTCTTGCTTCTCCGGGCGATATCTCAGTCATCCTCTGAGCTAGGAAGCTGAAATTTTGGGACAAAAGTGAATGAATATGTGCTTTGGCAAAAATGTTATTTTCTTATTTTTTGATAAATCAATTGATTGATTAATTACTTAATTATTATCGATTTATTAATTACTTATTTATATTATTTCTCATCCTGGCAATATCTCAGGCATATTTTGAGCTAGGAAGCTGATATTTGGACATGACAGTGACCGAGTGATTTGGCTATAAGGGGTGTTTTTGATTTATTGATTAATTAATTAGTCGATTGTTTATAAATTTTTCGATTAATTACTTAATTTTCAAAAAGTTACAGATTCAAATGTAACAGTGGTGGTTTTGGTATGCTCTTTGGCAATTGTTTGAGAAATTAATTATTTTAATTATGCAATTAATGAATTAATTAATCAATTATTGTAGAATGCTCCCTTCTAATTCCAACTCCATGTGTTGCAAGGCGACATCGCTGGGCGCCGAAGGCACCCCGGCGATGTTGCGCACTGGAGGATTTGTTATATAAATATTTGGCATCGGGGCGGTGTACTTTGAATGTACCGCTGCATGTCTTTCCTATTTTCAAACAACCTAATCTCTGACCATCATTTTGCATTCTGTCCTGGTTACCCAACTCCAGGCATGCTGCTGCTCCGCTCTCCACAATGGTTAGAGGTCCTAAATTTCGAACAAGAGGTGAAGACTGTCCACCTGGACATATCTCGGACATTCACCAGTCTGGCATCATGCTCTGCTTGCAAAGCTCGCTGCCTGTATCCTTCTTCATACCTAGACTTCTGACTTATTCCACTTGTACAGTCAATGAGTCACGATCAATAGAATACTGATCTCCCATCTCCCAATGGAGGCTTTAGTGCCCCAAGACTGTAGTGGGTACATTCTTGTTTCTCATCTACATGAGCTACCTTTCTGATGCTGTTGAAAACCTCTGTCTTCCTTTGTACAAATAACTACACACGGTGTCGTACATTTTCCCATCCCACTGACAGGCAGATAGTAGCTGCATCACTCTCTGCTGATTTGGAATGATTGGATGCTTGTTTGATAAATGGGACTTAAATCCTGGCAAATCTCAGTAGGCTATTCCTCTGTTGCTTGGGAAGGTTCGTTATCTGATACACCTATCCATTTCCATGGTCAGTCACTAGCTGAGGTTCATTTTCTTCAACTTTGAGGCATCACCATCAGCCAGAACCTCTCCTGAGATTTGTATATTGCAAAGCTGGCTTCCAACGCAGGTCAGATGCTTATGAAGTGTCTCAGAAGGCAAGGACATAGTGGTTGGATTTCAAGCATCAGATGTTGGAGTACTAGATATAAACAGGATTGTAGTTTGACGAGATGGGGGAGTGTTGGGTGAAAGACCATCGCAAGAGGGATGAGCGGGTGGAGGCAGAACACACAAAGGGACAATGGTAGGAGAGGGATTAGAGCGGATGGGAGGAGAGGTATCAGAGTCGGAGTGAAGGAGATGGGAGGCGTGAGATGGTGTTAGTCCAAGTCCTGCAGTGTGTGCTGGTATCTCAAAACAAGGCTTTAAATACAGATTGTTGCATGCGAGCAAGATATGACAGCTATACGAACGCTTGACTATGAGCTGGCCAAGCAGGGTGGCCATGACTACAATGAGTGAGAGGGCTGGAGAAGTTGGAGCCTGGAAAAACGAGGGGTGGGGTGCAGGGCTTGCAAAAAGGGGGAGGTATAGGGCAAGGAGCAGGTGCTGCCCTGCAAATAGAGGGACTCAGAGATGTAGATGTGAGCCTAAAAAGGGGGATGGGGGAGTGTAAGAAGCCTGAAAAGGAGGGGATGGGGGGGGGGTGACAGAGTGCGGGCAAACTTGTAAATGGGGGTGCGTTGGTGGAAATGTTGAAACAGGGGATGTGGAGGGGAGAGTGAACAGGAAGGAGGCAGAATGCATCTATGCATGGATGCCAAACCACGTCAAAAAATACCGATGGTAAAAGAGTGCCTCCACATATGTGCTCCTCCCAAATACACTTACTTATGCAGGTAGGAAGAGGGTGAAGATGTGCCTTCCTCTGCGATCAGTCAAGCGATGGACTAATGACCAAAATCAGATAAAGATGGTTGCCAGATGAAGTGGGTGTGCACAACTGCCTCATGTGATTAAAATTGTGCCAAAGTGAAAACCATGATTTGTAATGACAGCAAGTGAACTCTTCACACTACTGCCAGTTGAAACATTGTGCCAGACACTCGAGAAAACATTCTGAGAAAATCACTGGGCATGAAAATAGGGCATGCAAGATGGGTCCCCAGAATGCTGGTGAGAAACCAGAAGAGGTAATAACAGCAAATCTCTGAACATACGTTGGAGCGATATTAGGAATATTCAGAGATGTTTCCTGCCCAGGTTGTAACCAAATATAAAACGTGGGTATGCTATTTTGATATCAAATGTGAATGACAAATTATGGCCTGAAAACACTTTGATTCCCCCCTCCAACATGTAATTTATCAGTCAGCTGTAGCTGGAAAGGTTATTGACCCTGCTTCTCTTTTGGGATCTTCAATATTTGAAAAAAAATCGATAGACTATATTTACAACTGGAAAAATTCAATGGAAACATATTAATTATCAATCATTATTGCAATATGAAAAGACCGTACTAAAGAGGAATGATTTGAAAAGCTCAATGGAGGAAGTTTGTTTAACTGGGAAAACGTTCAATCATCTCACCTTCAAAATTACAATTGTAAAATAAATAGAAATATAGTTGTAAATCCTTCATCACCCCTATTGTCAAAATTTCCCCCCTCCACCCCGCCCATTTCGCTCCCCGAACCACCCCTCCCTCTCTAAATACTTTCTGTTTCCAAACCTGATGTAAATAATCAATGCGGTGTCTTTTAGAGAAATGGTCTTGAATGTTGTGAAAGTGTAATGAAACCAAGAAAGAAAAAAAATTTCCACTATCGACTCTTAAAGATGCTGAAGACATGTTGGAGGAAGTGTGTTGCCCTTAAGCCTTAAGGGAGTTGTAGTGAAAAGTAATATTGATTCCTACCTTTCTATCTGGCCATTTTCTTGTTCAGACTCAAAACTTAGTTGCTAACTTTTGTCATATTTTTGCGAAAAAATTCCTTTGTCGAAAGCATCAGAACCTTTACAGTAGATAAACTACAGCATTATGATAAATCTGAATAAATCGATGCAAATGTATACCTTTTTGTGTTTTAACGAAAACTACAATTTGGCACAAATTTATAAGAATGATGAGTTTTCTAAACACCATGATTCAATTTACAAGTTGTTTTTCTTTATGGACTCTGGGAAATCGTTGTGATGGTCAGTGTATACATGCAGTACTTGTTTTCCGATCATCGAGGCAGCCTGCCTGTAGTGTCTCAATGATCATCACTCAGTTGCAAGCTCAAATTAGCACTTTAGCTTCTTTCTTTCCAATCAAAACTGCTTCCGGAAAATCGATGATAAATTTTCCACTTCCAAGAGCATTAAAGTCAGACACTCCGGAGTCCTAAACGTACATCTACGCAGAAATATAAGGTAACTTGTCACATGATGAAAACTTCCAGCACCAGGTGTGTCATTATAGCGAAAGGGAGACAAAAGTCCCCTTCATTAGGATACCATGGCACACTCAGAAAGCTATGACATGAAACATTTTGAATTACTCAAACAAAATACATTATAGTGCAACACTTTTATTCTATAACAGAAGTGTCACTCGGGGCACACATTTCTGCATTGGTAGGAAATCCAGTCCCTTCACAATGTTCATTCATCTCAGTAAATCAGACTGTCCTTTTAAAAAAAGGTCTGCCCTTTGAAGATTTTACTTTTGGCATTCGTTGTAATCTATTAATCTTATTGCCTTATAATTGTTTCTCTATTTTTTTTATTTCCTTTTTAAGTTATGCTCAATGCTTACTTTAATTAGAGCCTCAATGCAGTTGACAAATAATGACAAATAACGACACACCAAAAAAAAAAAATAATAATACCCAGCAAAAAAAGAAAGAAAAAAAAGGAAGAAGAAATCTGATTTTATGCTCAAGGCTGTTTCCATGTGGCCTCGAGGCATCCACTATCCGAGATGGCATCTTGTCAAAAATGCCATCAACAGTGCAGGCTGGGATTGGATTGTGGTTTTACCTACTAAGCATCATCAGCAGTCTGCCACCAGCTGTAGGAGACCAGAAGGTTAAAAATACATAATCATAAAACATAAAGTTTAATATTGGAAAGAGTATTCTTGATAATGCCAATTGGCCATAATGGAAATGCATGGTCAGATATAATTTGTTCACCTCATTTGTTCCTTACAGTGTTTGCACACTTCGAAATAAGTTGGCATATATATTTATATATGTAAAAAAATTAATTATATATATATATATATATATAATATATATATAATATATATATATATACATATGTAAAAAAAATATGAGAATCATATGAGAATCCCAATGCTATACACCCCCATGGCTACTGGACCGGTTTCATCACCAATTGGCGAATCATCAGCAATAACGTAGACAGCAATGCATTCCAATGAGGCTTCCAAGCGAGCATTGGGATGAGGCTTGCATTGGGATTCTCATTTGTGTACTATGTGTGAATGTCTTTGTAGTTATTGAGGAACTCTGGGAAGGGTTTGAAACAGCATAGCAATTACCTTGTGTAAGTCTTCTTGGGTTGCTTTACACAGCTTATTTGGCTAGAGGAGTGTGGGAGGGGTCAATCATAGAAAAAAAACAATATATATATATATACTCTGATAATTTGCGGCCCCGATTTGGTGTGTGACACATGTTCACACTTAGAGAGTGCGACCAAGCACTCCAGTCCCACGTTAATCACGGAACTCGACTGCATGGGAGAGCTCAGAGCGAACGGGGCGACTTCCGCTGCCAAACCCTCACATGGATGGGGCCAGCACCATGGTAATCGTCTGCACACCAATGGGAACACTGGAAAACACCTATCGCTCCACCTAGTCAAATACCAAACTCCTCCCCCCCCCAGGGGATTATAAAAGTGCAGTGCATTCTGCACAGGCACGTTCTGTGTGTTCTGGGGGCATTCGTGAAGGTTCTTGTTGTTCTGCGTGTTCCTGGTCCATTATTGGGTGATTCGTGGTTGGCGGACAATGGACGGAGCTTGGCAGAGTGGTAGAACAGAGCGCTGGATTGGAAGGATCCAGACGCCGGGCTGAGCGCAGTTATTAGAACATTAGTAGTTATGCATACAGTTTCCCTCCACTTCATTAAGCCTATCTTCTCACACATTCTTTTCTTTCCTTTCAGTTTCGTCCACTGTGGACACATGTTCATAAAAAGAGCATCAGTGAATACCCAGACCCACTGATCCACATCTGGTGCAGTTTCCTCTCTGCACATCACTTGCCTATAACTTGCACATCACCACACCCTCATGTTGCACCTTCTCTGATCACGCACCTCAGATACCCTCAGTTTTCCTCCTCCTTCCCCCTCCTCAGCAACTGGGTTTGCGCAGGTCCGTCGACCTTGCCTGGTAATCAAGAGACTGCAAACACCTCATACTTTTCTTATCTTTCTGTATTATCTAACTTTCCTCAGGAGTGTTTCTGATGATGCCTGTTGTGTTAGCATAGATAATCCTGTCGAAGTATTAGATCTGTTTAGTGCTGGACTGTGTCTTTCTTTTGTATACAACTGTATTCTTTTGCTGCACTTCACCAATCCTTGCCTTCCCTGCTGGACGTATCTTCTTGTATTAAAACCCCTTGCTTGCTTGTACACATACCTTTCCTCACCCTTTCTTATAATAAATTGCTTGCTTTGTAAATGTACCCAGTTCGTCACGTCTTTTCCTCCATTGATCCAGCATAGTCCACACGTAGTGTTAGCCAGGAAGTTTTACCCCACCGATTGGCTCCACATGTTAGCCGATGCATACTTGGCAGCTCCGCTCAGCTGCACCTGATCAGGTAAGATAAAGCAAGTATGCATCGAGGGCACGGGCCCCCCTTGATCCTGTCAATCCACTGGAAACGGTAATACGCGAAGTTGTACGAATCCTGCCAGGATTGGGAGTACCAATCGGCATTCATGGTTGACTAGCGACGTGCAGAGTCACAGAGTACAGGGTAACTTTTGTAAGGTTGAAGGTCACCCCCATCCATTTGCATCGACTCTTTGCTACCATCGTCTCCTTTAGCTCTCCATGACAAAAGGACACGTCATATATCATTAGTTGCCACTGAAGCTTTGGCACGATGGTAGATACAGCACTTCATGACACCGGTCAGAACAGACTTGTCTAACTTCCGAAGCCATTGCTGCAGTAGCTCTTCATTGTCCTCACAAGCTTGCTTGTCATTGAAATCTCCATTTATGATTCTCCCCAAAAATTTCACCAGTTTGTTTTGAACACCAGGAATTTGCTAAAAAAAAAATATATATATATATATGTACACATATTTCTATACACACAAGTTGATGCATCCTCAGATAAGGGGAATGCAGTACCCTCATCAAAAGTATGTTTGATGTATTTGGTGCATTCCTCTCACTTTGGCTTTTGTGTATGCTATGAGCTCATAAAATACCCAAGCACTCGATTTTAAGGATTCTATATCAATTTCAGCAGTAGAATCACAAAAGGTCAATAAGCAAAATCATTATGAAATTGCATTGTCACTTTGAATTTGGAAAACATGATTATGTCACCTTTGTATAATTACATACCCAGTATAAATTGCATCGCACTCCCAAATATGGTTCCCCTATTTTGGCACGAGATGCAATTTCAGGTCCACCTAATAATTCATACTTAACACTTAAGAGGAATGAAAAATTGGAAATCCTCTTCACCAGATAGCAGACAAAAAAGGTGAATGAAACATTGGTGCTTTCCCAAGTGGTGACCTCTGTTGGTTTCTTTTACTGCCTCTAACATCGGTGTTACTTCCGGATGCATGTGCTCTTCCAGTAACCCCCACATGGTTAAACTCCCAAAATACAGGTTGATTGCCCACCTTCAATCCTTTGTTACTCTTTTGTTTCTCTTATTTGTGGAACTGTCTTGCTGAATGAGGCTATTCAATCCCATTCCTCTCCTGAGAGTTTCAAGTTGGCACTGCACCATCATCTCATGTTCATTGTTACCTACTATCATCTCCACCCCTCTCCCCCAAGATGAAAAAAAAGAAAATTACAGCCACAGAGCAGTATCATTAGACATGGTTACATCATCATAAAGATCAGAAACATGAACACCACTAATTCCACAAAGACAATGAACGACACAGCTGGCCAGTTTCCTTGCTTATTATCAGATCATCAGGGCAGGACTCAGCTCAAGAAAGCGAGTGTCCTTGAGGGATTTTCTTGTGACCTTATTGTTTTGCCTATTAATTAATTCAGTGGTCTCACTTTGCACTTTTGTTAATTTTTCTTCACCTTCTCCACTGCTATGGCATTCATTATTATGTGTGCTGATGAGTGTGTTAAAGCCGGTGGTCGGTATTGCTTTGACCCGTTATGTTTTTTTGTTTTTTTTTAAGGATCTATGGCTTGTAATGGAGCTGCCACACACACAACTCACACACATCGACATGCAGTTGAATACATGAGATACAACACAGGATTGTTCGACGAGACAAACACAGCCACTGAGATTAGGGAAAGTGCCTCATGCTCGGTTATGGTCCCTATGGCTAGCCTTCGTTCTAACCCCTGTTGTTACCTCCTGCTTCACTTGTGAAAATGCATCAGTTTGGCCTCCATATAGCAATAGAATAGATGTACCACCAGGTCTCTCTCTATCGAGTGCAGCCTGTGGCTGCTGGTTGCATCATTGGTTGGGACGCGGCTATGCCGCTGATGCAGTGTCTCCCTTACCAGTACACTGGTGCTCAGTGACCACATCTGACCACATCTTAAGCCGCTGTCACACCTTGACGTTTTAGCCAGCGTATGGCAACGTATCAAAATGTATGTAAAACGCTGACGTACGCTGAACTAT
The DNA here is from genome assembly GCA_035128595.1 of Eptatretus atami. Classification (NCBI taxonomy): domain Eukaryota; kingdom Metazoa; phylum Chordata; class Myxini; order Myxiniformes; family Myxinidae; genus Eptatretus; species Eptatretus atami. Next base: position 20,517,574 of record CM068961.1, on the reverse strand, counting down.
TGATGTTTTTTTTTCCAGTTTTGGGCGTATTCATAATAGTGGGGCAGCATAGCTAACCTAATGTGCATTTAGTGATAAAAGCACCAAATTTGGCACACTTGTAGAAAGACATATTATGAAGCGATTTGATATTGGCCACCACAGATTTAGCCTCTGAGGGCCGTGGCAGCCATTTTACAAAATGGCGGCAAGGTGACATAAAAATGGCTACCAGAGGAATTAAAATGGCTCGGGCTTCTACATTTGTGGAACGATTTCATCGTTTATGGGGTCTATGGATGCGCCTCACGAGTACTACAAACGTATGGGAGCAGATTTTCGAAATTCGAAATTGTGAAGGGGGGGGGGTGGGGTGGGGGGGAAAACTTTTTTTGGGAAATAATTAAAATTTTGTATAATATGCTCGTATAGTCGTAACATGGACTCTAATATATTTATTGTCATGGCAGGTTGGTGATGGTGGTCGTCGCTTAATAGCAGCCATGTCCAAGAGCTTCAAGTTGGTCGACCCAGAGCGACCTGTCTCAACGTCGTCACATCCACCAACAACGAACTGGAACCTGTGTATCATCTGTCAAAACGACACGAAAGAGACACTGACTCGTCCCTCACAGTCCAAGCGAACAGATGTCGGGAGCGGCTACAGTTCCCTGGCCGAAAATCTGATCATTCAATGAACTAAAGGAGCTTCCACGTACGCTTTAGTTACGCCGGCTTGACGAAGGTCACGGAATTGAAGCAGCTATGGTTGCGAACAGTGCTGGTTATCACGAAACCTGTCGACTGAAATATAACAGGACAAAAGTACAGGAAGCCGAAAAGCGAATGCGTGTAACTGCTGATGACAGCCATAATACTGATGCATGCAAGCGCACCAGGTCCCTCTCATCGAGCACAGATAAGTCAAGGCCCCCCTCCTGTTTCTTCTGTGAACAACCTGCAGGCTCAGAACGGCTTCATGAGGCAGCGACCTTCACAATTGACAGGCACGTGAGGGACTGTGCGACCCTCCTTGAAGACAGTGCCCTACTTGGCAAACGCAGTGCTGGGACATGGTGGCCCTGGAAGCTAAGTACCATGCCAAATGCTTGTCAGGGTTATATAATCGTGCCAGAGCGGCCCGATCTTCTGAAGCGCCAGGAGAAACTGAACCAGAGAAAGAGCTGTCAAGAGTAGCTTTTGCTGAACTTGTGCTCTTTATTGAAGAGACCAGACAGGATGAGGAGACGGCCGCAAGTGTTCAAGTTAGCAGAACTGGCTCAACTATACCAGTCAAGAATTGAACAGCTAGGCGTCAGGAGCAACACAAGGGTACATTCCACACGTCTCAAGCAGAGACTCCTTGCCCAGTTCCCTGACATGCAATCACACAGCAAGGGAAGAGCAATCCTGTTGGCATTTCGAGAAGATGTTGGCGATGCTATTGCTAAAGCTTGTGAAATGGACAGCGACAATGATGCTATCCATCTTGCACGTGCTGCAAAAGTCATGCGCCGCCACATGTTTGGAGAAGCCAAGCCTTTCATTGGGTTCCCTGAAGGATGCCAGAAAGAGTCTGTGCCACAAATGCTGCTTGGCCTGGTCAGCATGTCTTAGAGGACCCAGCATCAAGGACCAGATGACAGACACAAGCAATGCAGCAGTTACCATTGCTCAAATTGTGAAGTTCAACAGCGTAAAACACAAGCGTATGCAAAGCACCTCACCATCCTCCACTGTACGGCACAGCCTGCGCAAGAAACGCCTCTTCAAATATATGTGGGGATGATGTTACACGCCCACACGCGCAAGAAGGAACTGGTGGATAGGCTGGCACACGTTGGCATGAGCATCTCGTATGATCGTGTCCTCCGCCTCACAGCGCAGATGGGGAACTGTGTCTGCGAGCAGTTTCACTTGGAGCAAGTTGTCTGCCCGCCCAAGATGCGTGGAAAAGTTTTTACTACTGCTGCAGTAGACAATATAGATCACAATCCGAGTTCAACAACAGCGAAGTCCTCCTTCCATGGCACAGCTATCTCACTGATCCAACATCCCAGTTTCATGGGAGAAGGTGTGGATCGAACCATAGTCGTAACTGGAGGATCTGGGGATGCAAGCACGTTCATCCGCCAGCTGCCACAGTGCTACACTGATGTGCCTCCTGTAACCAGCAGTGTCAAGAATGTGCCTGTCCTGCTGCTAGGGCGACGTCACTTGACAGAGAGGCTAAAAAGCATACTGAGGAAGAATATCTCTGGCTACACAATGCAAGGCAGGTCGTAGACGGAAATGATGAGGGAGGCGAGAACATATCTTGGGCCGCTTCCATGCCAGCCGCCAGCCACCAAGTTAGACCAATCTGCCCCACCGCCCTGCTTCCCATGTTCCAGGACAGTGCCCACACAGTGGCCATGATCCGCCACTCCATAGATGTCGTGAAGACTGCTGTTGAACATCTGAATCCAGGACAAACACCTGTGGTCACATCGATCAGCCACTATTTGCCTTGGCAAAGCAAATTCAGTGGAAGTGGCCAGAGAAATATGGTGAAGATAAGGTTGTCGTGCTGTTTGGTGGTCTCCATATCGAGATGGCTGTCCTCAAAACACTGGGAGACTGGCTGGATGGTAGTGGGTGGGACAGACACTGGTGCAAGCCGAGATTACCACACCTGGAACAGCCGAGTCTTTCCTGCGGGAATCTCATGTCACCCACACAAGGAGAGCCCATCAGGTTACTGCTGCTGCACTGCACATCCTGCAACATCGAGCCTATGACCATTATTGCAAGAGAGAAGATAATGACGGAGAAAATCAGCTTTCTTTTGAAGATTGGTGCTATCAGAGAGGAGAGGAAATTCCCCAGTTCCAGTATGGTCAATTGTGTTGCAATTGGAGTTGTTGTTGAATGTGTATGTACGTTCTCTGCGACAAGCATCGTTCACTATGTACTTGATGCCTGACAGAATTGGCCTGTTGGTTCCATGCCATGGACACATGAACTATGCCAGGTGGATTCCAGTTCACTTGAAGGACATAACTGAACTTCCTGAAAGGCACCCAGAAGTAGCCAGAAAGTTTCGAGAAGGTAGCTTACGGTACAAAAGACAAAGAAGATCTTCTCATCAATCCCAATAGACCAGGCACACGAGCAGAACAATGCCTGCATCAAAGAGATGGTGGGGCAGTTGGCCTCACTGATAACCCAGCTGCTTTAAGGCGTTGGATGATCGCTGGGCCGGAAGTGCGAGGGGCTGCATGAGCCCCACTGGACAGAATTACCACAAGCAGCCCAAACTTGCCGTGAACTGCTGTCATGTAAATGTAAGAAGGGTTGTGTGAATCGTTGCAAGTGCAAAAAGGCTGCACTTGAATGTACTGCTCTGTGCCAGTGTGAGGGGGAGTGCACCCAGAACTAGACATTTCTACTTTAATTTTGAGATTTTCATCATAACATGTAACATCATGTGTCATTGAAATGTATTATGTGGAAATTTTGTATTCTTGAGTAAATTCTTTGTAAATACACCATGCATTTAACTTTTAATAATTTAATAGAAGCTTCGGGTGGGTGGATGTTTGTCATTTTTAGATCTATTTTAGTCAGTTGTTGTTGATGATATATTTCCAGGAATGTTTATTCTTACACGCTTTTTCATTGTCATTTATTTTACCTTGTTATGTAATTATGTCACCCGCAGGCTATAGGTTGGACTATAGTTAGGTTAGGTTAGGTTAGGTTAGCTAGTTTAGTCCAACCGATAGTTGGGGGAGTAGCGCCCCCCCCCCCCGGGCAGCTTAGCTATAGTTAGGCCTTCCTGCTGCCATGTGGGGGGCCATCCAGTTGGGATCCCTTTACGTGGTGGCGCGGACTTTCTTTAAAAAAAAAGCATAAATGTAGTAGGGCCCAGAGCGATTTTTCTATTTTTCTCCCCCCCCTCCCCCTTAAAAAAACGCGAAAATTGTTAACTGCTATTTGTAGAGCCTCATTAGTCGCATATATAGGCACAGTGATAGTTGTCACCGAAGTATAAACGTAGCAAGCCACAGTGATTTGAAAAATTCCCAAAAAAGGGTTTCCCCCCTTCAAAATTTTGAATTTCGAAGATCTGCTCCCAACGTTTGTAGTACTCGGTGAGGCGCATCCATAGACCCCATAAACGATGAAATCGTTCACAAAATGTAGAAGCCCGAGCCATTTTAATTCCTCTGGTAGCCATTTTATGTCACCTGGCCGCCATTTTGTAAAATGGCTGCCACGGCCCTCAGAGGCTAAATCTGTGGTGGCCAAATATCCAAATCGCTTCATAATAGTATGTCTTTCTACAAGTGTGCCAAATTGGGTGCTTTTATCACTTAGTGCACAATTCTTTTGAATTTTGAGCTGAGCGTGCCACTATAACGAGTTGGACGTATGCATAACGTATTAGTAACGTACACAGAACGTTTCGAAAACATATAGATAACTTATACCACGAATGCTTAGCGTGTTGTCGGCATTCACAACCTATGCCCAACGATAGTCTAACTTATGCATAGCGCGCGGCAGATCGCAGCCGATCACGTGGCATAGCCTATAAAAAGGCTGCGGCTCGACGATTCAAATCATAACCGCACTAGACATCGAAGTGTCAAGCCGCTGTCACACCTTGACGTTTTAGCCAGCGTATGCCGACGTATGAAAAATTTGCCGAATACGCTGGCACACTCGAATACGTTATGGGTAAGTTTTGTATACGTTAAGAGCACGCTGAAGCACGCTGGCATACGTCGTAGTATGCCGAGTACGTCGACAAATTTTAAGCATGCTGAAAAATTTTCGACGTAGCCAGCATATGACTCACACGTTCCGCATACGCTGGCCATAAGTTGTAGGCACATTATGCGATCGTTGACACACGTCGACACACGTACTTGTAAGTTACTCATAAGTCGAAACACGTCGAGGTAATGTTTAGCGTAGCCGAAACTTATTTCTAACCTATGAGTAACGTGCTTTGAACCAATGAGTAACGTGCTTTGAACCTATGTGTAAAGTATCTCCAACGCATATTGACGTATGTAGATGTATTTGACGTCTTCCGGCCGACCACAGAACTTACTGAACGTGTTACTAACTTACAGCTGCCGTATAATGGCGTATTGGCAGGTTTAGGGGAATTGGTATATAAAATGGGTTCACAGGAGGAACCCATCAGTGTTCCAGACTCCATGGTTTTTTTTTTTTCGGTATGACGGTGATGTTGACACTTCGATTTCTAGTGCGGTTATGATTTAAATCATTGAGCGGCAGCCTATTAATTATATTATATATAACGCACTAGAAATCGAAGTGTCAACATCACCGTCATACCGAAGAAGAAAAAAAAAAAACACCATGGAGTCTGGAACACTGACGCTAAACATTACCTCGACGTGTTTTGACTTATGAGTAACTTACAAGTAACGTGTGTCGACGTGTGTCAACGATCGCGTAACGTGCCTACAACTTATGCCAGCGTATGCGGAACGTGTGAGTCATACGCTGGCATACGTCGAAAAATTTTGAGCATGCTAAAATTTGTCGACGAGCTCGGCATACTACGACATATGCCAGCGTACTACGACGTATGCCAGCGTGCTCTTAACGTATACAAAACTTACCCATAACGTATTCGATGTGTGCCAGCGTTTTAGACAAATTTTTCATACGACGGCATACGCTGGCTAAATCGTCAAGGTGTGACAGCGGCTTTACCACCAGGTAAACTGACATTACATTCCTCAGGCTTTTGTGCACAATTTTGCATCCACCGACACTCATTTGGATACATTGTTATTTCCCTCCTCTTCATCACCTGTCATTGCGTTTATTTGTTTGTTTCATTCTGTATTTTTGCATTGTGTGTGCACAATACAGACTGAAACATCCTGACTTTTGAAGCATCCCTAATAATTCTGACTCACATAGCTCTGATGACAAATCCGCCTCATATTCAAGCGATGCAAAATCTCAGAACGACGTGTTGTAAAGTTTTATGCAAAAACTAACTGCAGCGGTTGTTTTTTTTCATAAATCAAAAAAAAATTACTTTAAATAATATTGTAAACAACTCTCATGAAAAGGTCACTTACAAAATAAATAAACCATTTGGAAAGCGGATTGTATGATGAAAATATCGGAACCAAACAGAAAAGTAAGCCTGTTGGTTCTACCTCTGTTTGTATTTTCTTGCTCACATGATAGTGTAGCTAAAAGCAACAACTCCACCAAGCAAATGGTTAAAATCTTAAGGATGCTTTACGGAGGGGACACGCGGCATGAAAATTTAATAGCTCACTAGCATAGTGTGCATGTTGCTTTGCGGGGTAGGAGGATAGGATACGGGTGCGGAGAACAGAGGCAACTCTGCGAAAGCTGTAGGAACTCTGATCCTCAAGATATGCTCTTTTTGATTTTGATTTCACATCTTGTATTCTAACATTGACATTGAATACGCATTCATTTGTTTTTGAATGCAACATTAAAAATTACCTCCGCCACCTAAGGTGGATGGAGGTAAGGTTTTCACCCCTGTCTTGTTTGTCTGTCTGTCCGTGAGCAGGATACCCCAAAATGTTGTGGACGGATTCGGACAAAATTCGGTGGATATGTTGTGCTCCACTGAGTGCCGTTCTAGTTTTCAAATGCATTTGTTACAATTGGAAATTACTCAACTGCATTTATCAGTGGAAGATGGTTATTTAATTTTGTTCGTTGTACACGGATAGCACTGCCTTTTCAAAAATGTACACATAAACCAGGACAGGCAGGAAACTAGGTTTAACTGTTCTGCCTGTTGGATCTTTATTGAATGTTTGTTTGCGACCTTTTCGCAACATAGTAATTCTCCTAGGACTACCTCATTTCAAGAACTTTATAACCCAAATCATGAATTTTCCTGCCTTTAGCCAAATTTAACTTGCAACCCCAGGTCAATGTCCTTAACACTGGGTCACCACCATTTTTCAGCCAGGAGCATACAGGATATTAGTGTGTTAGTTGATATTGTCATTTTACATTATTATTCTCATAATTACACTCAGAAAAGTCCAGGAAACATTCTATCACACAAGCTTGTCATGCTTCCCATACTGTCTTGAACCATAATGAATAATTTCTGATGTTGTCAGATGTTGCATGAAGTGCCAGAGTTCAATGATTATTAAATTGTATGCACTACTCTCGTGATGTTCTATGGCCATTGAAAACTACAAAACAATTTGTGTTGCTTTTCCCTTTAATAACCCCTTCTTTGTCTCTCATTTATGCATTTTTCAACAATATCCCTTTCCATAAATTGTCTGGTTATTTGGGAGTCCCATCTGCAACCATCTTAATGTTTATGATCTCATGTTGTTGTGAGCATTCACAAGCATTTGTGTTAGCTCTGTGGCAAAATGCTTGAATTTGTGTACGGTATAAACAAGAAGAAGCAAATTTTACCATGATGGGTCATTCCTTCATTAGATTTGGAGGTACGATACCTCTCCTGATACTGTGCTTACCCTATCCAAGCTACACTGTCTTCTTCAAACAATCTGAAACTTCATCCTTTCTTTATTTGACCTTCATTTTTGTTTTGAAACAAGGGCAAATGTTGTCCTTTTTAAAAAAAAACAACAAATAGCTAAACTGCATTTTCGCTACAGTTTCTTAACGGAGATCTCTTTTGCTATAATGCTTTGAACTTTCAGTTTCAGTTGCAAGTTATGCGTATATAATGAGCAGAATTTTCCAAACAGGGACAACACCTAATGTTACTTCCTAACAATAAAGTTGTGTTGTTCCAACAACTTAGAAAAGAAACATGGTGTGAGATGTTTTGTGAATTAATGATCATATATGTGCGCGCAGGCATACATAGTTGCCGTCAACTCTGCTGTTGGTGTCCAACCCCCCATTCACTCTCTACTGTTCCTTTTGTCCTTTTGTCCTGTTACATCCTGATCTGTTCAGTGTACTCGCTCTTCCAGGAGCCTCGATGATGTATGTATTTTTAAAAATCATTATTTCTGCAAAAATTTTGCACAGGATGACTGCAGTGTTACACTCAAAAAGCAAAAACAACGAAAGCAATTAAAGGTGTTGGAGATTTAAAGTTTCTCTTTTCTAGTACGTACTTGAAAGTCTTTGTGTTCAGGTGGTGTTGTTCGTTCTATGCACCGGTGCAGTTGGGAACATTAAATTATGCATCTCTAAAATATTAATTTGGAGAGGAACGGAAGGGATTTGAAATACAAACCAAGGACCATTGTGGCAGGTAAGGAAGAATATTTTATTTCCACAAAAAAACAAGTTAATTGCCAAATCTTCATTACCTCTGCCACCGAAGATGGACGAAGGTTATGTTTTCACATATGTCTGTCTGTCTGTGTCCGTCTGTCTGTCTGTCACACACACACAAACACACACACACACACACACATCTAATTTGTCATGCTCTAAATGGTCAAATTGGTTCATGATGGCGCATCCCTCCCTCTTGTATTTATCCCAGCATTATCCCACTCTGAAGTTCCAAATAGCACACTGATGTCATGCGTTTGACAAGCGCAGCCCTTATGCGATGCGATGTAAGATGGCAGCCACCATCCCCAAGGTGCTTTTGCCAGTTTCACGTATAGTGGGGCAACTTAGCATAACAATTGTGCATTTTGTGAGGAAAGCACCAAATTTGGCACACTAGTAGCCTATCATATTCTGAACAGATTTGGATATTGGGCCATCTCAAAATTTTTGATGTCAGTGGAAAATGGCTGCCACAGCCATCAGCGGCTGAATTTGAGATGGCCCAATATCCAAATCTGTTCATAATATGATAGGCTACTAGTGTGCCAAATTTGGTGCTTTCCTCACAAAATGCACAATTGTTATGCTATATTTAGCTAAGTTGCCCCACTAGTAGGATGTGCCAGCCGATGTAGAACCTTAACGGGGTAGTCATACCAAATATATGTATATATTAAAGCGGTCCTGACTGTTCAGTTAATCCCCCTGACCCAATCGTGGTGGACGGGCGGTTAACACCGACCAGGCCGGATCGCTGAGCGGTTTTCCTTGGAGGCGGACAGGTGATCCTCGGAGATTATCGCGTGTCGGGGACGGTTAACAGTTAGGACGTACAAGAGGTTTTCATCAGGATGGTAACACAAGGGTTTATACTCGATCCATGACAAATAGACAGCACAGATACAAGCAACTTAAATAAATATGAGTTTAAAAAAAATTTAAAATCAAATATTTACAATGGTAACAATACAAGTAATAATAAAAACAGAACTTGAGGTAATTAAATCCGGTCTGTTCACTTGTACGAACTTTATATCTATTTTGAATATGATGGCTTGACTTGTGGGACAACTCTTCTAGAGTCAATTCCCATCCTGTGCTGCCTTTTTGGCTGCTGGTTGCATCACTGATTAGGGGCACAGCTATGCCACTGATGCAGTGTCCACATTACCAGTGGGCTCATTTCAACAGTATACTGGTGCTCATTTCACCGACCACGGAAGGATGACAGGCTGAGTGAACCCCCTGGTTTTAATTCAGTGACCAACAGGGCTCGAACTCATGACATTAGGATCCCAAGCCACCACTCTAACCACGAAGCCAACACCAGACTACCACTGTCAGTTGTCATCATGTAATCATAAGCAGTCTCCTTGGCCATTGGACACAATCCTGGACGGGTCGCTACTCCGACACAGGATACCAGCAAGCTGGCACTTATTTTGCTGACCTCAGAAGGATGGCAGGCAGAGTCAACCCCACCTGGTATTATTTTTGGGGGGGATTTTTGTTTTTGTCTACCTTGTCAAGGCTCGTATGAGAGCGAACACACAACGCACAGCAAAGGGAGCATGAGACAAGCGGGGCGGGAGTGGGAAGGACAAAACAGTGGAGAACAGAGACAACAGATCTGTGGAAAGGAGAGGGATGGGGTGGGGAACATGGGGAATACAAGGTGGACATTACGGGGACTTTCAGGAAGGAAAGCAGGGAATTTGAAGGAGGTGGGCTTGGGGTGGATTAAGAGAGATAAAGAGGATTTTCCAGAGAGTCGGAGAGATCATTGACGAAAACCAGAAAAAGAACAGGGCCCAGAAGGCTACCTTGAGGAACTCCAGCCTGGACAGGAAGAGGGGAGGAGAGAACTCCATTCAGGGCCACATGTTGGCTGCGAAAGGAGAGGAAGTTTGCGAGCCATGAGTGGAGATGGCCTTGGATACCAGAGGATTCCACAAATCCAAGGAGACCCCATTTCAACCGGTTCACCACAGCCTGTGTTTCCACAAATGAAGGTGGATCACAGTTGATCTTGAGCAGAGCGGACCTTAAGCGTCCTGCGGGAATATGGTGGGAACAAATTGCAGAGAGAGCAGGGGGGCGAGACCGAAGAGTAGACGGTAGAAGACAGAAAGACCACCGACCTGTCTGCAGTGAGAGAGTGAGAGACCCAAAGACTCAGCCTCATCGCGGGAGATGCCAATGATCTGAAATGCCTTGGTTTCAACAGTGTGAAGCCGAGAAAGGTGGAGGCAGGAGCACAAAACAGAAGGGAGAGCAGTACTCCATCAGGTTGGAGAAAGCTTTGTAAGTGTCAGGAGCTCAGGTGGGCCGAGGAAGGACTTTGCACGATGGAGGATTCCCAGTCGGCGACTGACTTTGGAGGCCGGGTTGGAAATGTGGCTTTCCCGGAAGGATCATGGCAGATAGTAGACCCAGAAGCTTGAACGAAAGGACTTCTTCCAGAGGATTGTTGGGAAAGTAGATGGGGGGGGGGGGGGTTCCAAACGGTCCTTTGAAAAGGATTTCAATCAGGTTCCAAGGATCCCAAGCCACCACCCTAACCATTAAGCCAATACCAGGCATATACCCCCCCTAGACACCCTTAGACCCAAATGTTTTCATTGTGTGAACAATCTTTCGTAAATCTCGAGTGAAGAAGGTTGTAGCCAAGTTACATCGGAATGTGTCGCCATTTCTGAGAAGAAAGCAAACACCTCTTGATGGGAGGATTTGAGACTTGGGGTTGTGGGGGTTTGAACACTTGAGGTTGTGGGGTTTTAGAGAACTTGAAGAATAAAGGGGGAGGAGAACAAGAGAGTTGGTGTGGGGGGCAGAAAGCGAGAGGGGTTTTGAGAACTTGCTGTTGGGGGGTTAAGAATTGGGGTTGAGGACATGGGCTGAGAGGTAGGGGTTGAAGAATTTGAAGTCACATTTTGCATTTCCCAGAATTTCCATGGGTCCCTGCTATTATGCTGTGAAAAGATATTCCTAGCAAACTCAAGAAATATTCCACATTATATTGGGAACAAATTCCCTTACAACAGCCTGGTGGAACTGGGTTATCTGCAAGCATATATAGGTCAGGTGAGGTGTGGGAGCATGCACCAGAGCAGCATGTCGCTGCCTACACTATCCGTCGGTACTCCAGGGCCTCCGTCTGGCCATCTCCCAGGCAGATGCTTGGCCCATCCCCATCTCCTTGAGATGCCAATCAACCTGCTGCAACCACGAGGCACGTGGTTGGCCCATTGGCCTCCTCCACTCACGAGGCTCCATCACTGAGAGAATCTGGTGAGCAGGATCAGTGTCAGGAAAACGAGCCACATGTCCATACAGCCACAGCTGATACGGACTGTGCAGGTAACAAATCTCATTTGAGTCTCACTCAGCAACAGTTCATTAGATACAAAGTCCGATCAGCGATTGCCAAGGATTCTCTGAAGAAACCTGGTACCAAAGGAATTATGTCTCTGTTGCAGATCATTGGTCAGAATCCTAGTCTCACATCCAGAGAGCAAGACTGGAAGCACCAATGAACAGAAGAGTCAGACTTTTGTCCTCCTGCACAGGTACCGACAGCGCCACACCCCATGATCCAATTAATCCATGACTCCCCAGACCTGAACCAGATGCCTATTGACCTCTGGCTCACAGCCAGCAGAGACATCAATATCACTGCCAAGGTAAGTGAATCTCTCCGTTACCTCAACATCCTCACCACAAACAGCTACAGACAAGGTAGCAGCATCGAAGATGTCATTGAAAGCCTGGATCTTAGTTTTTACCCAGGAAACCCGTAATCCCAACTCCTCATTCAGCACCTTGAGGGCCCCCAAAAGGATATCCAGTCTCCGCAAAGTTGACTGCATCATCTGCGCCATCAAGGTCAGAGATCTTGACATTCCCAAACGACACACCACAGCTTGATCTCTTCGATATTCTCCCCAGAATCCAGTCGACACAATTGCTGAAAAGAGTGGGGGACAGTACACACCCCTGATGACCTCCAGCAACAACTGGAAATAAGTTGTAGATTGTATCACCACATCTTACAGCACTCTCAGCACCACAGTATATCATCAAATTGATCAGTTTTGGTGGCACACCACGAAGACTAAGACTCCTCCAGTGGGCATCCAAATTCACTGAATCGAACACTTTGCAGAGATCAGCATAGACTGCAAGCAGCCCCTGCTAAAACTCTCGTCTGTGTTCCATGAAGACCCGAAAGGCAAGGATACGGTCAATCTTTGACCTCTTTGGTGTAAAGCCTGACTGCTCTGGGTGCTGGTGCTCAAGTGGATGGGAGTGAACCCGATCAATAATTATCTGAGCAAAGACCTTGCCAGTCAATGAGAGTAGCGTCACCCCTCTGTAGTTGCTTCAGTCCTGGTGATCACCCATCCCTTTCCAGAGAGGGACAACAAGGCCCCTCTTCCAATCAGTTGGGATGATGCCTGTGTTTTCTTTTTGTTTTGTTTTTTTGTATACATTGTGGAGACTCATATGAGAGCTAACACACAATGCACAGCAAGTGGGGCATGAGACAAGAGGGGCAGAAGAGGGAAGGACAAAACAATGGGGAACAGAAACATTAGGAGATCTGTGGAAGGGAGAGTGATGGGGTGGGGAACACGGGGAATACAAGATGGACATTTTCAGGAAGGAAAGCAGGGAATTTGAAGGAGGTGGGTTTGGGGTAGATTAAGAGAGATAAAGAGGATTTTCCAGAGAGTCAGAGAGATCATTGATGAAAACCAGAAAAAAGAACAGGGCGCAGAACGCTACCTTGAGGAACTCCTGCCTGGACAGAAAGAGGGGATGAAAGAACTCCATTCAGGGCCACACGTTAGCTGCGACAGGAGAGGAAGTTTGCAAGCCATGAGTGGAGGTGGCCTTGGATACCATAGGATTCCACAAATCCAAGGATACCCCATTTCAACCGGTTCACCACAGTCTGTGTTTCCACAAATGAAGGTGGATTACAGTTGATTAGAGGATCAGCAATTGGGATAGTAACACGGTGCACGGCCATGCAGGGCACTGGCAGCGAACCAAGGCACACTCACACATTTTGGGTCATTTTATAAGACGCACGACGACTTCTGCCTTGACTAAGCCAAGACCCGATTTCTTTTCCCCCTGAATGATCTGCTGGGTACCCACATCCCGTGTTTAATTGTTAAGTAAGGCATCATGACAAACATCTGCTATTCGTCCAATTTTCTTTAAATGCTTGTTGAATTATTTGTTTGAGATTATTTTGTTAATTGAACATTTGATTAATTTGAATTCATCCATTTACACCACAAGGAAATTAAAAGTTCTTCAGTTTATTTATTTTTCTTTATAAAAAAAAAATCCTTGTTGACGTTTCAACCTGTCTGTGCTTGTCATTTCCTTCGATTGATCTAGCATTGTCCAAACCAAGACAGACTGGGAGGGTAATTCCCAAACTAATTAACCTGCCATAGTCGGCGTGCACCAGCGGTAAATGCTCGGCCACCTTACTTAAGATAAAATCAAGATGATAAGATTGGTGCATCGCCGAGGGCGTGTTCCCCGGTCAGGAGGCTACGTGACCTCGAGTTAAGTGGCAAATTAGACGGTGGGCACTGGAACTCGTGGTTTAACTGATTGGCGTTCGTGGTTGTTGAGCAACCCACCGCACCATAAAGTTAATTGTGAGCAGTGGCCCCAGGTCCGGTTCTTCCAAGGAGAAATGACCATTCACCCCCTCATAATACACTCGGTACCCATGGCCGTAACAACATATATATACACAGGAATGACTTCTAATTGAACACGAAAACAAAGTAAAACTAGATGGTGCTCAAAGAATACTTACACCATGCAGTCTTGAGAAGGACTTGGTGCGAGCCAACTCTTCTGGAGGAAAATTTGTAAATTTACACTTCTGAGATAAATGTGTACAAATTATCCTTTGAAAAGTCTGCTTTGGAGTACATTTATATGTCTTTACAAAGTAGCTTTTATTCTCGTTCTCGAGTGTTTTCACAACTATCAATGCCGATAAAGACACCAGAATCGATTGATAAGGTATAAATCGAGAAATTGTTAAAATGCCAAAATTGTACTTCTTCTTCTTCTTCTTCTTCTTCTTCTTTTTCTTTTTCTTTTTCTTTTTCATCGGAAGAAAGAAGAAAAAAACATGTTATTCCAGAAGGAAGTGTAAAATAGAGGACACTTGCAGTCGTGTATAAACAACCTGCTGGGGGCCAGTGAGCAGACACTTCCCTCTCACACCACAACACTTCTGAAGGCAGCACAACAGGCCAGTTTGGGATCCTTTGCTGGAGAAATGTGACACATTACAAATTTTATTTTGAGCAGGCAATGCCCATAGAGAGCAAGCTATTGACCAACAGGGGGGGGGGGGGAGGCTATCGGAGTGCAGGCTCAAAAATTGGTTAGGATAAAAAACTGTCTTGCTTTCTTAACATAGAGGATTATATCGAGCATTTTTACGTTACAAGAACATGCGTGGAGATTGATGCACAGAAATTTACCGAAGTGGACCCTTTGACCATCGTTGGCTACGCTACATCCAAAACCCATTAACTTTATCAACTAACTTGTATGTGTACTAACCCTGTTAATTTATCTATAACTTAACATCCACATCCCTTTATAATTATCTTGCATATTCCATTTATAATTCGACAGAATGCTGCAGTCGTCCACTCACGGTCGCTGAGCCGTCTGATCGAGTTTCTCTTCTCAACCTGACTCCAAACTGTCAGAGTGGTGCTTCAGATGGACGTTTATCTCGGGTCACTTCTGCTAACATTTATCGCAGGGGGGACGTTAAAGATCCCTCGGTGTCTTTTGCCAAAGAGTAGGTAACTCATCGCCAGCACCATGGCCAAATTCCTGCATTGGCTTGTGATGGTTCTAAGGGCCCACCACAACTACCAACCCCCAAGGCTCAATCCTGATAGTAAAGCAAACTTTACATCCACATCTGAAAGACCTGATCCAAAATGCAGCAACACACAACACAAAATGCAGCAAATGCAGCAAATGCAGCAAAATCAGCACTGCATCGGGAAGAAGTAAATCCAGGACTAGTCAATCCAGAGGACAGCACAATATCAACTTGGGCTATCCTGCCATCCCTTACATTCTTAATTTATTTATCCCTTTTATGCACACAGAAAATATGATCAGTGTGTAGCAAGGAAGTTTGTATTTGCATTGCACTTCCCCACGGGAAAGCGGTGGCAATACATGTACAACCTTGGTCGTACATTATTTTCATCCAGCAAAGTTGAGAGGCGGCCAATGATTTTCACAGAATCTGTCACAAGTCCCTTGTGTTCAAAATAGAATGTAGCCAAGATGTATTGTACTTGTGTGCAAACAATGCAGCTGTATGTGGTGTAATGAAGCAAGACAAGAAATCATGTGAACATTTTCACAACCATTTTACATCATTCATCAATTTACTGATCTTCTATCTACCTATATCGTTCTTACTCTTAACTCTATGGAACTTAACATCCCACATCCATTTTTTTAATCAACTTTAAATATTTAATTAAATCTATTGTCAGGGAATTTAGTTGCCATGGGTACCAGAAGACAATGGCATTACTCTTTGAAGGAGATTCCATCGGGATATCGTCAAGCTAAATGCAGATGGGACAAGTAGATTTTCTCACTTGGAAGATGGTGTGCTCTGCTTCACACCATGAGGATAGATGTTTTCATTGTGATTTACTCCATTGGAAAGCAAATACAGAATCTGACAGCTAAGAAACGTCACAGCTACAACCAACTGCCCATCCAACAGTGTCTCCCATCTAAGTAGGTAACTGTACAAACCAGGATAAACTCTGCTTTGCTTCTGTGATCTGATGGAATTGGGCACATTCAACCAATAAGTCTTAAACAACCTAAACAACCTTGCAGCTTGTATTCAGATCAGGATGCCGACGACAAATGATCAGTTATTTGTGATGCATTTACGTTTGCATGTCATGCTGATAGCTTCTTCTGAGAGAGTTCACCTGTTACCTGCTGTCAACGAAGGTGTATGGAAGTGATGTTTTCACCCCTGTCTGTCTGTCTTTGAGCAGGATATTTCCACAAGTTATGGACGAATTCTAACAAAATTTGGTGGACAGGTTGGGTGTGTGACAAGGACGAAGTGATTCAATTTTGGTGAAGATCTGGATCCGAGATTTTTTTTTTTAATGTTAAAGTGATTCTTCACCAGTGAGAGATGTGAGCCAAAACCAATTTATAGCACGATATATCAAAAAGTTGTGGACAGATTATGACACAACTTGGTGGATGAGTTGGGTAGTTGACAAGGAGAAGCTGATGAGATTTTGGTTAAGGTCCGGTTGCAGATCTGGTTGGTTATTGAGTTTGCCTCGAGTGGTGCCGAATCGTAAGGAAAGGTCCCCATCACAGCACTGCTTGCGGATACAAATGGGGATTTTTGCACCTGCTCAGCTTCGTAAGCACTATTGATGAAACAATTACAACATATAAAATGTTGAATACAAACAGAATGTCTGTTGCTCAGCTATTCTAATTGGGTATGCACCGCAAGATGCCCCTGCCTACATAACCTCCAAGAAGGAAAGAAAGAATCGATGATAGTGGGACTCATTCCAGACGCCTCTCCAAGATCTGCGAGTCTTGATGCAGAGATGGAATTTATAATCGAGCTCAACATCAGTGTAGAATGAATGCGGAGGAAAGTTAAACGTATAGAAATGCAGGGTATGCAGGTGCAACAATAAGAAGGAATAACAACAAGGAACTTTTGCGCAGGAGGAGGTTATTCGGCCAATACCCCACATCAACACGAGATATTATCACCCCTCCACGTGCAAGCTACCTGCAAGTATCCATGTACATCTGAGCCTGTGTCTGCTCAGTAGTCTCAGCTAACCTGGAGGCTGCTTGTCTTGCACGTTGATCCTCAACCCAAGCCTTGTCTCTTCCGTCATCTCAGCTGACCTGGAGGCTGCTTGTCTTGCACGTTGATCCTCAACCCAAGCCTTGTCTTTTCTGTCATCTCAGGTGACCTGGAGGCTGCTTGTCTTGCATGTTTTGTTATTTTTACAAGGAAATTTTTGCACAGGAGGAGGCCATGCGACACATCATGCCTACGCCACACCAATACCAGGATTAATAAATCCGTCAATACCCCTTCCCTTCGTGTGCAGCCTTTTGGCTGCTCCACTGGTACTCATTTCGCCGACCTCAGAAGGATGACAGGCTGAATCAACCCCCTGGTGTTAGTTCAGCAGCCAATGGGGCTTGAACTCAGGACCCTAGGATCCCAAGCCACCACTCTAACCACAAAGCCAACACCAGGCTAAATGTGATTCTCTAAACCATTCTCCAAACCAGATTCTCTTCACCAGGCTAAACCGCTAAGCCAACACCAGGGTAAAATGTGATGTTGATTCTCAACACAAGCATGTGTCTGCTCTGTAGTCTCAGCTGTCTGCCCTCTATCTCCAATGCATCTTGGTACCTATCTAATTTCAATTTCCGTTTTGGCACATTCGGTACATTTAATATCTGACATAACAGCAGCAGCTAAACGCACATCTCTTTAGCTGTTAACCCTATTGCTTGTTAAACCTTCTGCTGAAGCTTCCAGCAAAATCCTACTCAAAAACCTCCTCTGATTGAATACCCACAGCAACACTTATTATTTTTGATTCCAGCCAATAAGTTAACAGCATTAACTATTCCAAAAACTACATTCTAGGCGAGCATGCGTGCAAAATATTCATAACAGCACGCTAAATGATTTATCAAGTTTAGAACACGCCACAAATGTGCTTCATCACAATCTATTTTAAAATGCGATAGGTGTGACATCTGCACTGAAAGGGTCCCACCGCTCGTCACGAACATTTCAGTGAGATTACACACAAAACCACATTTGCTACAAAGTAATACTCACTTCTGTGGGGCTTCAGATTTAATTTTGTGGGGAAAATCGATCATGGCCTTTGGGAAAGGGAAAAGGCTACCAACCGAGGTTGGTCCCAAATTTCAAATATACACTCCGCGACAAAGCTTGATCAGGGCTCTTGCCCATCGTTTTTGTACATGTACCACCCTGTTTTAGACCCTTTGTTTGCTCCACTTGTGGATCATTTTAAAATTGTCATTATTTCACGAGGATTCTGCTGCAATTAATCATTGTCGTCTAGTGAGACAATACGCTGGAAAATGGTAATCTGGACTGGCATTGGCTTTTCGTACGAGCCTGTACATTACTCACATGTAGGACGAGGACATTGTGATTTATTGGCAGCATTTATGGTACCGGTAAGTGAAAAGGTCAAGCAAACCCGAAGATAGGCTGCGATTGTTTCCTGCAAAGACATCGGGAATAATTAGTTGTACAGGAACAGTACCAAGCAAACAAAAGTCATCACCCTCCTCTTTTGAACTTATCTTACAATTTATTAATTGCGGTTCATTATCACAAATTTTAAACAGATCTTCAGGAAACCTCACCAAATCGTAGAGTTGGACACAAGCAAGAAGCTCATTGATTTTGAGGTCAAAAAGTCAAAGGGTCAACATAGGCCAAAGGTCAACGACATGAAGAGTAAACTTCTGAAAAGTTTTTTTTTTTCTTCTACCAACTTCAAATCTTTATTTTATTTCTATTGAATTGTATTCTTGAACACTGGACAACATAAATCGCCTTATTACCGCTTTCAAAAAACTTTCTTTTCGCAGTATATTATGGCATTTTTACACTATCTCTACCAATCAAATGTCCTGCTCGCAGACCCAGCCCATGACCCAGATCCTTTTCTTCGCAAGACTTAGTGGGGGTAAGGTATTCCATGAACTCTCGAGTTATAAATGGGTTACTACTGTCTCTAATGCTCACTGCACCATCAAGTCAATCATCACATTCTTGATGCATCTCGATGTGCTCACGTATCATAATTGCCATTCTTCAGGAATGGAGGTTGTGCTGAAATTATGGCGAACTCTTATTTCTGTGGATCTCCTTTGTGTGAGATAGGGTTCAGATAATCAAAATGATCGTTTCGTTTGCAGCCTGTGGCTGCTGGATGCATCATTGTAAGGAACGTTTGCTGTGCCGCTGATGCAGTGCCCCCTATTTCCAGTAAGCTGGTGCTCGTTATGCCGACCTCGGAAGGACAGGCTGAGTCAACCCACCTGGTGTTATTTAACGACACGACAGGGGCTCAAACTCAAGACCCTAAGTTCTTAAGCCAGCCAACTTGACCGTTAAGCCAAACACCAGGCTATAATCAGGCTAATCTGGCTCAAGTGTGCAAATTTATAATGAAGAGTTAGTTTTCTATTGTCAACATTACGACATAAGTTCTGTTTCCATAGTTTGTGGTTGAATGACCTGGTTACTCCAATCGCTCAGATTCTGGGCTGCAACAAACTCCATGACTTGGAGGTGTGGCTGCTGCCTACTTGGATGTGGTTATACTACTAGGACCTGTGGCTGGTTGCTGCTCCCATCTCTGCAACAATTGGTGTCAGGAGTTTAAAAAAAAAACACAAAAAATAACTTAAAAGCAAGGAGGCAGTCAGATCAATATGATAACCGAAATATAAGCACAAATTTGCCGTTTTTGTTGTTTACAGAGTCAAAAGCTTGTCGTGGAGCTGCGTACCCAATATACACATACAGCCAAATATATGAAATGACAAACATCCACTGAGTCGGGGGAAGTGACCTCTTTTCCCAAAGCACTCTGGGTACCAGTGATACAATCTTTTTATGATGTTGCTTTTCTCTCCATACTCAACAGGGCAATTGAGGAATTTTCTCCTCCACATGGATGCCAACCCATGGGGCTTGCCAGTGGTCTATTTTTACAATGCTGAGCATCAAGCAAGGAAGGGGCACGTAGTATTTCTAAAAGTCTTTGGTGTGACTTGGTCTGGGTTGAACTCGAACAGCTGACCTCTCAGACTCAGAGAGGATGCTCTCATCATTATGACACTGAGTGTGATTGAAGAGACAAAAATATAGGCCAATGAGCAGAAATAGATTATGAGATGTGCAGATTGTTTTGCACAGTCTATATATAGTTAAGTCATGACACAGCAAATTCAAATACCAGGACAGCATATTGTGAATCCTTTGCCTGCAGCATAGTTCTGGTTCTTGGTTGTGGCTTGCAGCCAGAGTTACATTAGCAAAAGCCACTGCAGATGCACCTTATTAAGCTGCTCACTAGAAAGCCGTGGCGCCGGCTCGGGGCCGATTTGCAGCACTGAACCGGCAAGGCTGTTCGGCCTCGCTCGGCCAGAGTGTGGCTGCAGTGACATGAGACAGAAGCACAAAGGCATTGCTTGATGGATGACTCTGCCATCAGGGTTTCTCTTTCAAAGCAGCAGCGTCAGCTCTATCCACAGTTTGCCCTCCGAACCCATATATTCTGCTTTGGTTTCGTGGACTCATTGAGCTTGTCAGCACTGCAAAGTCCAGTGAACTGGCGTCACAGACATTTTGATGAATCTAATGGGTTTCCATTGAGCATGGTAGGAATGGTATATGGCTGGATTACCTTGAGATTAAACCCCCTGCACTAGAAGACCTTTGTGAGGCCATGTAGTTGTGTTCTGGTTCTGTATTAGCAGTGACTCGTGGTTGATGTTCAGCGAACCTCTGCTGCCTTTGTTAGCAGCATTGTAATAGTGGTTGTACTTATGCTGTGGTTTGTTATTCCGCGGAATTGTAGTGTCTCTGAAGCATATTTTAACCAAACACAACTTTTGAAGAATGGTCTTAATATCCATGGACTTAAAAAAAGAGGTCTTGACCTTCTTTTTATTTTTTTTGGCAAAAAATGTGGACATTGTTGCAGTTTTTAAACTCGATCTACAAAGCGATAAATATTTAGTGCAGCTAAATTAACGACTGTCATGAAAGTTTGAAAGTAGAGTCCACAACTCCATGAATGGAACTTTGAAATAACTAAACCGACCTTTGTAATTGCTTGAAAGGGTCACTTGCAACTATTTTTATGGCTGAATACGATGCTATGCATTAAGTTTGACATTTCTGAATCAGATGTAATTGGTTTCATGCCAATTAATTGCCCTCCTTCTCACTACTTTTTCCCCAGTGAATAAAATGAATAATAATTTTACTTCCATGTGTTGCAATAATTTTGCATATGTATATTTGATGAGGATTCCATCAAATATTCAGTCCGCTGGTTGTGTCGCAGCCATGGCTTTGCTGCTGGTGCAGTGTCCCCGTAGGTTAGAGAAGGAAATTGGGATTTCGTCATGGTGCTGATGCAGTGTCTTCCTCCTTTTGTGGGACATCATCCACCAGTGAATGCTGGTAGACAGCACAATCATCTTAACGCCTCTTCTAAAGGGTGGATATCCTCATTGCTGCCTACAAAGCATGTCGATGAAAAACCAAAATCTATTTCAGCCTAAAGTTGCTGCAAATCACAAGAACTTCTAAAACAAATCCAGCTTTAAACATGAAAACTTTATGATTGTTCTCGATTAATAATATTTTACTTTTTTTTAAGTGTTTCACACCAGTTACATCATAACCCGCAAATACAATCTCTAAAAGAGAAATTCTCATTTTCAGGTGTCTATATTTATTTGGAGGAACACCTCACCCCACACCAACCCATATCTACGTACTAAATAGATGAACCCTGAACAGAAAGTCTTTTACTTTGGATACCTTTTGATGTGTTTATTATTCACATAGAAGAGGATGGAATACTTGAATTGCGACAAACAAGAAGTCGTACACCATTAAACTAGAGCGACACCCGATAGTGCGCATACCTCCACCAGGCTGAACAGTTTACGTTTTGTATCCCACTGATAGGCCAGATCTGGATCCAGACCTGAACCAAATCAAATCGGCTCGTTCTTGTCACTACCCAACCCATCCACCTAGTTTTGTCAAAACTCGTCCACAAGTTTGAGATTTTCTTACGTGAAATGTTTTTATCCATATCTCTCAATTGTGAAGAATCGGTTTGAAAATCTGGAA
Organism: Eptatretus atami; assembly: GCA_035128595.1. Taxonomy (NCBI): domain Eukaryota; kingdom Metazoa; phylum Chordata; class Myxini; order Myxiniformes; family Myxinidae; genus Eptatretus; species Eptatretus atami. The sequence goes on along the minus strand of CM068961.1, from coordinate 20,495,241 downwards.
AAAAAATGATCCATATCTGGATCTTTACGAGAATCAAATCAATTTGTCCTCTGCACACACCTAACACAACTGTTTGAGAAATCCTGCTCACAGACAAACAGACAAACAGGGGTGAATACATAACCTCCGTCCACCTTCAGTGGCAGAGGTACCAACTGCAGGTATTTAAGCATCGCATATGTCTATATATATATTTTTTTAAAGTTTTGTCACTCTTTTCTTGAGATTTGGGAGACTACAAATGCCAACCCGATCATTGCCTCAAGTCTCACAAATTGTGACTAATTCATCTCTTTTTCGGTCTTTAAATGCAATGAAAATGCAATTACAATAAATTGGCACTTGTCAACTTCCCACAAACTATTTAGCATTTATAGATCGAATATTTTCACCAATTCCTCTGACAATGGTGGTCAGAGTGCTTGGCTAAAATACAACCTACTATATGTACTCTTCTCACAGCGTACTGAGCAATTCTTAGATCCCCGCCAACCCCGGCAATGGTGGCTGTGAACAGTCTGAATTAGACCCACGATCATATTTCACTAAGCTTCTTGCCAGAAAGTCACAGCTGATGGCGAAGGGTGCCAAGCGACGCTGGCTGCTGAAATACTGACCCTCACATCCCACTGATTCAGTGTGATGTACCTTCAAAGGAAACACAATTCAAATCTCATTTTTGGCTTTAGGAATGAAATAAAGATCCTGGCGACTCCCCTCAGGATACTTGTTATCCACCTTGCGCAGACCCCAGGAGCATTCTTTATAATGATTATAGACACCTCTGTTCTGTTTGTCAGAAAAACCTGATCTTTTGTGTTTTTTTTAACCGATGCAGGCTCATGACCTTGTGCATATGTTTGATTGGTTTTTCAGAGCTCTTTTTTGTCCCATGAATTGTACTCGTCGTAGGTAGAGCATTTCTGTTTCCCATTATCTCAGTCCGTGTAGCACTTCTCACTCTTGGAGGCAAAGCTCCTGGTATAACTGACATAACTCAGACTTCTTCTCTGCAACTGCAGCCATTGTTCTTTGACCACATCTCGCAAGGCTTGAACCTCTCTCCGAGCAGTCATTCATCCGCCCTTCCTGAGTGTCAACCGATACTGCAGACACTCGTTTTAATACCCCCAAGCTCCATGGTAACCTTTCCAGGTTCAAACTTTGCGGTCACGTCGATTCCTTTGCCTTTCAATAGTTATGCATGTCATGTTCATGAGATATCTCATGTCCTTGTGTAAGATGCACTACAATCTCATATAACCTATTCTATGCTCTGGTGTTCTATGTACATTTATTTTTCATAAATCTGAAGAGCATGTATACGACTGTATACAACAAAGTCATTGTATCATTTTTAAAAAAATCAATACAGAGGTGTATCTATGCTCATGGAGAAGTTAAATGGCAAAGGGAAGGAGGTTTACAGACTGACGGAGAGTAAAAAGGGTACAAGCAGACAAAAATTTCTGGACACATTGCAAACAAGTATTTGAGTATCAGAAATGAAAGGGGGGAAATAAACAAAGGGAAGGGCTCAGCGGGAGTAGATTAAATAGCAGGTGGGTTTGGGAGCAAGCATGACACGACCATGGACGGCACTCTTGAAATACTGAAGGGAATAACACAAGGCAACAGACAGGGAGTTGGTTCCACAGAGAAGAGAACAAATGAATGAAGGTGCTTATCCAGCTTAGACTTGGGGAATGAAACCAGGCATGGGTTTCTGGAAGAATGCGCGTGATGCAGGGATACTACAGGTGTATGGAGAGGATGGGTAGAGCAGGACCAGAAGTAAAATGATGGAGAACCAAGACTCATGAAATAAAAGATATTGTCGGTATAGCTGAAGCTGAGTCTATGGGCCGATCACTTTCCCATCGCAGACAGGTCGGTGATCTCTCTAGCTTCTACCACCTCCTTTCTGGTCTTGGACCTCTGCTCTTTCCGTGCTTTGTCCCTTCCCCCAGGTTTCTGCAGGGAGCACGTTGTCCACCATCAACCTCCTTCTGGTTGAAACTACCGAATTTCAGGATCACTGCTCACTTCCACTCATTCGTTCTCTCTTTTCCCACCTGTGGAACAAACTTCCACATTCTCTTCACCACCATCTCAGATCATCCCCAATCCAAAACCATGATCTTTTCTACCCTCTTTACCCACCTCCATGCACCCCCAAGCCCTACTCTTTCCAGGTTTCCAGGTTTTTCTTCCTGGGAGTTTCCTTCTGTATCCAACTTGTCCACCCCATGATTTCTCTCCTGCTCCCCATTCGTCCACACACCCATTGTTTGTCCAAGTCTCTCTCTCTCTCTCTCTCTCTCTCTCTCTCTCTCTCTCTCTCTCTCTCTCTCTCTCTCTCTCTCTCTCTCTCTCTCCCCCATTCCTTTTTGTCCTGTTACATCTTGATCCATTCAGTGTACTAATTTTAGGTCTTCCATGAGCCTTGACTCCGGATACTAAAAAAGAAGCTGATAAACGACTTATTTATGCTTATATCTCAACACAGAAATTCTGCAGGAAATGGTCTCAGAAATGTGGTATACTGTTCTGCATAGAGTGGAGTCATCAGCAAAATGGTACAAAGGATTTGGAAGGAAAGCAGGGACATTATGCATGTGTACCAACAATAAGATTGGTCATAAAATGCTGCCTTTTAGCATACTAGCCTCAGGAGGAAAATTTTGAGACACAAGAGCATCAATAGAGACCTGTTGTTTTTACCCACAGAGAAAAATCAGATAACCATTCATGGATAATCCCAATAATACAATTGACAGACAGCTTATAAATATGGCTGGTAACAAAAGGATCAAGAGATGTCTAGACAAGTGGACCTGACCTCTCATTTGGGATTTAGAGCATCCAATAATGTAGCAGAAGCTGAATTGATCATCAAAGATTGGAGAGTTCGAGAAGAGATAATGTCCGAGGTCTACGACGATGAGAGACCAAACACTTTACTTATGATGTGGATAAGCTTGCCCTTGCTTGATTTGGTGGGGGGCGGGGGGGGGGGCTTGCCTTCTCCGTGAATATAATTAAGATTTTCATATTTTTCCATGGCAACATCCAACATCTTTTCAGAGTGAATGTGGAGGGGGATTAATGTTTACCAGTGATAGACTTGATCAGCTGCAATCAGGATGCGTGGATGGTGAGAGGTTTGACCTCAGGAGACCTTGATGTTAGGCCTCCGAGCTGTTGAAGAACTGATCTACACTGCTTGTAGACTAGGCAGAGAGGACTGTAGGTTCCCATAAGTTGGGTTTGCCTTCCAGGTGGAGAATAGAAGATGCATTTTGGCAATCGGTGCACCATTCACATTACTGTACTTGGGTTGACATGTTGAGTGGGACAGCTGAAGAGCTAAATGGATGAATAGGTGAAGAAGAGAAGGCACTCTATTGAGGAAGGAGGAACTTTTAATGGTTGGTGCCAATGAGACGATGGACCAATCTGTGAGGCAGATATAAGATTTCAGACCAGACAAATCTGCCTTGCTGAACTGCCACACATGTAGATGCCTTGGCAGCTATCTGAAGATTGCCAAGGAGGATGACATGTTCACTAGGACATGATTAGAAGTGCAAAGAGGAGGGGCAGGACAGGTTTAGAAGGGAGTTTGATGTGTCCAGGACAAAGAGAGAATCACTGCCATTTGGACAGATCTTAGTCAGAAAAGAAACCAACTCAGGCAGGACAGCTGCTTTGCAGAAGGCATTAACTGCAATACCATGGACTGTAGTTTGAGGACTGACTCCCAGCCAACTGGCCTGGTTACAATTGAAGTCTCCATAAATTAGAAAAAAGAATGAGGGAAGGCGAACAGCAGAGAAGCCATTTTTGAGGAAAGACTTTTGTAGATGCAGTGCTTGGGGGATGGTGGACTGCACACAAACATGAAGCTGTTGTTGAAGAGAGGCCTGAAGCTCTAAATACTCCATGAGGTGGAACAGTGATGAGGCATTTGCTGTGGCAAAGGTAGTTACAAACTTGGACAGAAACACCACAACCATGGTAAGAGCTCGGCCGATCAAATTGCAGGAGAGTGTAATCGGGGAGGGAGACAGTTGAGTTGGGACCATGTTTTTTGACAAAAGCTTCAATAAGGAAATGCAGAGGCTATGGGCGTCGATTGGTGGGGGACGGGGGGGGGGACATGTCCCCCCACTTTTTCAAGGGGGGGGACAACATATCGATTTCCCCCCCCCCCCACTTTTTTCATTGAATGTAAGTTACGTAACACAAAACGAGCTGCTCTAGTACAACCAGGCCGAGATGCTCCTCAAATACAGAATAAATTTTTAAATCTCTATTAAAGTTTTATTGGTCTATTATAGTTCTATTAAAGATGATAGGTTAACAATTGAACATTGAGAATCCGTGCTTCCAAGCCATGGTCTCCCACGGCCAAGCGTTCCAGTAGCGACGTCGCTTTTTGATCCTTCGATGTCGGCTCTTCCTATCATTGTGAAGCAGAATTCGCCAAGCGTTGGCTTGTTCACCCACTAACAGGGAACGTGACCTGAACATTTTGAGGTATGTTGGGACGTTTTCGGACTTTGTGTCGTCATTTTATGAGTGTTTCAAGAAATCGCGGCTTCATG
>CM068961.1:20477140-20487633 GCA_035128595.1 Eptatretus atami | reverse complement strand
GGAGACTTACGATGGGGCAAGCAACTGTCTGGAAAGTACAAGGGCTGTCAAGCACAGCTAAAAAAAAATCCAACCGCGGCCATTTATGTTTCACTGTGGAGCTCACTGTCACCAAATCATTACATCCAAAGCCCTACAAACGCACTTCAAAGAGATGCCTTTGATTATGTCCAGTACTCAGCACATCTACAACAATCTCTGGATAATTCAAGCATCTGAACTTGATATCCACGCTGACGATTGCTGACTACCCTGCCTACACGCCTGGAGCCAATTTGCCCGACATGGATTGGTTTTAATCTCGTTTTCCTCTTGCCGTGAAATCGATTTGGATAACTATGAAGCGGGTACTGGATTTGCCCTTCAACAAGCAAGTGATGACTTGGTACGAACACGCGCATCGCGAGCCAACGGTATTCGAAGCTGTCTTTCATCAGGAAAGTGTTTTCTCGGTCTGTTTGCATCATCATTGCCCGTCTCCAATCCCTTGATTACCTCAATAAGGCACTTCAGGGTTCACAATGTTACCGTCTCTGGTATTGCTTACTTGCTGCAAAGGTAACTGCACAGAATCTCCAATCTCTCCGTAGCGACAGACGTTTAAAGAGGTTTTCGAAGCAGCACAACAGAAGCTCAGCAGTGCCAACTAGATCCAGTGACCTTCCTCGTAAGCAAAAGCTTCCGAGAGACTGATGGAGGCACGCAGGAATACACTGCCAATTCTTGCAGAGGAGGTATACAGAGTTGAATTTTTCAAAGTTAATCGACAGCGATCCGGAACTTGAACGAGTATATTCACACAACCGAGCTCATGCGAGGGGGTATAGACTTGGGTAATCTCCTTCTGGGTCATTCAAGCACACAAATAGTCCGCAAATATCCCGCACTGTCGGATTCTAGAGCAAGAACTTGGCTTCTTTCGTAACCAGTTCAGTGGTTCATCTGTTGAGGTTCCGTAGATATTTGTAGACACGGTGCCGGAAGTTCCGTCGAATGTTCCCACAGGTTAGAACGTTTGCTTAGCTTCTATTGGTCCCCAGGAAGTTTCATTATTCATGCGAAGCTGAACGGTCATTCAGCGCACTCAGACGTATGAAGACTTGGTTACGTTCCACAATGACCCAAAAACGCCTCAACCATCTCATGATCTGTCATGTTCACCGAGATCGTCTGACTGCACTTGACCCCAAGACATTGCTACAAAGTTTTTTAAACCTGGATCGGCAGCAAGAGGGGTTCATATATATTTTGGCAAGTTTTAAGGTAAGTTGACCGTACTCGTGTAATATCAATTTGTATTGCCAAGTCTAGTTAGGTCATCTCTTCATCTCAGGTAGAGATGACCTAATAAACGCCAGTCTCAAAGTCTGTACCGCTCCAACTCCGTAGTCGTCCCCTATACGTCCACCACAATCAAAAAAAACCAAGTGGATAAAATAACCAATATGGAATGGATAGAGGTCATAGACATGCACTACGATATAAACTTTCGATAGGTCGTCCAAGGTCGAGGGTCAACTCTCGAGGCGTCTCAAAGTTGCGTCGATCTCAAATCGTATCTCCTCCCTCATTTATCAAGAGAGATGTCATATTATTATGCTGATCAAGCTACATATGAGGACTATTATCTAGAACAACACGAACGCCATTTGTTGAAATTTGGCTCTCGTACTTCCGATTGCTTATAGCGTTCAACTTCGCTACTGATTCTTCATGTCCTGGTCTAATTCTGAAGTTGTCATTCGCATGGAGCCGAGCGCGCAATCTCTGAAGATGCTCCGAGTACCGTGCGCAAATTTTTGCATATTTTGCCCGTATGGGCCGATTCATTAAAGTACAATACAAAAAATGAGGGATGTTGGTTAAAGCCGCGTGACCCTGCGTACAGGGTGGTGTGTAGTCACTATAGCTACTAAGAGGGGTGGGTGGTTTTGAAAACCCGGAAGTAGAGCATACGTACTTTTGAACTTGCCTTATTCCAGTCTGGCACAGAGTTACTTTTTAGCTCGCCTGTTCGAAGAACAGAGAGCTATATAGCGATACCCCCGGCATGGAGCGTCAGCGTCCCGCGTGAGCGGTGAGCGTGAAAATGTTAAAATTTTTGGTTGCAAGTTATATTTTTTCCTTCTAATGTTTTTATCTACCACACTATTTATTTGCCATATTATATATATATGTGTTCGTCTTTCGGCTGCTCCCGTTAGGGTCGCCACAGCGGAATATCCGTTATGATCCGCATACTGATTTCGGCACAGGTTTTACGCCGGACATGCCTTCCTGACGCAACCCTGGTCGCCCTTATGACACAGGGATAAGGATATTGGGTTTCGCCATTATTTTCCGGGCATGCCCTACACCCTCTCATAGCACGGCCCAGCGCAGAGTTCCGTCCTCAAGCGATCCTCCACCCAAGCCTCCGAGTAGCCGGATTACAGTCCGCCACTACGCCCGGGTATGTATGTATGTATATATATATATATATATATATATATATATATATATATATATATATTATATATATATATGTCGGGCGACTTATGTGTTCCGTCCGTCCGTCTGTCGGTCTGGTCATGTCGTCCGTTCCGTTTCCTGTCCACCACTCTAACTCCCAAAGTTTTCCAAACTTTCACGTTTCATATTTGGTACATAGTACACACTGCTGGAGACGGTGTGCTTTTTGTCGGACATATGCTCGTCATCTAAGTGGTTGCCATGGCAACCAGGATGCCATTTTCCATCCGTTCCTCTCCGCACTTTACTCCCAAAGTTTTCAACTTTCACGTTTCATATTTGGTGCATAGTACAGACTGTGAGACGGATTGTTCGTGACATACATTCTTCATCTAAAGTGGTTGCCATGGCAACAGGATGCTGTTTTTCATCCGTTCCTGTCCAACTCTAACTCCCACAAGTTTTCAACTTTCACGTTTTCATATTGGGTATGTAGTACAGACTGGAGACGGTGTGTCCGACATACGTTCGTCACTCTAAAGTAGTTGCAATGGAACTAGGATGTGTTTTCCATGTCGCTAGCATAATTCTTATTATATTCTTGTTCGGGCGTATATTGTGCTCACTTGTGCTCTTGCTTACGATTACATATATCAAATAGATATATTGCTTTAAAATTATTTTGATCAGGATTCACTGCAATGCTTTATAAAAATATTAATTATTAGACTAGTCTTTTAAAAACGATTAATGGTATAAACAGGCGAGCATTGGGGGCTTGACAACAACTTTGGTTGAATATGTATTACCGTAGTTAATAATTAACTGATGCATTGAGATAAATCTACAGTTCGTTATTAATCTTCAATATTGTGAGTGTATGAGTGCATATTGTCTAGTGATGGAGTGGGTGGTGTTCACTACCTGCATACAGAGGGGGGTGGGGGGTGTGTCACTTGCCTGCATACGAGGGGGTGAGTGGGTGGTCACTAGCCTGCATACGAGGGGGGCTGGGTGGTGGTGGTCACTAGCTGCATACAGAGGGGGTGTGGTGGTTTTGAAACCCGGAAGTAGAGCGTACGTAATTTGAACTGCCCCTATTCCAGTTTGCACAGAGTTACTTTTCGAACTTTTTGAGTTAGGCAAAATATGAGTTCTGCCGACTTGAATTTGATTTGTTCTGTCGACCTCTGGCAGAGAAGACCGGCACTCCGCTCGGCGGGTATTTTTTTGTTATGTTTAGTGTGATCAGTCAAGGGTCGTGAGAAGGAGGTTATTAAAACAATTCTTTATATATATACTGTATATATATAATATATATATATATATATATTATATATATATATATGATATTTCTTTGATGACACTTGAAAATTGAAATGTGTATGATTCATGTTTAATTTCGTCCGTCTGCTTACATTTGATAAAAAGATTGTCGATAGCATGGTCAGATAATTTAAGGGATTTGTGATCAGAAGGCAGCATGTCAACGAAGCGTATAAAATCAAGATTTCAAGGGTAGACTTGCTTGTTCCACGCCGGCCACCGAAGTGGGCTGGTCGGTGCTGGACCATGCAATGTCCTCCCCCATCTTTCAAAGACAATCGAGTTTATCTGTCCCATGGCGAGGCAGACAAATAAGGTCAGGAGAAGGAGGGAGATATCTAATAACTTGTTACAAAATCTTCTGAGGTTAAAGATCCACAGAGTGAGGTGAGGGAGGAGGTGCAGAGACTGGGGTTTGGTGTAATAGGATGGGAAGGTGGGTGTTGGGGAGAAGGGAAGGTTAGGTGTTTGTGAGACAGATGGTTGAGGGAGTGGGAAGGGAAGGAGAGCAGGAGGGATTAATGAGCAAAGGCAGACAAGGGGCAGGATAACTGCAGGGAGGGTGTATCAGTAAGAGCAGAAGCAGGTATGGAAGGGATATAACAGCTGGCTGAAAAAACTTCTACAAGCCTGGGCTGCAGTTCTCAAAGCCCACATTCCTGCATATGGTCACAAGCATTACTGTCGGTATGGAAAAGTTGGCAAGTAAAGGCTCATAAGAAAAGAGTGCTGCATTTTTTTTTAATTATTTGAAATATTTGGGTTTTTCAGCTGATTGGGGGTGGAATTAAAAATGGGAAGAAGCAATGAAAGTGGTGAGAAAGAACAGGAGGGAGAGGAGAATCAGAAAAGTACATTGAGTCGAGGAAACAGAGAAAACATTACGATTATGAAAAGCATGAGAAATGAAAGAGGATCATAAGTAACCATTAGTTTATGGGAGTGGAAATACTGTACATATTTTATTTTAAAATTGATTCATTGACTGTGGCATCAAAGAGAGGAACCTGAGCAGAGAATGGAGATGGATGTAGGGAGGAAGGAATCGGTGACGAACTGCGTTGAATACAAGTGCTGAACCCACAATATAGTATACAAAAATGTAAGAGACTGAAGTTAGAGTTAATAACCAGTCAAGCAGCCACATGGACTATCCGTAGAAATATCCAAAGCATGTAGCTTCCAGCCTGTTTGCTTGCAGTCTGTTTGGACTTCAATTCACTGTTTTTTAAAGGCAGCGAAAAGCAATCTCTTGAGAGAATATAGAAAAACATAGTGGAGCTATGGGGCTCGGCAACTAAATACGCACCATTAATACTCTGCTCATCTGTCAAATATTTACGCTGTGCGCATCGCTACCTCTCCACATGCTCAGGCCTCCCGCCAAAATCGCAGGAGCTGCCAAATTTCTGACACCTCACAGTCTGTCAAAAATGGAGATCGAGAGCAAGGGAGCATTTTTTGTTTTTTTTTACAGGAATCGGTCGTTCATATTCCCTACCAAATGGTGTTGGGATGAACAATGGACGGTTGCCACCACTGTACTTTCAAATATTGAACAAATATTACCACTACTATACTTTCTTGTTGGCAAAACCCTTCTGTATGATGACGAAATAATTGGCGTTTTCATTAGTTTGCAATCCAATACCGACATTGACGTGCAATTGTGAGACGCCTTGGAGGGTTATATTCATGAAGAGTGAGTTCCATGATCCTTGGAATAGATAAATATCAATAAACAGCCCAAGCATGAACTATTAAATCTTGGTCTAATTGTGTATATATATATTGTATTCTATATGATATATATATATGTATTTATATTGCATTTACATATATATATTATATATATATATATGTATTTACATGTATTTATATATATTATGTAATTTAATTATTTATATGTATTATATATATATATATATATATATATATATATATATATATGTTATATATATACTCATGCGGGCCCGTAGGTGCGTGCCAGTATGTGCAGCTTCGTTCCTTCGCTCTCGTAACGACGACTGGATTGGGGCATTTTTTCAATTAGATCGGACCAACCGTATCATAAATGGCCATAACTTGGAAACACCTGGAAACATACTCAGGTCCCCAGCGTCAATTGTGACGTCATATCAAACGAAGAAGAAGAAGAATTGTGACGCCCCTCTCTCTCGCCCCCCCTCTCTCCCCCCTAGTCTCGCCCCTCCTCTCTCCCCCTCCTCTCTCGCCCCTCTCTCTCACCCCCCTCCCACCCCCCTCACCCCCCCTCCCCCTCCTCGAAGTGACGCCCCCTCTCTCTCGCCCCCTCTCTCTCACCCCCTCTCTCTCGCCCCCTCTCTCTCGCCCCCCTCTCTCACCCCCCCTCTCGCCCCCTCTCTCCCCCTCTCTCGCCCCCTCCTCTCTCCCCCTCTCTTGAATTGTGACGCCACCTTTCTCTCGCCCACTCTCTCTCGCCACCCCCTCTCTCGCCCCTCTCTCTCGCCCTCTCTCTGTAAATGTATTCACAAATGTCTACCAAGCACAACAATTAATTCAAACCTTGGGGAAAAAAACAGCTTTCAAACCTTGGGAAACAGCTGTTTCCCTTGGGAAAATTCAAACCTTGGATTAATTAATAATTTGAACAATTCATTTAAACCTTGGGAAAAAACAGCTTGTCATTGGTTGACAGATAAATGGCCGTAACTTGGGAACCGCTCGTCCGATTAATATCAAACTCGAAAAGGCACATCCGCGGGTCCCCCAGCAATATTCCTGGCAAGTTTCAATCAGATCGGACCGGCGGTCGTCGAGAAACGGCGGTCACAGACGGACGGACAGACAGACGGACAGACGGACGGACGGACAGATTGCTAGAATTATAGATAGATACGCATATATATATATGTAATTATATATATTTCTATGTATTTATATATTTGTAATTATATATATTTATATGTATTTATATATTTGTAATTATATATATTTATATGTATTTATATATTTATATGTATATATATATATATATTATATGTATTGTTCTTTAAATAGGTACTCCTCTTTTTCTCCAGCACGTGAAGTGAAAAGCGACCTTAAGCATTTCGTTCATGTCTGTGTGTCTGCCTTTCTACAAACATCAGTTTATGATCGAGGAACAACTTACTTTCCATTAAATGTTATATTTTGAACACTATTCGTTACAAGAATCAGAAAACTAACCTGTAGTTTAGCTTTACTTTGGCTCAGAATTCATCCTGATTGCACCTGTGCAGAGAGGAGTGAGATAATTTTTTATCTGTCTGTCTGCCTGTCTTTCAGTCAAACAAAATTGAAAATCGTTCCAAACAGGAAACTTTTTTTTAAAGACGTTATAAAGGACACATACAACAGACACGAAGAACCAATGTAACTTGTTAAATAAGGTGGTGTAAAAGACGCTGCATCAATGGCGGTAAACATCAAAAAAAAATTATACGACCTTTAAAATATTTATTTTATTTTAATTGAATTGCATAATACTTGAACACTGTTGAACATAAATCGCCTTTTTGCCACTTTCAAAACTCTCCTATTCAGCAGTACTTGGGCTTTCATCATCACAACTAATCAAATTTGCTGCTCGTAGACCCCACCCATATCCTTGTTTCTCAAGTCTGTTTGTGGGGTAAGTTCGGCGGCTGAGGCGGCCATGAAGCATTGTGATTCTCATGTATGTACTACTTGTGAATGTCTTGCAGCTGCAGTGGGACTCGGGTGGAGTTTGAAACAGCAAATGGCTTACCTTATCTATCTTTTATTGGTTGTTTTATGCAGCTTTATTTGTGGCACAGGGACATCACCCCCACTCCACCTCTCCACCCCTTACCCCCCCCCCCCCCACTGTGAAATTAAGTCGATAGAATGAAGTAATATGGTGTTCATATCACACAAGCAAATTGGACCATGGGGTCTCCTGCTCCTCCTACCTTGTATGACATTGAACTGCGTAACAAATGTAGGTTGAGGTGTCCATTGAACTCTCCTGATGGTATGAGCCACTTCATTTGGCATTAAATGACGCCGAACCATTCCGAAACTGACTTAGACCACATGTGTAGCCAATTTCTCGAAGGTATTGACGTGAGTCTTGTACAGAAATGGACGCAGATTCTGTGTGAGACATGAACATGATTTGAGCGTAAATTCTCTGGATCGCTCAGTTCTTTAATTTATTTATTTATTCATACCACGGGGGTATATGGGTAGGGTTGAGCCCAAATCTGAGTTCATGACAAGTGTTACATGACATGTTGCACATCAATTTCCATGAATGATGAGGTTTCTTCTTCTTCTTCGATATCCTTTATATGCATGAACATGAGTAAAGTTTCTTAAAATGTGAATCCATCGTTTATTTCACAGTTTAAAAGTTGTTGATTAATACTTGTGAGTACATATGTAGTCATGATCCATTTCGTGTGTTGCAGATACCTGAAGCTTTTTACCTATGTGGCATGCGTCATGTCTTCGTCACAGGTATGTTTATCACCTGGCTGAAGTATTTGATAATATCGTTTTGTAAGGTGCTCACCGCTTTCACACACGTGTTGTAAGTAATAGAAAAAGGAAACAAGGTTGAAATGTCACGCACGAGGACCAATTACACAGGAGGTCACCGCTCCTTTCACGATCGTGTTCCCCGCTCCGATGACATTGCTCAGGACACGTGGAAGGTGAGTGAAGACCCTGCATCCCGTGTGCTCCCGTTTCGCATGCATGCATGGAGGTCACACAGCACACTAGGAGTGCCGAGCAGAGCGAGTGCAAATTATTGCCAAAACCCATCTCCGCATCCCAAGGTCGTCGCCATCTTTTGCTGGAATCAGAGATTTTTCCTCGTTACGTTGGGCTGAAATGGCATGAACTTAAGAAGGCAAAGGAAAAAAAAAAAGATGAAAATAGGAAATGGTGACTGGAGAGTTTTTATATAGATAGAGTTGAAGGTCATTTGGAGAACACCTTTATTTATTTGTTTCATTTCACGACGAGCAATCCGAAGCAAAGATGAGGCTGATTCTTAAGCCTCAACTATGAATCTCAGACTATTTGTTAAACAATCAAGCATGCATACTCGTATATGTCACCAACGAGCAAGTTATTACACTTTCGATATGTAATGTCTGCAGAATAAAACAGCAAGTCGTATTTAAAAACTTGCATGGTGCGATTTCATGGGGAGGATTTCGTTGGCTCTGGTTTTTAGGTTATTTGGAATTGAAATTCCAGATAAGGTATTGTCATTGCGCACCCTCCGATTTCGAGTTCTCCGGACAAACTTTTGGGTCGATCTGGCTGAAATTTGGCAACTTTCCTCTCCTGACTCGTAGCAGCGATTGCAAAACTCGCTCCGGTCACTTGGCTTTACGTCGATCAAAATTATCAACTTGGTAATTTTTTTCAAAAGTGATCTTCTCGAGACCCACCAGTAAGAATGCTACCAAATTTGGGTTCCAACATTAGGCCAGGGTAAAGATGTTAAATTGTGAAGGTCATTCCGATCACGTTACCGGAAGTGTGTCAAAATGGCCATCTTCGTCAATTTTTGGAAAACTCGCGTAAATTCCTTCAAAAATCTTCTTCTCCAGACTCACCAGTCAGAATGCAGCCAAATTTGGGTTACAACATTAGGTGACCGAAAGTGTGTCAAAATGGCAGACTTCGTAAATGTTTGGGAAAATCGTGTAAATTGCTTCAAAAATCTTCTTCTCCAGACCCAGTAGTCAGAATGCTACAAAATTTGAGTTACAATATTAGGCCAGGCGAGGGATGTTAAATTGTGGGAGTTTCGCGATGACTTGATCAAAAGTGTCAAGATGGCGGACTAATTAAATATTTGGGAAAATTTCATAAACTCCTTGAAAAATCTTCTCCATGCCCCCAGTCAGAATTCGTGGCAACATTAGCCAGGGCCCAGATAATTAGCTTCAGGTCAGTGGTCCTATTGATTTTTTTTTTATCCTGGCACTGCACTTGAAATTGTCATTCTTGGAGGGGAGGGGGGAGGATAGAGGGGAGATAAATTTCAAAATTATCCCCCCCCCCCCTTCTCTCGGAAGATTTTGTATTAATGGGGATTGAAGTGTGAATTTAATGTCTGACATTTAAAAATGATAATGTATGCTGCGTTCTTTTGAGCTCAAACTGATTTTAAAAAGCTTGTTCTAACATACAACAGTCTAACATCAGCAGGACATCGTGATGAACATAATTTTAAAAAATGCAGTGGAGATTGGTTTCACTGGCTGGATTGGATCATGATGTTAGGCTGTATAAAGTGAATCAGATGGGATTTCCATTATTATCATGTCACAAAACTGTACATGACGAAGCACAGAAAATCGACTATGTCATCGTCATTACATTGCTGTATTTCGATCAGACATTAAAAAAAAAAATGTATCCATTATTATCCTGTCAAACTTTGATTTAAGTGGTAAGGAATTTTGAATCTGTACATGTAGACCTAAAATAGTTCCATGGTGAGGGCATATAAGTGCAGGTAGTAGTGAGGGCATAGCGAGTGCAGGCAATGTTTAGGGTGTAGCAAGTAATGCGAGTGGCAAGCGCAGATCACGTGCAGCAGTAGTAAGGGTGTAGCGAGTGCAGACAGTGCTGAGGGTGTAGTGAACGCAGGCACTGTGAAGGCACAGTGAATGCAGTCAGTGGTGAGGTTGTAGTGATTGCAGTCA
>CM068961.1:20465663-20475855 GCA_035128595.1 Eptatretus atami | reverse complement strand
TGAGTAAAGGTAGTGGTGAGGGTGTCGTGAGTAAAGGCAGTGGTGAGGATGTCATGAGTAAATGTAGTGGTGAGGGTGTCGTGAGTAAAGGCAGTGGTGAGGGTGTCATGAGTAAAGGTAGTGGTGAGGGTGTCGTGAGTAAAGGCAGGTGGTTTAGGGTGTAGTGATAAAGGTAGTGGTGAGGGTTAAGCGAGTAAGGCAGGTGTTTGAGGGTGTAGCGAGTATAGTAGACAGTGGTGAATAGGTGTAGCGAGTAAGGCAGTGGTGAGGGTGTAGCGAGTAAAGACAGTGGTGAGGGTGTAGCGAGTAAGGCAGTGTTGAGGGTGTAGTGAGTAGAGTATTGGTGAGGGTGTAGTGAGTAAAGTAGTGGTGAGGGTGTTGCGAATAAAGGTAGTGGTGAGGGGTTGCGAATAAGGCAGTGATGAGTAAGAGGTAGTGGTGAGGGTGTTGGCGAATAAAGGTAGTGTGAGGGTGTTGCGATAAAAGGCAGTAGTGCGTAAAGTAGTGGTGAGGGTGTTGCGAATAAAGGAAGTGTTGAGGGTGTTGCGAATAAAGGCAGGTTGAGGGCGTAGAGTAAAGCAGTGTTGAGGGCGTAGCACGTAAAAGCAGTGGTGAGGGTGTCATGAGTGCAGGCAGTGGTGAGGGTATCACGATTGCAGCAATGGCGAGGGTGTTGCGAGTACAGGCAGTGGTGAGGGTTGTCAGAGTGCAGGCAATGACGAGGGTGTCATGAGTGCAGGCATTGTTGAAAGTGTGGCAATGGCAGACAGAGGTGTGGGTGGGGAGCTATGTCTTTGGTAGCAATAACTTTTTTAATATTTTGATTCTTCATTCTACAGAAAGAATCGTATAAGCCTGGTGTTGGCTTTATGGTTAATGTGCTTGGCTTCAGACCCGAGGATCTTAAGTAGATCCTGTGGTCTTGAGTTTAAGCCCCTGTTTTTTCCATTTAATTAAAATCAGGTCGGGCTGACTCAGCCTGTCATCCTTCCAAGGTTGGCAAAATGAGTACCAGCTTGCTGCTAGCAGGGGTATTGCATCAGTCGCACAGCTGCATCTCCAGGAAATGATGCAGCCAAGCAGCCACAGGCTGTATACGAATAAATAATAAGGAAGAATCATAGTTGCCGAGTGATGTGTCCTTCTGACGAAGCTGTAGTAAGGGATGTTGAAGGAAGATTAAATGACATCCAGTCAGGACAGTACAGGAATATAATGGTTGTGGTACACAAAGGAGAAAATTATATATGGGACGTTTGCTCGGAAGCTTTATAAAATAGGAGCAGGACATTGGGTGGCTTATTGAAAACAAAGGGTGGTGAGAAAATATTTTCTGATAATCTTCTGAGAATAGGAAATCAACTATAATTAATAAGTGGAGTCTTAGATATTAAGCCTATGGTTGGTATTATGGTGTTGACAGCAATGTTTTGTGTTTAAGAAAGAATAGGAACTCGAATGGCACTCGGTAGAGCGCATACCTCTGCCAGGCTGAACAGCTCGTTTTGTGTCCCACTGATGGGCCACATTTGCAT
Source organism: Eptatretus atami (assembly GCA_035128595.1). NCBI lineage: Eukaryota > Metazoa > Chordata > Myxini > Myxiniformes > Myxinidae > Eptatretus > Eptatretus atami. The sequence goes on along the minus strand of CM068961.1, from coordinate 20,474,320 downwards.
CCAGACCTGAACCAAAATCGAATCAACTCGTTCTTGTCACCTACCCAAATCATCCAAGTTTTGTAACAATCCATCCACAACGTTTTGAGATATCCTGCTCACAGACAAACAAGCAGGGGGTGAAAACAGGGTAAAAATGGAGGGAATGCAAATGATAACTTGATGGGTAAGGGCAGGCAGGGAAAGTTAATTTTAGAATGGGAAAAGATTTGAAATTTTTTATTCAATACCACCCCTAGGAGTTTCAATAGATGAAGGAGCTGTAAGTGAAAGTGAATGACAAGGAGTACAATGTAATTGTAGTAATTTAATAAGGAGAGAAAATGGAGGACAGGATTAGATGGATGTGTGATCTGGTTAATATGTGCAGCATTTATTTGTAAAATACATTATTACCTCCACCACCGAAGGTGAAGGAGGTAATGTTTTCACCCCTTTTCTGTCTGTTTGTCTGTTTGTTTGTTTGTCTACAGGATATCTCAAAAAGTTGTGACGGATCCGGATGAAATTTTGTGGACAGGTTCGGTGTGTGACAAGGACGAACTTATTAGATTTTGGTGAAAATCCGGATCCAGATCTGGATACTATAATTATTTAATTTTTAAAGTGATTCTTCACCATTGAGAGATAGGACCAAAAACGATGCAGTACGGTATAACATGATTTTAAAAAAATGTATTGGGCCCGATATGTTCTCGTGGATCAGGCATTATGTGGTGGAGGTATGCGCTCTACCGAGCGCCCTTCTTGTTTTAAATTGAGAGAAAGGGGTGACAACAAGGAGGTAATTCACGTTGAGGATTCTGTGTGCAATGAGATTAGCGGAGGTAAGAAAAGCAAAGAACTCGAATGATGCTTTCATCGGACTCCTCATGTGAAGGAGCAACAGGATGGAAGAGTTCATGAAGAGTTGAGAAAGGTATGCAGTAAGGTGTAAGGGAAGTGTATTGATAAAGGGAAATGTTAATTTGCCAGGGAGACATTGGGTCCAGGAACAGTGAGAGGGCAGAGCAGATGAGGATTTTCGAGATCCAGTCCAGAATTATTTTTTGTGCAACTTTGCAGGAAAGCCTGTTAGGGGGGGAGGGGCAGTGTATTGACCTATTTTCAAATAATGATCCTAATTTTGTGGAAAAGATAAAGGTAGGACAGCAATTTGGGACAAGTGAGTGCAACATCATATGTGTGCAAGGATTCTGTGAAGCGTTATTGTTTGAGATACTAAAGTCAGCCTATTAGATTTCACGAAGGCAAACTTTTAGGGTGAGCAGAGAACATGTCATAGATTGGGACAAGCTAACAGGATGCCAATCAGCACCAGGAAATGGGAAATTTTCAAGGAGGAAATATGCATTGTAGTGGGGCAACTTAGCTAAATATAGCATAACAATTGTGCATTTTGTTGAAGAAAGCACCAAATTTGGCACACTAGTAGCCAATCATATTATGAACAGATTTAGATATTGGGCCATCTCAAAATTTTTGATGGCAGTGGAAAATGGCTGCCACAGCCATCAGTGGCTGAATTTGAGATGGCCCAATATCCAAATCTGTTCATAATATGTTGGGCTACTCGTGTGCCAAATTTGGTGCTTTCCTCACAAAATGCACAATTGTAATGCTAAGTTGCCCCACTATTGTATAGAATAAATATATTGAAGTGAGATGTAAAGCTAGAGGCAGAAAGAGATTAAGGGGTAAAGCAGGGAGGTAAGGAGTGCTATTAAGGATAAGAAGAAGGTATTTATTAGGTTTCAAAAACAGGACAGGAGAGAGATTCCGATCAGTTTCCGGGAAAACAGAGTCTAGTTAAGAAACTAACTGCGAAAGCCAAAAGAGAATATGAGAAGGATGTGGCTAAGATTATTAAAGCAATAGCAAGGCATTTTTAAGAGCAGCTAAAGACAAGCGAGGACCCTTTGAGGGACAGCACCGAGAGATTAGTCAGTGATGTTCGTGAAATGGCAGGCCAATTAATTAAATAGTTGTTTTGCCTCAACATTTACACTGGCACAGTCAGGGCAATCGACGGTAGTTAAGAGATTTTATCTTGGAAGTAAGGAATGGCTTTTTAGAGGAGTTCCAGATTGGAGTACAGGAAGTAGAGAAATAGGAAAGCCTGGAGAAAATAAAGCACCGGGACCAGATACGTTGGATCAGGGAGTATTGAATTAGGTGGCAGAGCAGATAAGCGTCGTGTTAACCGATATCTTTGAACAGCTCATTGGTCTAAGGACAGGTGCCGGAGGGTTTTGTGGAGTAGCAATGTGACTGTTTTTTTTTTAAACAAAAATCCAGAGAGGAATCAGAGAACTGCAGACCTTTTTGTTTAACTTCAATTGGGCGGGAAGATGCTGCAGATGTTAATTAGGAATCAGATGGGGAAACCATAAATCGATTTAAATTATTTAAAGGAAGTCAGCATGGATTTACTAAACTACTAAAGGGAGGTGATGTTTAACAAATTTATTGTGGAGTTCTATGAAGCAGTTTCTGATTGGGTAGATGAGTGAAGTACGGTGGATGTAGTTTATCTTGACTTTCAGAAAGCATTTGATAAGGAACCACAGAAAAGACTGTCAGCGAAGGTGAAGGCTTGTGGAGTGCCTGGTAGATAGCTGACTTGATTGATAACTGGCTAAATGAAGGGAAGCAAAGAGTGGCTGTGACTGGCAGGATATCTGTCTGGGAGGTTATAGGTATCGGGGTACTTCTGGGATGAGTCCTTAAACGTTTTGATTTACTATGATTTGGACAGTGAAATTAATAGTCAGCTTTCCAAATTTTGAGATTACAAAAACCTTGGAGGTATGGCAGATAATAAAGACAGGTGTGATCAGATTCAGGAAAGTATCCATACTTTCATCGATTGGGCACAAGATTGGCAGATGCAGTTTAACATAAGGAAATACAAGGTGCTGGGGATGGGTAGGAATTAGGAAAATATGGATTCTATAATGCAAGGGGCAGTCTTGGAATGTGTGACGCAATAAAAATTGGCATGATCAGGTGCCACACAGCCTTCGAGTAAAGATGAGGAGAGTTATGGCAGAAGTAAAGCTGGGGTCTTTCACTCAGAAAGTAGTTTATGCGTGAAACTGTCTCTCTGGAAAGGTAGGGGCAGAAGAAGGAGTAGCTTGTTTTAAATTTGAGTTAGATATGTACTTAGAAGCTTTAGGGATAGGAGTGTACATGAATATTGGTGGGATTTGTCAATAACTTCGGGATGGATTGATGATTCTATAAATTCTTAGCTCACCTGGAATGTAGTTCAGGGGAGCATGCGGGATGGCACATCGTCCGTCAGTCCATCCGTCCACAAATACTTTCAACTTATTCTCTGAAACTAGACACACAATTTCAATGAAACTTGACCACAACCTTCATCACCGTGTATGTAACAAAGTTTGTTCATGTCATAAAAAAAAACAAATCGGGCCCTAAGGGGTTCTACGGAGGTTGCCCTCCCCTCAAAGAGGCATTTGCTTTCTTCTCAAAAACTACACATGCAATTCTGATTAAACTTGACCACAACCTTCATCACCCATGAGGTACCAAAGTTTGTTCATGCCATTTAAAAAATTGCGGTCTAAGAGGGTCTATTGAGGGGGAGGGGTGCCCCCCAAAATAGGTATTTGCTTTCTTCTGAGAAACAACACACACAATTTGGATGAAACTTGACCAGCACCTTCATCACCCATGATGTACCAAATATTGTTCATGACATTAGAAAAGTCATGGTCTAAGGGAGTGTAGGGAAGGTTGCCCCCCAAAATATGTATTTGCTTTCTTCTCTGAAACTACACAAACAATTTTGATGAAACTTGACCACAATCTTCATCACCAGTGATGCACTAAAGTTTGTTCACGACATAAAAAAAACAATCCATAGGTGTTTACTTTCTTCTCCGTTACATATTTTGTGGGTCATCCATGTCTACCAGTGGTTTCTGAGTTATCTTATCCAGCCACGACCAGGTGAGCACCCAGGGGGTACTGTCCATATGTTTATTGATCATGAAGTTGAAGTGTGTTTGTTTCCGAACTGCATTTATCTCCGGACATGTCCGGGCGGTGTTTGTCTCTGGGTGGTATTTATCGTATAACTGGTCATATATGGATTTCAGACATTATTTTGTTTCCATCTTCATTGTTATTCTATGCAGAATAATTTTGATTTGACAGGATGAATCGTAATTAACGTTCTACCGCACATCTGCCTTCCCTTCCTCTCCCCTCACACTGTCTTCCCTTCCCCTACCCCTCCTCACTCTCCCTCCCTCCTTGCTCCCCCTCCCCTCCTCACTCTGCCTCCCTCCTCACTCTTTCTCCCTCCAACTCCTCACTCTTCCCCTCTTTTCCTCCCTCCCCCTTCCCGTAATGTTCCCATCAGCGAAGTGACGGGTGGTATTTGCTAGTATAACATATTTCGAGAAGTGTCTGTTTGTGTGTGGCTTTGTTTGTTTGTTTGACTTCTATGCATTCCTTTTTGGCGATTTAAAAGATTTCATAGCTCCCGAGGTTCAGTTTGGAGGCCGAGGTTGGGGGGGGGGGGGGGGTGTGCACAAATGTCGAAGTAAATGTGCATCGTATAGCACCATTGAGTGGAATCTGGTATGACGACTTAACAATAAAATATGTCAAAGACATCATACAAGTGGGGAATTCATTCATCTGTAAGGACGGGTTCTTTGCGAGTGACATTAATTCATTTTTTCAAACATCCATGGGTGTTTTTGTTGCTGATGTTGATTAGTCGCAGTCAGTTCTGCTCAAATCTACCTGCAGCATGGAGATGGCCGATCGATGTCCTGGGAGCGACCCAGAGATCCCTCACATCTGAGATGTTGTGCTCTTTCTTGCCTTTGTGGAACCAGGATAGCGCAGTCTTCTATAATGTGTTGTATTGTGTGTGGGGCAGCCTGGCAAAGGTTGCAGGTGTCGTCAGTATTGTGTTGCAGGTGTTGTCAATGGTGCGTGGGTGTTGTCCTTTCTGTTATATTTGTGTGCTATTCGCTCTATGATTTATTTATTTTTGTGATAACTCCTCGTACTACTTCCTTTGATGAGATGACACCTCACCAACAGCAGTGTGACCACTCCTTGGCTTTTTTCACAAGATCTTGGCTATTCGTTGTTCACCTTGGCGTCTTGGTTTTCTATTATCATCGCTTTTCCGAAACCTTGTGAATTGTTGGCTTTTTTCATTGGCTCACCTTGGCATTTATGAAAATGAGGAGCGGTCACACTGACCAACAGTATACTGCAAAAACAAATCTCACTGTGCTTGTACAGTCATTGCTTTCGGTTATTTATGGCATTTTTTTTAAAAAACAAAAGTATCTCTTATTGTGTTTGTTTCATAGGAATAGACATTGAGCTGAAATCCCTGTTCAGTTTTAATGTAAATGTGAGCGGGGAAGAGGAGCAGTAGTGGGGGACAGGGATGGTGATGGGATGGAACTGGAGAAATACATATTTATATATATACACACACACACATATGAAGCTGTGCAATGATTTTGACGCTTTCACCAACTCTGGCAGAATTTAATATATTTTTTAATTTTTAACAGTCCTTTCTTTACTGCTCCAATTGCATGTCTTTTAGAATCCGAGACCACTGAGACTCCATGTACTATAAATCAAGACATTATCTACCTTGACACACAACCAAGAATAATGTCATTTCAGTCATGCTGCGCACCAGGCAGAATAATGTGGTTATTGGCCAAAATTGTAATATGCAACAATGACGATTGCCATTGTGGATTATAGAGCATTGAGGATACAACCTCGAGAGTTAGAATTTTCAATGCACTCGCAAAGTATCGCGCATTACTTGGCCGGCGAGAACACTCCTTATTCCAAGAGTGTGCATTACCTTTGTGCGCAGTGGAATTCCAACCACAAGTCACCTACCTGGATACCGTTGGGCACCTCAATTATTCATTATTTTGCAGCTGCTGTGGATATGCCGATTGACATGTCTCGTGACGTTGTGCAATCTATTTCATCGTGGGAACACTCGATTGTGCGTTGAGCCATATTAAACCATTGCAATACAGATTTGCTGTAAAATGAATAAGCTACTTATTATGGTGGGGAGAGGGACATAAAACCTTCCAAGCAGCTTGCACATGTACTACATCAAAGCCATGGACATTAGAATGATATGATGATCACAGAATGTTGAAAAACCACAAGAGCAAAACGCAAATGGCAATGATGAGAAAGTTACGCGCTATGTCTCGCAGCTTTTTTAGATGGCACTTGCCTCAGCCATCCACCCACTTCCCATTTCCTTCTCCCCTCCCTCCTTACCAACTTCCCTTCCTCCCCGACACATCTTCCTAGACCCCTGGACTCTTCCCATCTTTCCTCTCGCTCTCGACTCCAACTCACCTCCCATCATAGCCCTTTAAACTCCTTGAGGAGTATATTAAAGCTTGCAAATGTGTCCTGCTTAGACCGAGTTGAAGGCCACGGTGAGTGAAAAGGTTTGACCTCTGAGTCTTTCTTCGGCCACCAAAAGCCTTCATGGGCCCTGGGAATGGATTTTTATGTTGGCCATACTCTCTCAATCAATCAACCCCTCTTCCACCGCCTTAGCCCCCACCCTAACAATTAAAGGGTTAATCAGCATACACGTACTACATTCATCAGAATTTATGGTATACTCATCAGCTAGTTATGGAATAGCAATGGAACGTGTTTATTAAGCTCACTTAATGACCAAGGAAAATAGCAGCTTCAGTGATGTCGCCAATACATAGATTTATGGACTTAAAGTATGAAAGAGTTTGTTTACTTTTTTTAACAATTACATATTGTTCTGCAGTGTGTTGATAATGTTTTTAGCCTACTAGCCTATTTAACCCAATTCACACCCAAATTAGTCCTGATAATCTGGTTGCACTGTCCAAGCTTCCCTACAGTACAGGTGGAAAATAAATTAATATTAAAGCAATTAAAACTGACTGAAGCTTGGATGACAAATCAATACCGACAAATTTATACTCCTGTAAAATTATTCCACAGATCGATATTAAGGTGTATACACGGGTAGTTGCAAATCATTAACACATATCCAGGGTTTCTCTCTGCTGTTGGAAATTAAATTAAAAAACTTTTTAAAAATACTTTTACACCCTCTACAGCATGTCATTTTAAGATACATAAATACCACATAAGAAAGAAAAACCAAACGATGAACTTTCCAATCAATCGCCCATTGCTCCAGTCTCATGCTCCACTCGCTCGCTCTACACTTGTGAATGTAAATTTTCATACATAATGCACACATATTTAAATCTATCTCTGTAAATGTAGGTTTCACGATTGTGTCTGAACAGGGTAAACGTCGTCACCACAGCAGGTGTAATGCTGGACGGTACTTCATTTAAGAGCTCTTGGATCTGGACAGTGTATGCGGAGGTCTAAAAATATCGATATTCATGCAATTTCAAGTTATATGCATTTTTGTTGCACACACTGGTCGTGTATATGATTAGAGTCGTTGGTTCGCACACCGACCGGAAATAAAAATTAATAAAACCACGAAGTAATCAGTGAACTCTGTCAACGTATAATTAACTTTCCATCGATTTACTTTACAGAGAAACCTTTGCAGTTAGTAACTATTATGCTGTCAAAGGACATTCACAGCAGTCTCTGTAAATATTCCACACTCAGGTCAGGTCAGGTATGGGAGCATGTGCTGGAGCAGCGCGTCGCTGCGTCCATTTTCCGCCGGTGCTCCAGGGGTCTCTGTCTGGCCATCCCCCAGCCAGATGCCTGGCCCATCCCCACCTCCTTGATATGCTGATCAACCTGCTGCAACCACGAGGCACGTGGTCGGCCCGTTGGCCTCCTCCACTCACAAGGCTCCCTCACTGAGAGAATCTGGTGAGCAGGATCAGTGTCAGAAAAACAAGCGACATGTTCATACAGCCGCAGCTGATGCTCACGGACTATGCTGGTGACAAATCTCATTTGAGTCTCTCTGAGCAACCGCTCGTTGGACACAAAGTCCGACCAGCGATAGCCAAGGATTCTCCGAAGAGACCTGATACCAAACGAGTTAAGTCTCTGTCTCAGATCCCTGGTCAGAGTCCAAGTCTCACATCCATAGAGCAAGACTGGGAGCACCAAGGACCTGAAGACTCGTACTGTCGGCCTCCTGCACAGGTTCCAGCAGCACCATACCCAATGATCCAGTGAATCCATGACTCTCCAAGTCCGACCCAACCGTCTGTTGACCTTTGGCTCATGGCCAGCAGAGACATAAATATCACTGCCAAGGTAAGTGAATCGCCTACGTAACCTTAACATACTCACCACAAAACAGTTCAGACAGGATAGCAGCATCCAAGATGTCATTGAAAGCCTGGATCTTAGATTTGACCCAGGAAACCCGTAATCCCAGTGGCTCCGACTCCTCATTCAGCACCACGAGGGCCCCAAAAGGATTTCCAGAGTCTCTGCAAAGATGACTGCATCATCTGCAAAATCAAGGTCAGAGTCTTGACATTCCCAAACGATGCACCACAGCTTGATCTCTCCGACATCCTCCCTGGAATCCAGTTCATACAAATGCTGAAAAGTGTGGGGTCAGCATACACCCCTGACAAACTCCAGTAACAACTGGAAATAAG
>CM068961.1:20437902-20464987 GCA_035128595.1 Eptatretus atami | reverse complement strand
GCCCAGCGGGCCTTCACTTCGGACTCCTCTGCCAAGAGCCCACCACCCTCTGCTCTAACTACAGCACACCTAGGGACAGGCTTGGAGGAACGTAATGCGCGAATTCCCCTGAAAGCGGGATGAGAATCACTTGACCACAGGTGATGCTCTACCCCCTCACAGATTCCTCGCACATAGGCCTCCTTGTCCACCCTTAGTGCACGTTCAGTTTATTGCCTCAGCTCCCTGAACAGCTCAGCTCTACCATTCAGCCTGGCCTGCAGCTCTGTTCAATGGTGTCCAGTGTTCCTTGAGAGTCAAAATTCTTCTTCGCCCGATGGTGAGTTCCAAGACATCCATATCCACTGGTGGTCTTGATGGCACTCCACAACTCTTCAGGATCCCCCAAAGCACCCAGACTCCTCACATCTCCACTCAGCCTGTTCGTAAACTCCTCAGCCACCCTCTCGTCCTTTTGCTTGCCAACATCCAGCCTAAGCCTGGATGGATGGTTCAATTCTCCTGGATGTAAGTTGCAACTTCAGAGTTGTTATACAAACAAGCCTGTGGTCAGTGTTGAGGAAGTGAGCACTCCGGTAGACCCTGCTGTTCTGGATGACCCTTCAGCGACCATCAACGATTACATGGTCAATCTCCTTTGCCACACCATCAGCACTGGAATACCAAGTCCAGCGATGAGCCTGGAGGAGCTGCAACTATGAATCAGCCACCCTAAGTCCATGACTTCTTGCAAAGTCAAGGATCTTAGTGCTATTCTGGTTCACAGTTCCAGACCAACAGGTACCAACGCATGTCTCATAACCATCCCTATCAATTCCAATCGATGCATTGAAATCCCCCAAGACGAGAAGGGTAGCTAACGTGGGGCACTGATCAACCACGAACTCGAGCGTGGCATAGAATGTGTCCTTCATGGTGAGATCACTCGCCTCAGTCGGAGCATATACAGAGACCAGGGGAATGACACCAAAGGAGTGACGAATCCTTAGTCTCATAATATGCTTGTTGACTGGTGTTACCTCAATTACCATTGGAGTCAGCTTCTTGGACACAGCCACAGCAATCCCTTGGGTATGGTAACCATCAGAGCGACCAGACAAATCGTAGGTGTAACCACCCTCCATGATCTCACCGCAACCTAGTCTCCGAACCTCAGAGAGTGCTTCAATACCGATATCCAAACACTTGAACTCAGATGATAACAGAGACAGGTGATCATCCCCTCTTCGGGATAGCACATTCCAGGCACCCACCCGAAGGGACCGCCTCAGGTTAACCCAAGGAGACTGCCGTCTGGTGGTTGACACCTCAGCACGACCCCGACACACTTTACAGCAATCTGACCCGGGAACGTTACCCCGTGTTTTCCCTCCTGTCATCAAAGATTGGGGGTCCCGAAGGCTTTGCCCCAATCCTGTCATCCGGTGAGCTGCCCTGCGAAGGGAAGCTGCACAGGAGGTTCTCCCACGGAGTGGGTTTTCAGATTTCTTTTTGCTTTTGGTATGTTTTGCAGAATGAAGTGTTTTCCAGTGGCTGGAGTGCAAATCCTGCCACCAACCCCCTGATAAAATAGTAACCCAACTGCAGGAGAATATCTGCAGACACAGTTGGGCACTAGATATGGATGGCAAGGAACTCCTCCGCGCTTTGACAGGTTTTGTTTTTAATCCTGCTGGGTGTCCATATCATACACCCTCCTGACCAATAAACTTGGTGGGGGAGACTGTTTTGTCACCGCCAACCCGACCACGAAAGAGGTTAGTACAGGTTTACATGGTACCTGTAGCAAGTCACAGATCTCATCTGACCTGACCTGACACTAATTCCACACTTCATTGGGAATGAATTCCCTTACAAATGGAATCTGGGACTTCTTACTAATGTTTCCACGAACTTATTATGCACACGTGAGGCATACAAAAGAATGCTCTCGCTGAAATTGCCTTGTGTGAGCGGTCACTGGCTGTGTATAATGTCGTAGTCACTGGTTCACACACCGACCAGAAGAAAATGGTAATATATCATAAATTATTCCATCAATTCCATCCATCGAATAATTTCCTTTTTGTTGATCTACCTCACCAAGAAACCTTAGCACTCTTAACACTCATTTAGTGACTCTTATACGGACTTGGAGTTCAGAGGGGTGGGGGTTGAGGAATTGGGGGTTGGGAGGGGGATTGATGACTTGAAAACGAAAGGGCAGGAAAAAGCAGAGAGGTGAGATGGGTGGGGAGCAACAAGGGGACAGATAACTGGGAGAGGGCATTTGAGGACTTGGGGTGGGGAGGGGGGAGGGTGGGTTGTGGACTTGAAGAAGAATGGGGTGGAGGACTTGAAGTCACATTTTACATTACACGGAATTTCTGGGGGTCCCTTCCATTATGCTGTCAAGGACATTCCTAGGAAACTCCTTAAATATTCCACACTTTATTGGGACCAAATTCCCTTCCATTAACCCAGTGGAACCAGGTTATCTGTTGGTATATTTACTGTACATAATTTTTTTAAACTTTAATTTCATTTTTAATGGCTTTCATATGAGGTACTTCAAAGTTACAAAAAAATTAGCACGTGTGACGGTTGCCAACTAGTTCTTAACACTCCAGGCTTTCTATTTGGTCCTTTTCTTCCACTTTCCAGAGTTTCAGTTGCAATCCACAATCCACAAAACTATGATGCAAAAATTGATGTCGTTGATGTTCTTTGTTTAATTTGCAAGTTTGAAATTAAAATCCAAAACTTAAATTCGTACATTCAAATCAAATTGAATAAAGTTTAAACAAATCCAAAGAAGCAAAGTAGAAAACAAAAGGTCATTTATTCAAATCCAAACAGATCAAGGCACTGCACAATATAACCAGAGAGTTCATAGAACAAGTCACGGCCCACGCAGTGTTTAAGTGTATAGTTTAAATAAAAGAACAATTTTTCAAGATCGTTAAAGAAAAATTCTGGAAGTTTGGTGCTAATGAAGCAGTCTTTTCCACCACCCTTATTACACCACCCAATTTAACTTGTCCAAGTAGTGCTAAACTGGATGTTGTTGGAAGTGATAAAAAAAGTGATTTGTGGTCTGTTTGTTTTTGAATACATAGTCGAGGCTCGTGGAAGAGCTAGTACACTGAACGGATTAGGACATAACCGACAAAAACCGGACACAAAGCGCGTCTCCATGGGGTGGACAAGATGGACACAGAAGGAACTTCTGAGGAAAAACTGGAAAATTGGAAGGAGGAGGGATTTGGATGGGGCTAACAAGGGTAGAAATTATCATGGTTTTGGATTGGGGATGATCTGAGATGGTGGTGAACAGATGTCTTGAAGACCTGGAAGGAAGTATGAAATTGAAGAGGATGTGGAAGTTAATTCCACAGGTGGGGAAAAAGAGGAACAAATGAGTGGAGTTGAGCAGTGATCCTGGATTTAGGTAGTTTTATCACGAAAGAGTTGATGGTGGACCATGAGAGCCATGCAGAAACCTGGAGGGGACGAATCATGGAAAGAGCAGAGGGCGCAAGACCAGAAAGGAGGCGGTAGAAGACAGAGAGACCACCCACCTGTCTGTGATGGCGAAGCGAAAGATCCGTAGACAGCTTTATCAAGAGAGATTCCAATAATCTTGAAGGCCTTGGTTTCCATGGCCTCAAGCTGGGTAAGATGTGAGGCTGGAGAGCCAGCCCAGAGCAGAGAGCAGTACTCCATGAAGCTGCGGATGAAGGCTTTGTAAATGGATAGGAGTTCATCTGTGCCAAGGAAGGACTTCGAGTATACAGTTCTACAGCGTTCAAGTATGTAATTCAATTTAAATAAAATAAAGATTGTAAAAGTTGTATGCATAAAATAATTCCGGAATTTACCAACCATTTTACCATTGTTGATGCACTCTATAACACCACCTTATCGAACACGTTACATTACTTATTCATGCCTGTTGTTTGTGTCCTTTGTGATGTCTTTAAAAACAGTAAATTCCCTGTTTGGAATGAATTTCAATTTTGTTTGAGTGTCAGGCAGGTAGACAGAGGAAAAAAAAATTATCTTACTCCTCTCTGTACATGTGTGATCGGGCCGAATTCAGAGACGAAGTACTGTTGAACGGCAGGTTTGTTTTCCAATTCATGTTCAAAATATAACATTCAATTTAAATAAGTTGTTCGTCGATCATAAACTGACATTTGTAGACTGTCAGACGGACGGACATGAACCAATTGCTTAACCCTGCTTTTCGCTTTGCGTGCACAGGGTAATAATGGCACAATATTATTTGCAAATTGATCAAAACTTCTTGTCTATTGACTATGATTCCGTATTATTTTTGGACTACAGTCCATACATCTACAATAATTGGATTTGCCAAAAGCCAATTTTTTTTTTTTTTTAAAACAAAAAAAGTGAATTTGGCAACATCTTGATCAAACAGATATATAAAGAAGAACTAAGCTAGTTATTCTTTCGACTTGTGAATGTAAATTAGTTGTTCATTGTATCCTTCAGAAGGAGTGGCATGTACTCCAGCAACTTGCTTCAGCAGCCATTTGTGCAGATGACCTTGCAAAAATCTCAATTAGCAATCTTAAAAACATTTGAAATTCTAACCATAACATGTCATCTTTTTTACAATTCTTTGGGGCTACTATTATGGAGCTCGTCCTTCACAATATCAAATACCACTCAAGGTGGGGGGCTACTTTTGATTCGATAATTTGAGAGTAATTAGTAGTCTATGAAGAAATTTCATCCCCATAGAAGTCTCTCAATAGACCATCAAAAGTATCAATTACAGTATATAGGCACATCATGTAAAAACAACACCAACAACCACAGTACATGGGATTAAAACTGTAAAACTGAGACTAATAGTTTGGACACGGTTTACAATATTTTTCATTACAAGTTATTCAAATACCTGTACATCAATTTTTATAAATCAATAGTAAAAAAACAAGAAAATCATTGATTGTCGTACATTTTATGATTCCACCAAAATGCACGAAAAAAAATGTTTACATCTGGGTTAAGGCCCAGTCACACCTTGACGTTTTAGCCAGCGATGGCAACGTATTAAAATGTATGTAAAACGCTGGCTACGTGAACTTGATGTTTTTTTTAAAAGATTCGGACGTATTCATAACGACTTGGTCTTATGTATAACGTATTAGTAACGGACACAGAACGTTTCGTTGTGTTATAGCTAACTTAATCCAACGAATGCTGAACCTGTTGTGCGCCTACACAACCTATGCCCAACGATAGTCTAACTTATGCATAGCGCGCTGCACGTATCGCCGACGATGACGTGACGTAGCCTATTAAAAGGCTGACGCACAACGATTCAAATCATAACCGCCGCAGAAATGGAAGTGTCAACATCGCAGTCACACCTTGGGATCTTGCCAGCGTATGCCGACCTAAGAAAAATGTGTCTAAAACGCTGGCGCACGTCGAATACGGTATGGGTAAGTTTGGTATACGTGAATAGAACGCTAAAGTATGCTATCATACGTCGTAGTAAGTGGAGTACGTCAAGTAATTTTAAACATGTTCAAATTTTACGACGTACTTGGCGTAGACACACGTTCCGCATGCGATGGGAATAAGTTGTACACACGATATGCGGACGCTTACACACGTCGACAAAGGCTACTTGTAAGCTACTCATGAGTCGAAACACGTCGCGGTAATGTCTTTTTTACGCGAAACTTATTTCTAACTTATGTTTGACGTGCTTTGAACCAATCTTTACGTAGTCCCAACGCACTTGACGTATGTAGACGTATTCCATTGACGTCTTCCGGTCGACAAAAAACTAAATGAACGTGTTTTCTAACTTACAACTGCATATAATGACGTGTTCCAGCGTTTTGGGGAATTGGTATATAAAAATGGTCTTCACAAGGGGGAACCCATCAGTGTTTTCGACTCCTTTTTGAGTCGTGTCCATGTCAGCAGTAACAGTAACAGTATCAGTATCAGTATCAGTATTAGTAGTAGTTTTTTCATGTTGGCAGTAGTAGGTGAGTGTGATGGGGAGGGTGTGGGTGATGAGGATCCTCCTTGCGTCCGCGTGTCCACGGGTAGGAGACATCTTTGCACCATTGTTCGAAGTTCTTCCGCGATAATTTTTTGGGGGTTTTTTCAACAATGAGCTATGGCTTGTTTTTACGTTTTAGGTGTATTCATAACGAGTTGGACAAATGCTCAAGGTACTAATAATGTACATAGAGCGCTTCGATACCTTATAGATACGGTATACCAACGAATAATTATCATGTAGCCGGCGTTCACAACCTATGCCCAACGATAGCCTAACTTATCCATATCGTGCGGCAGTTTATCTTTGCCGGTGACGTGGGGTTTGCTATTCATAGGCTGCCACTCAAAGATTTAAATGGCTGCACTCCACTATTGAAAGTAGACGCTTGCGCTCAACAATTGGATTTTTTTACACTCAACGACTTTTAAACGGTGCCACTCAACTATTTTAATTGTTTACAATGAACGATTTAAATTGCTGTCACTCGCCTTTGTTTTTTGACGTGGCGCTCGGAAATTTGAAGCGTTTTCTATTGAACGTGCTAAATCGCTCAAACTCCACTATTGAAAATAGACGCTTGCGCCAAACAATCGCAATTGTTTACACTTAACGTGTTCTTATCGGTGCAAATCAACTGGTGTCTTATCGGTGAAATCTTATTGGTGCAAATCAATCCCGATCCATGGTGTCACCACAGTACCTTCTCCTCCGTCTACGTCTTCTTCTCTCGTTCTATTGGCACGCAACTGGTGCAGTGCCAAATCGATGAGGGTATGCTGATGTTGGAGGACAGGTAGATATTGTAGTGTCATCGTTGCCGGATACTCCATCTCTCGTAATGTCATGGACATGTACTCGCTATGTAGTCTGCAACACTGACGGGTTCCTCCTGTGAAACCCCTTTTTATTTACCAATTCCCCTAATCGCTGCCATTACATCATTATCTGGTATCTGTAGGTTGGGAACTCGTTCGTTAAGTTCTGTACTCGTCCGGTAAACGTCAAATACGTCTACATACGCCAGTATGCGGCGGAGGTGCGTTACACACAGGTGCAAAGCACGTCACTCATAGGTTAGATAAAAGCCTCTTTTGCCCTAAACAATAACTCGGCATGATTCGACGTATAAGTAACTTTCAAGCAAGGAGTGTCGAAGTGTGTCAACGATCGCGTAGCGTGTTAGCAACATGTCACTGATAGGTTATAAATAAGTTTCAGGCACGCTAAGCATTATACCGACGTCTTCCAGCCTATGAATAACTTAAAAGTAACGTGTGTCGACGTGTGTCAACGATCGCGTAACGTGCCTACAACACGTTACTCATAGGCTAGGAATAAGTTTCGCGTACGCTAAACATTACCTCGGCGTGTCTCAACTTATGATTAACTTACAAGTAACATGTGTTGACGTCTGTCAACGATCGCATAACGTGCCTACAACTTATGGCCAGCGTAGTGGAACGTGTGAGTCATACGCCGGCATACGTCGTGAAATTTCAAGCATGCAAAAATTTGAGGACAACCGAAAAGTACAACGTTTAAAGCCAGCGTGCAACGACGTATGGCAGTGTTTTCCAGCGTGCTCTCAATGTTATCAAAACTTACCCATAACGTATTCAACGTGTGCCAGCGTTTTAGACAAATTTTTCAAAAATCGGCATACGTTGGCTAAAACGTCAAGGTGTGACTGGGCTTTAGGACAGCAGTATTTGTCGTATAATTGTACAAATGTGTCGTGTGTGTGTATGATGTGTAAATGAAACGATGTTTCATGAACCCTTCCAGCAAGAAAGGTAAACATTTATAGGAGGGTAAAGTTGTAAGTAGAACATTTGAATGGTGAGGTTGCATTGCTAGGTTAACTGGCTGTATGGACACAGCCGAGGTCATGGAACTACTGAAGTGAACCCACCGCCGTGGTTGTGCGCCCACCTTTTGGAGATGTTCTGGGCTGAAAGGGTCAAAATGTCTTTGAAGAATCAATCACAGCAGCTGATGATCTGGGCAGTCGGAAAATTGGACAATTGCTTACACATTACCTCGGTTTTTACTTTAGGGAAATGACTATTTTGAGGTTTGTGATTAAAATAAAGATAGGTATTTAGGGTATTGTAGAAATTAGTATCATTGACTTATAAGGTCTTTTAAATGTGACTGTAATACTTTAGGAATACCTGTTACTGTTCATTATATGATGATAATTATTTAAAAAGATCGGTTTGTGTACTTTTTGTCCTTCAATAATTCCTCTTTTAAACACTTGCCTTGCCTGTGTACCCCACCACAACCATAAAGGCCTTTATCGTCTCTGCTTGACCATATATGCATTGTCAGTAGCTGTCTCGCTCATCCTCATGTAGCCAGCTCTGGCTTCTGATGTGTATGCTCTGCATACACATGCACGTTTTGGGATAGAGATGCCGTGCAGGCTGGATCAGCGGAATTGCCTTTTTGCTGCATCTGCATTCACTTTTGCTTCCTTGTAAAACTTTTATTTTATTAACCCGTGCACACGAAGCGAAAAGCAGGGTTAATCAAGTGGTTCACGTCCGTCCATCCATCGGTCTGTCTGTCCACAAATGTCAGTCGACGATCGAGGAACAACTCATGTCGATTGAATGTCGTATTTCTGAGTACGAATCAGAACGTGAATCGGAAGAAAAATCTGCCGTTTAACAATTATTACCTCCGTCACCGGAGGTGGATGTTTTCACCTCTTTGTTTGTTTGTTTGTTTGTTTGTTTGTCTGTGTGCAGGATATCTCAAAGTTGTGGACGGATTCTGAAGAAATTTGGTGGGCAGGTTGCATGTGTGACGAGGACGAACAGATTAGATTTTTTGTGACGATCCGGATCCGGATCCGACTCCTGGAATTTTTCAAGTGATTTGTCCACCATTTAGAGATAGGGCCAAAAACGATATATAGCATGGTATCTCAAAAAGCTACGGACGGATTTGGGCAAAAATTGGTGGACACGGATGTGCGACAAGGATGAATTGATGCGATTTTGATCAGATCCAAAACTGTATCCGGATCCGATAATTTTATTCATGATGATTCACTATTGATCGGCCTAAACCGATATGTATCACGATATCTCAAAAAGTTATGGACATGTTCAGCCGACACTTGGTGGACAGGTTGGGTATGTGACAAGGACACATTGATTTGATTTAGGTGAAGATCCGAATCCAGATTCGGATCCGAGAATTTTTTTTTCATTTTCAAAGTGATTCTTCACCATTGAGAGATGGGACCAAAAACGATATATAGCATGTTATTCCAAAAAAATTCTTGGTCCTGACATGTTCTACTGGATGAGGCATTGCGTGGCGGAGGTAGGCGCTCTACCGAGTGCTCTTCTATGAGGGGCAGTCAATAAGTAACCATAAAATGGTGAAATAAATTCGAGAACATAATGTGTGTAGTTGTAGATGACATATGTTATATCTATGGGTAAGAGTCATGTTTGGCCTATTTTATATCAGATAACATTGAGCTTATGACATCAGAAGAGCAATTCCAATATGACGGCTCCCTTAGAAGCATGCACCAGGGAGGAGCAACGTTCTGTCTTCCGTTTCTTGGGAAGTGAGGGTGTGAATCCCAGTGAAATCAATCGCAGAATGAAAGTGCAATATGGTGACATGTGTTTATCACTGCAGCAGGTGTACAACTGGGCCAGGAAGTTTAAAAGTGGAGTTCTTTCAGTTTCAGTTTATGCCTGGTGTTGGCTTAATGGTTAGGGTGGTGGACTTTGGATCTTCGGGTCCTGAGTTCAAATCCCGCTCAGCTGTTGAATCAATACCAGATGGGGTTAACTCGACCTGTCATCCTTCTGAGGTCGGCAAGATGAGTGCCAGCATGCTGGTATACTGTGTCGGAGTGGTGACCCGTCCAGGATTGTGCCCAATGGCCAAGGAGACTGCTTGAGCAGCACCAACACTCTGCACAGAGTATGGTCCCAATATCCTCCTCCTCTTTTCAGTTTGGGTGTGAGTTGCATCAGCACCCACGTTGCAAACACTTTGCGGAACCCCAACATGTTGTAAATAATATGGGGTGCTGAACCATGGCTAATGTTAAATTCTGAGGCCACTTCATCCTGCGTAATGTGACAGTTTTCCCTTAGCACGCGCTCAACTCCTACAACCATTTCTGGTGTGTCGGTTGTGTGAGGCCGGCCCGAGCGAGTAGTATCTGCCACACTGGACACTCCACTTTTAAACTTCCTGTCCCAGTCATACACTTGCTGCAGCGACAAACATGCGTCACCATATTGCATTTTCATTCTGAAATGGAGGAGAATGTTGCTCCTCCCTGGTGCATGCTTTTTAGGGAGCCACCATCTTGAAACTGCTCGACTGACATCATACGCTCAATGTTGCCAAATCAAAAACAGGCAAAACAGGACTCTTACCCATAAATATAACATATGTTGTCTACAACTACACACATTACATTCTCGAAGTTATATCACCATTTTAAGGTTACTTATTGACTGGTCCTCATAGTTACCTCTGCCACCGAAGGTGAAGGAGGATCTGTTTTCACCCCTCTTTGTTTGTTTGTTTGTTTGTCTGTGTGCAGGACAATTCAAAAAGTTGTGGACGGATTTTGATGAAATTTGGTAGGCAGGTTGGGTGTGTGATATGGACGAACTATTTAGATTTTGGTGAAGATCCGGATCCGGATCCGATTAGTAGAATTTTTAAAAGTGATTCTTCACCATTGAGAGATCGGGCCAAAAACGATATAGTTCTGTATAGCACGATATTTCAAAAATATATTGGGCCCGATATGTGCTCGTGGATCAGGCATTGCATGGCAGAGGTCTGCGCTCCGCCGAGTGCCCTTCTACTTTGTCTCTGAATTCATCCCAATTGCGCATGCGCAGACAGGAGCGAGATAATTGTTTTTACTCTGTCTACCTGTCTGGCAGTCAAGCAAAATTGAAAATCATTCCAAACAGGAAATTTATTGTTTTTAAGGACATCATAAGGGACACGTACAACATGCATGAATAACTTAATGTAGCATGTTAAACAAGATGGCGTAATAAATACTGCGTCCATGGCGGTAAATTCCATTATTAATTTATTTATACTACTTTTATCAACTGTTATTTAATTTAATTATATACTTGAACACAAGAACACAAACTGCCTTATTTGCACTTTCAAAAACCCTTCCGTTTAGCAGTACTTGAACATGTTAAATACCGGTGGTATATAAGACTGCTTCAATCATGCTAAACTTCTAGAATTTTTTTTAACGCTCTTTAAAATCATTATTGTATTTAAATTGAAGTGCGGGTATTCCCCACTTAATGTAGGGGTTGCATATCTTTATATCACTTCATTGTGTGAACCTTTGTTATGCAGGAGCTCGTTTTCCATCATTTCTTATGGGGAAATACTTGTTTCCTCACTGTCATTTTTTTAGTGTACTAGCGAAGTCATATGCTTGCTATAACGATGGTTTTAGTTGCAGTTGACATGTAATATTATTATTTACTAAATAATATCTATCAATAATTCCAACAATCTCTGTGTGTGTGTGTCTGTCTGTCTGTCTGTCTGTCTGTGTGTGTGTCTGTGACCGCGTTTCTCGACAACCTCTGGTCCGATCTAATTGAAACTTGCCAGGTATATTTGCTGGGGACCTGAGGATGTGCCTTTTCAAGGTTTGATATTAATCGGACAAGCGGTCCAAGTTATGGTCATTTATTTATCAACCAATGACAGGACACGGTGCTATGACGTCACGATTGACGTCACAATCAAATTTGTTTCACGTACGGCACACACGTATGGTACGCACGTGTACGGGCACGCTGTACGGGCACGCCCTACGGGCCACGCTAGTAATAATATAGACAGTAACACATAATAGAGTTAACTAGCCAGGAGGCGATGATGTTCGCGGGCATCATTGAACAATGCCACGATAGGTACCATTGAGTTTGAGTACGTAAAAACCTATCTCTTCGTCAAAATTGAACAATCAAATCGGATTTTTTTATATGTTGTACTTATGGACATTACACAGCTTCTAGGAAATGAAATTGCGAGAAAAAAATCGAGAAAAAGAAGAAAAAAGTTCAAGTGGGCGTGGCTCTGCTAATAAGGGGCGTGGACGCCCTCATACAAAAGACACAACTAGACCATGATATCTAGCTTGTGTCAAGTTTCATCAAGATCGCATCAAACGTCACGGAGCTATGCTCTGGAGAGAGTCACAAACAAACAGACAGACAGACACACAGACACAACGAAAATAGTGTCACTGCTGGCGTCGCGAACCAATTTAAGTTACATTCACTGAAGCAATCTTGAGTTAAAGTTTCCCTTTGAGAAGGGGGTGGGAGGTGGTGGGGAATCGGTATTTTTAACGCTTTCATTCTGAAACTTAAATTGTTCGCAAGTGAATTGTTCCATTGAAAAGTTAATCGGTGGGAAAAACGTATCGGTCCCCACTGAAGTGACGTTGCACAATCATCAGACACTGTTTTGTGGGGACAGCTCCTTTGTTTAGGAATGGAAAGACCTTCGTTACGCGTGGGGGGGGGGTGTGGGGGTCGCCCTAAATGAAACCATTTGTTGTGGTGAACCATCCTACTTCGAACGTTCGTTAAGTGGGGATATCTGTATATACCTGAACACTGTGTGGGGTAACGTGTTCTATGAACTCTGTAGTTATATTATGGATCAACTTAAAACATAATTTAAAGTGAACATTGTATTGAACCATAACAGTAATGTCAGTGATTCAACTGTTGCTACGTACCTCAGCTTTTCCTTCAAATGTTTCTTGCTCCACACATTGTGTTGTCGGATATTTATACACAAATAAATTGAGGCACAAAGAAAGGCCATTTTGGACCATCGTGTCCATACCAAAATCGACCAACTAGCGCTCACACCTAACTGCAGACAGTGCCAAATAGACAGCCAACTTCAAGCATTTAATTTGGCAGGGACACCGAGACACAATGGCCTACTTCTTTTCAAATAATGCCATGAGATCTACAAAAATAATCCAAAACCAAATGCAGATGGGACAGTCGTCTATACTACCCCCTACTAATGGATAGTGTGCTCCACTTTACCATAATGGCGGTTTTTTTAGAAAACTCCACCCACGTAGGTAATCAAAATCAGACGAGACAACAAAATGTCAATCGCGCTTCCAACTGAGCTTTAAAAATTAAATCACCCTCAACATCGATGTGCATTTTACAACATTTCACACAATGCTCTGCAATTTAGATGTCTATAAATATTCCAGATGTTTCACTTATGGCATCAAACTGAATGTTTCTTAAATCTTAGCAAGTTTGGTACGATAGGCTAGTCTTGGTGAATTTAACACACTGCTTGGATCAAACATTTTTTGATTATATCATGTTCCGTTGATACCTTTTCATCACCCACATCCCAAAATAAATGAATGCTTCACACTTTTGCACCACCGGCGTCCAAACGAATAGTTTCCAATGTGAACCTACGTGCCATTAGATCGAGGTCCCAATTCAACTTTTGCTTCTTTGCTGATTGTTATCGATATCACAGAGATGGAATTCAGTGCAACTGAAGTCCTTGTGCTTCGTACGATAAAACCGTAATTGCACCGGATTTTACTTCTGGAATCTGCTGATGAAAAACACCACAATTTTGTAATTTGACAGTTTCTTTGAATCAAACCTCTTTGGGAAATTCATAGTTCTCAATTCTTTTTTTTTTGCATCAAAGCAGTTTCCCATTGAAATTCTTCCCATGTCATGAAAATGGAGAAAAGAGCAGCAAAAAATGGACAGAAAATCCCTAGTGTTACCCAAGTCAAAGAAAACTCCACATGCACTGATTACATTTTCAGAAAACTATACTGTCCTTCCTTTTGTCAATTTTCTTTGCGTTACAGGATTTGGCTGCTGTGTGTCACTTGGCATGATTTGCTTTCTGTTCCTGCTGATCCGCTGAAATCCCAATTTCGGCTCCCTAATTGACTTCTTTCTGAGAAGAAATCGCCTCAAAATGATTTCTTGGCGAGAATGAATGGAGAGAAAAGGAGGGCAGCGTTGCCTCCCCTCCTCACCCCAACCCACCCCCCCCCCTTCTCCTACGCACTTCATTCAGGACACTCAGATATTTAGTGAATAGTTTTGTTTGTATTCATACGTCTTTTAGGTCCTCTTTGACCGACCATCCTTGACCACCATATATCGGATCTGTGAAAGAGAAAAGTATTTCCCACATACTCTACCGGTCAAAAGTTTTGAACACCCCCATTTTTCCAGTTTTTACTGAAATTTAAGCAGTTCAAGTCAGTGAATAACCTGAAATGGTACAAAGCTAAGCGGTAAACTGCCAGAGGTTAAAAAAGTAAGTTTAGGTACCAAAAACTGAAAAATAATGTAAATTCAGAGTTGTTAAAAAGGCCCTTTTTAGGAACAAGTAATGGTTAGCAACTGCAGCTGTTCTGCAGCAATGCAAGTAAACTTAAACCTTGGAAGTTGATGCAAATAATTCCTACAGGTGTCCCAACTTTTGTTGATTAGTTACAAACCTCTGTCTGTATAAAAGCAGTGCTAGAACAGACTGTGTTGCTACACCCTCTGAAGAATTATTTGGACAATATTGCACTGCAGGAAGTGGTAATCTTGCTATCATAATGGCAAGAAAAGAACAACTAACAAAGGAAGACAGACAGACCATTATAACCCTTACACAGTGCAGGGCTTTCTTAGAGAAATTGCAAAGAAACCAAAGTGTCAGTGAGTACAGTTTCCTACACCATCAAAAGCACTTGGAAACTGGAGGAAACTCTGACAGGAAGAGGTCTGGCGACCCAAAGCCACAACACAATCAGAAGACAAGTTGCTGAGAGTCAACAGCTTGCGTGATAGGTGGTACAGGACAGCAGCTTCAAACAAAGCTTAACACTGTCGAAGTAAGGAAGTCTCAGTTTCAACTGTGAAGAAAGACTTTGAGCTGCAGGTTTGACAGGTCGAGTGGCAGTAAGAAAGCCATTGCTAAGATGGCAAAATAAGAAAAAGAGGCTTGCCTGGGCCATGAAGCACCGCCAGTGGAATACTGAAAACTGGAAGAAGGTCTTATGGACCGATGAATCAAAATTTGAAATCTTCGGTTCATCACGCAGGGTTTTTGTACACCGTCGAGTAGTGAAAGGATGGTTCCTCAGTGTGTGACACCAACTGTCAAACATGGAGGAGGAAGCATGATGATCTGGGGCTCTTTTGCTCGATCCAGAGTCGGCGACTTGCACAGAGTGACTGGCACCCTGAACCAAAAGGGCTACCACACATTTTGTAGCACCATGCAATACCCTCTGCTCTATACCTAGTTGTTCAGGGGTTCATCCTACAGCAAGATAACGACCCAAAACATACCTCCAGGCTATGTCAGAACTTACCCTTAAGCAAGGAAGCAAACGGTAGGCTTCAAATCATGGAATGGCCAGCACAGTCTCCAAACTTAAACTCCATCGAGCTGGTTTGGGATGAACTGTACAGAAGGGTGAAATCAAAGCAACCTACAAGTGCAACACATTTGTGGGAACTTTTGCAACAGTGTTGGGAAGAACTTTCCGAACAATATTTGATTTCCATTGTAGAAAGAATGCCACGAGTATGTTCGGCTGTTTTTCTGCAAAAGGTGGCTACTTTGATGAGGCAAAGATTTAAATTAAATTTTGTTCAACAAAACGATTCCATGACTTCTTTTTTATCTGCAATTGTTTATTTGTTTCCCTGCTTTAATTTCAGAGTGCATTGAAACATTAAACTGCTTAAATTTCAGTAAAAACTGGAAAAATGGGGGTGTTCTAAAACCCTTGACCGGTAGAGTAGCACTCCGATAGTTGAATGCATTTTATGAAGTCAAACCTTCCAAAGCAATGATGCAAGGTGAGTGCAATTAAATGAGATTGTTGGCAAATATGGGCAGAGTGCTGAATTTGCTGGTTTGGGAAGAGGGAGGGTGGAGGAGAAAGATGCATGATGGGGATTTAATTCAATATTTAGGATGTATTCCTTATACATTTCCTCGCAGGGCATGCTTACATATTGTAAGCAATAACGAACACACTAAAAATTTAAATATTAAATAATGAACTTCTCCATTGTCTCGGGTCACTCACCTGCATGTTTTTTCATTTATTTATTTTCATTTTATCTATTTATTTATCTATTCTAGCCTGGATTCGAATCCTGACCAGCTATAAACTGTCATCCTGGTGTTTCACAGGCAGGGTGATTCATCAATGTGTGCGCCATTTCCCGGATGGACGTTAAAGGGGCGTCCCATCTGCTGGCATCAGTTGGTGGACGTTAAAGATCCCACAGTGTTCTTCGCAGAGTAGCCGGAACTATCGCAGAGTAGCACCATGGCCAAATAACAATTTCCTGCCCGAACCAGCAGTGGGCACTGCATCAGTGGCACAGTTGTGCCCTCAGCGAATGATGCTACCCCACAGCCTTGTGCTACATCCGGACGAAGAACGTCTGAAATTTAAATATTTGGTGTGACCACCTTTTTCATACAAAGTAGCAGATATCCGTTTTGGAATGCTTTCCTGCAATTTCTGGAGACATTCGATTGGGAGGTTGTTCCATGCATTCCACATTATTTCTGATCATTTGTCCTTTGATTATGGTTGTTTTTCATTTTTCTTCCTGTCCAAATAATCACAAAGCCTTACACCATCATATATTTTTTTTCACTAACTTGTAATTTCTCCATTGCAAGTAAAATTAAACCCACACCTTTTCCAATATATCAAACTCGAAGAGACTCGCAATGATCGTTTTACAAGAAGAAGGCAATTCCCTGGGAGAAATATCCTGCAAAACAGGTTTCCCAGATGTGGCATTCAAGCAACAATACAGAAGCAGAACGATGTCGGAGAAGTTAAAGGTCGACGATGGATTGGATGGCCAAAATAAAACTCAGCAAAACAAATTAGCAATACTTAAAGATAAGTTCCTTAAGAAATAGAAGTTAAAAAAATCAACACAAGGACTCGTACAGACATCAGGGGGTTCAAATGGACTTTTCTCTTGTCAAAAGTAGTCTCCATGGGTAGTAGTCTATCAAAAGCAGTCTCACATATACATATATATCCACCCATTGGGACCATACTCTGTGCAGAGCAATGGTAATGCCGAAGCAGTCGCCAAGGATATTGGACACAATCCTCAATAGGTCACCACTCCAACATGTGATATCAGCCAGCTGGCACTCATTTTGCCAACCTCAAGGATGACAGGCAGAGTCAACTGCTTACACTACACACATTGGAACAGTGTGTATACATACACAGATATATATATATATATATATATATATATATATATATATATATATATAATATATAATATATACAGACATATTGTTGCGGACCCGGAGTCGGGGGAGAGAAGACCACGAAAGGGGGGAAGCTACCTCGGGTTCCCACCAGACCCTGCGGAATCGCAGGCCATCGCACACGGATAACTTTGTGACGTGGCGGGTTGCTAATATACCGTGAATGTCAATAACTCGACCACGTGACTTCGGGTCCTCCGTCTGATACCGTTTACCTAAAGATCACATGCTTTAATTACCGGGGGACATGCCCTCGGTACGCCTTGTTCAAACTGGATCACCCTACCGGATCAGATGCAGCCGAGCATAACTGCCAAAAATGTACCGGCTATAAAAACAGATCGTTGGGGAATAACATCCCGGCTAAGCTAGAATAAGAACCATGCTGGACCAATGAAGGAAAAGACGAAAACGAGCTGGGAACATTTCTATACAAGCATTTATTCACAATCAAGCAAGAAAGGTATGTGGCACAGTGAATTGGGTTTATTGGTATGTGCAGCAGGGATAGCAAGGAATTTGTGAGGTGCAGCAAAAGGCAAGCAATTTACAAAAGCAGACACAGAGCAGACTTATTCCATTAGAACTTCTACAATCTTAACTTATGCTCCGACAGGTGCCATCACATACACACACACACACACACACACACACACACACGGAAGATTAGATATAGTTCAAAAAGAAAGTGCAGATGAAGACAAATGGCCTCACAATACCTAACGTGGTCAGGCTGACCAACACAACCCAGTATGATTAGGGAAAGGGAGGAGGGAGAAATACTGGTGTCTAAGGTGTGGGAGTGGGAGGTGTGGTGTAATACAATATGAGGGGTGCGGTGTCGTGCCAGAGGAAAATGGGATTGCGAGTCAGTCATGATGACATTTTGTGTGTCCAAGACGAGATTGAGGGGTGGAAAGAGAGAGAGAGAGAGAGAGGAGAGAGAAGACGCATGAGGCAGTAGATCCCTAACCGAGTCGTGCATAAGTCTGTGAGTGTCGTATGTACCTCCGTGGGATGCTCCGCTTGAGCGTTCCCACCTCGAGAGTTGGCGTGTTATCTCTGACTTAATCACTTTGCCAAGGCTCGTGGCAACGTGCGCTCCGCACTGGTCCTCAATAAGAAGAATGTCTCACAGTCGCACACCAACCACGCGTGAAGAGCCAGCGAAGGGCAGAGCCAACACAGAGCCGAGAGGAGCAGAGCAAAAAGTGGCTCCACACTCCTTTTATCAGCTCTGGGCGAAGGGTGGGGTGACGATCCGAAAGCGACGTGCTGTGATCCGAATCCTGCTTCTCTATTGGGCCACAGTGGCCCAAGACATGCCCTGCCAGGCTCCCACAGCTGGAAATGGTCTCAATTGCCCATCCGGTTTGCCACGGCCTGGAGTTCATGACTCAACATAGGGTATGAGTCGACACCCCGGCCCTGAACGTGCTCCGAGTGCAGTCTGAATGCTGAATAGCAATGCATACCCACCACCCATGGGCCCCCTCTCATGAACCAAAATGCACACCCGGGCCCCATACCAAACTCCCGGATTGCCCTTCCCGTGACCACTCCTCGCCGGGGGTTCTCATGAACAAGATGCCGTGACCATCTTGCCATGTTCTCGTGACTGGACGAGGGTCATATCAATCCCGCATGCTCACCCGGTACATCTACGGTGAGATGCGGTCGAGCTATTAACGTCCGTTGCTCAGCCCTGCTTTTCACAGTCCGAGGACAGCCCAAGTTGTGCAGTACTTCTCCATATAGTGCCGAATTGTTGCAATGCAGAGGCATGAGGGGGTGTGAGAATATTTTTTTCTCATGTCCGGGAGGTGTTGGTGGTCGAAGTGGTGAGTTTTTTGAATTTGAATGAAATAATGGCGCGCAATGCGTGTGCTGTACAGTATCTATCGTGCTTCTGTTGATTCCAAGCCACAGGAGGCTGCTTGCTATTGTGTGCTCGCCATATATATCATGGTGTGTTTGCTTGCTTGCTTGATTTGTACCATAGCTAAAGGGAAAGGGGTGGAATAGAAATCAGAATAGAAGATAGATATAGTTAATAGATTTAGCTATTAGACCCACACAATGCACTTCATCCCGTTAACCCACTAGACATGTGGGGAAGGTCTAACTGCATGAAGATTTACAAAATCACTGCCTGGGGATCACTGTAGGTTGGGTGCCATTGCCTTAGAGGCATGCGGTTTGGTAGAACCACAACAATATATATATATATATATATATATATATATACATACATATACACCTGTGATCACCAGTCAGGAATAATTAATTCAATGAAAGAAGCACACTGACCCTATGACATGCTGCTGATGTCATGTATGATGTATATACTATATATAAACAATGTATAAACTCCCATGCTCTTCCCGCCAAAAAAAAAATGCATAAAGTAACCAAGGAAAGCTACACAAAGTAAGATATTTGCTGTTTCAAACTCTACCTGGGTTCCTCTACAGCTGCCGATATTCACAGGTAATACATGCATGAGTATCCCAATGCTACATGCCCCCTCAACCACTATAACGGTTTCATCACTTTTTGGTAAATCATCAGAAACAGTATAGACAGAAATGCTCACCACCAAGGCTCCCAAGCATGTGACACGTGTTATGCCAATTACAATTAACATACAAATAACAAGACCCAATCATATCTCTCACCTGAAATTGGACTGAATAACAAATCAGCTCTCACCCAATCGATTACCCCAGCTGGCTAGAATTTCAATAAATTAACTCTCATGCTTCTCTAGCCAAAGAAAACTGCAGAAAGCAACAAGGAAAAGCAGGGGAGGGGAGGTTTCAAACCCTACCTGAGTTCAAACCCTACCTGGGTTCCTCTACAGCTGTGGACATTCACAGGTAGTGCATACAGATGTCATTGCAGAGGGCAGAGTCATCAGCAAATAGATAAAGAGGAGTCAGAGACAATGTCAGAGAGAATGTTGATAAAGATTAGGAAGAGGATATGGGGCATAGAACAATGCCTTGGAGCACTCCAGCCTTGACAGGGAGAGGAGATGAAAGGATTCCGTTGAGGGCCACACATCTATGAGAGTGGAGAAAGTCAGTAACCCAAGAATGGAGTTGGCCTTGAATGCCATAGGCAGAGAATTTGGAGAGAAAGGCAGGATACCAGACTGTATCAAAGGCTCGATGTATGTCTGGAGAGACGGTCCTGATCTCATGTCTGATATTGAGGGTCTTCATCCATTGTTGGGAGAGTAAAAGTAGAATGTCCAAGAAAAGTGACCTGCTCTGAATCTGAATTCATGATCTGAGATTTGTTTATTGGAGAAAAGGAAGGTTTTATGTCAACAGTGATGATGGAGTCCATGACCTTTCTGATGATTGGAAGTAAGCTGATAGGTCTGTTGTTAAGGGGATCAGTCTTTCCACCTTGTTTATGTACTGCAGTGATTTTAGTGGACTTCCAAACAGATGGAAGCTGACCTAGAACAAATGATAGGGTGAACAGAGCAGAGAGAGGATGTGCAAGAGCAACACAGCAAAAAAATTTTGACACGTAAGCTGATGCTGTCCGGTCCAATTGCAGAACCAGAGTTGAGGGTTCCAGAAACTTCTCCACCTTTTCAGTTGAAAATGACAAGAGTCCATGAACAGTTGGGTATGACTGGGTAGGGTGGGAATAGTGAGTGAGTGAGTGGTTGGGGACATATGATTTGGAAGGAAGTTTCTTGTTGTCTTCAGTTTACTACAATTAATGGACACAAAGGATGGAATGAATGAAACATTGATTGAGGTATGATGAACACCGTGTGAAGTGAGGAAAACCTGAAGTTTTGAGCGTTAACCTTTTGTCAGAGCAATGCCCAAAACGTCTGCTTCCCCTTTATTCCCACGGCATTTAGCATACTTCGATCAGCGTTCTCTTGATTCCATCCATTGTTCTGATGGTCTGCTGATGCAGAACAATACTGGCCTTCATGATTAAAAGCTAGTTTTCCATTTGGATCACAAATGGGGCTTTGCCAGAAGTGTATTGTGAATATAACTTGTTTTCTAGTGGCTGATTGTGAGCTCCTACTTTGGTGCAGGGCCTCATGCAGCTTATAAATAATGGTTCGGAACTCCTGTTAGTGGAAGCTTGCAAAAACAGCATTATCCTTTTCGAGAGAGATCAGAGCATCACTTGCTTTCAGTCTTCCAGGCCAAAAAAAGATGATTATATTCGTACGGTCTTGTAGACCCACACCTTAATTTTGGAATCACCCAATGCCTCCACAAATTACTTGATGACAAAGCAGAAGAAAATAAATATATAAATCTCAAACAGTGCACCACTTACTTTGTAGCCTATTATTCTGCATCCTCAGAACCTGCTGTGCAGATACAGAAAAGCTGGGCGTGAAAGTATCACATAATGTATTCCTTCCAGTATTTCCTAATGTGGATAATTTATTCCAATACATCAACTGCTTCATCATTTAAAATAACAACTCCAATGACATATCCTTCCTAACTTTTTATTTTCCAACAAACTCAAATATTTCTTCACTGTTGTCTTGTTTACACCTCAACATTGACAGGAGTTGTCAACTGCTCGCACCACCTGAAAGCATCCGACACTGTAATTGACAACAAAGAATAAGCACTTTCCATCTTGTAAATCCTCTGTTTACAAGCTGAAGAGTGTGTGTGTGTTTAGCATGTTATCTTTAGCCACTCGTTCAAACCATATTAACATTGAGGATAGTATATATTTCACACCACATACTGGGGGAGGCTTACCATTTGTCGATAACCCATGACTTACCCTTGGTCTGTGATCCAATGAAGGCCATATGTTTTTTTCCTACCACCATATGACCTTGGCTTTCAACATTTAAGGATGGAGTGTAAATAAAGAAAATGTGTCCCCATCTACAATCTGTCGATGCAACTCAACATCATGAAAATTGGAGTAAAATTATTAGTTATGATAACAAAAAAAGTGGTTTTGTTAATTAGGTCACAATCTGAAAAAAGTAGGTCAAGGACACTAATCAGATATCCGGTGCACAACGTCAATGCAGGTACACTGTTATGATGAAAGAACATCTTGGAAGGCCAAGTAGTCTTTGAGATTCCGTATTGGCAAAATTGAGCGTTGACAAAAAGAAAAACAGCATTTTTTTTTTCAGACTGCCATTTGACCTTGACCTTTAACTCGGAGGGGTATGATGTAAATGTGACTTGCTTTAAGCTATCTAGAGAAGGCAATGCTGTTCTGATCAGACAACCCTTAGTCAAGTTTTGGTGAAAAAAAAGTAAAAATGTCTATAATTTGGTCAAGGTCAAAATAATTATGTCAACCCCACATAATTTGCCTTCCCATCATTGATGCAAAATTTCATTCTGAAAGTCCCAGCTGGCTCCAAGATACAGCTCAGACATGGGTAGAAAAAAGGGAGAAAAACCTAAACAGTGGTTTAGTACTCCTCGTGTGGATTCGACCTTGACCTTCGACCCAAAAGGTATGATGTAAATTTGGCGTAAATACAACTTGCTCGAGACATCTAGACAGGGCAATTTCGTTCCGATTGGTCAAATCTTAGTCGAGTTATGGTGACAAAGTTAAAATGTCCATAATGAGGTCATGACCTTAAATAGGTCAAGGTCAAGAAGAAAATTTCAACCCTGTGCACTTTCTATTTGCAAAATTTCATTCTAAATGTCCCTGCCGAGGTACAACTCAGAAATTGATTCAGTTCGGAAATTAGGAGCATTGAAAATACAGGAAGAACTAGAGGGGGAGCACTCGGTAGAGTGCAAAACCTCCGCCGCCAATACTGCTAGGTCAATGAACCTGATATCCTATTCATTCAATTTGACGTCAACAGTGCTCACAGAGTTATAGTTTGCAACTTTCCCTTTACTTTTAACTTTTACATACTCAAATCATTCGTCATAACTAGATTCCTTGAGACAGAAATTGATTTTACGTGGGTATATCCACCTGAAGTTCCAAAATCAGCGCCAATTATAATTTTGCATGTTTTTTGTTGGAAATCACTTATAACATGTAGAAATGCAAAAAAAATTTCGAAATTTTGTTGAAAAAAAAAGTTGCAAAATTTTTTTTTTCTCTAACAAATTTTTTTTGGGGGGGGGGGGGGTTGGAAATCACTAAAACATGTAGAAATGCAAAAAAAAAATTCAAATATTTTTCAAAATGGCCGCCATAGCGGCCATATTTGATTTTGGACCAAGTCCAAAATCTAATGGCTGATCCTTGGACCATACCTAATCCCCCACCAAGTTTCGTCGAAATCCGTCGAGGAGTTTTTCCGTAATACTGTTCACAAACAAACAAACAAACAAACAAGAAGGGGTGAAAACAGTAACCTCCGATCATCGATGGCGGAGGTTAAAAATGTATAAATAATAAATTAAAGAAAAATAATTATCTTTCTAAATGGTGGTTTAGTACTCCGAGGGATCTCAGAAACTCTGATAAAAACGGTAAAAGGAAATTTCTGGGTTCAAATTGCAGCTCCAGAAGTGTGTTATAAGCATGGTGCCAATTGAAACAGGTTAAACAGCCTTTCAGGCTGCACCTTCACTCTTTGTGCATGCATGACAGTGAGTGGACTCACTAATTTAATCCAGCTTAACTCTTTTATCCAGACGTGACACAGCTAGAACTGTTCTTAGTTACTAATTATGTTTGACACTTCCCTTATCTTTACTCTCGAATTCTCTTGAGTTGACTAATTACTATTAATAAAAATTGCTTTAAACTTTGTGTCTGATTATAGAATCGGGCTGCCAATGAGGCTGAAGCAGACCTTTTTGCTTTCGCATTGCATACAGGTTGGTGGCCTCTGTGTTTTTTTTGCCTCTTCATTCCAGCTTCCTTTGCTCCATCAGCCCTCCAACCAACCCCAGCTTCTCAAAGATGTATACGTTCTTCCATTAACCTCCTCCTGGTGAAACTCCCCAAAAATCCAGGCTTTCCACTCACCTCCACTCTTTTCTCCCTTTTGTAGAACTGCCTTCCAGGGGCAGTTCAATCGCAGTATTCCCTCGAGGGCATCAACAGCCACTATAACACAATCTCATGTCATCCCACATCTATACCCACAATCTTTTCTATCCCCCATAAACGATACCTCACCCAACCCTCTAACTTCAAGGTTCCCTGTTTCCTCTCTCTCCTCTACTCTCCTCTCTCTCCCTGTTTGTTTATTCTCTTCTTACCTCCACCACCGAAGGTGGAAGGCGCTTATGTTTTCACCCCTGTCTTTCTGTTTGTTTGTTTGTTTGTTTGTTTGTGTGCAGGATATCTCAAAACATTGTGAACGGATCCGGATTAAATTTTGTGGACAGGTTCAGTGTGTGAAAGGCCAAACTGATTAGATTTTGGTGAACATCCGGATCCGGATCCGACTACTATAATTTTAAAGTGATTCTTCACCATTGAGAGAGAAAGGGCTCAAAAACTATATATAGAGCACGATATCTCAAAAAGTAATGGACGGATTCGGATGAAACTTGGTGGACACATTGGGTGTGGGACGAGGCCAAATTGATTCAATTTTGGTGAAGATCCGAATCTGGATACGAGTACGTGATTTATTTAATTTTTAAAGTGATTCTTCACCATTGAGAGATGGGGCGAAAGCGATATATTTATTGGGCCTGATATGTTCCATTGGATCAGGCATTGAGCGGCGGAGGTATGCGCTCTACCGAGTGGACTTCTAGTTTGTTGTGTTCCACTGTGGCCCCACTGCTTTACTGTCAGTAAATTGCCTTTTACCCTCTGTGACCTCACTTTTTCATAAGGTTCGATTTTTTTGTTTAATACAAAACCAGAAAACAGGAAGAAAGTGAAAGATACTTTTCTTGACTGGTGTATTCTGCAATTTTAGAACAGTAAATGGAATTAGACTTCATGTCTGTTTATATCTCTTATTTTGATCCAGTTTTTATATTCTACTTTTATATTGAGCTGAGGTTCATGGCAGAGCTTGTCCATGTATCAAAGACATCGGTGTACAGCACTGTACTTTAATCTAAATTGCAAGGACATAAGTTATCAAGGAACAAATCGGTGAACTTGGGATCCCAGCATTATGAGTCCTGTTAATAAGCGAGTATAAACCATACAACAGCATTGCTTTAAATTGCAAGTCAGATGGAAAATGAGCTTGTGCAATCGACGAGATATATAGTTTTGTATCCAAGAGAAGCATAGTATGCTGGAAAACATTCCACTAAACACTGAAATTATGGTTTTAAACATGTTGGTTTGCACTTCATGAGACCATGCCCGTTTATTTTGCGCTAATGCCACCCCCATTGCGAGAGACTTCGTTGTGGTGAGAACATTACCTTTTCCACCATTTCGTAAACTATGATAGGCAGTAAATAAAAAATTGTTTTGCTTTCTTGCATTGAGAGACGAATCACAACACTTGTTTTATTCAGCCAAGAAAACATTAATAGTCTAAGGAAAGGTCAGACGTTCCATTAAAATGCCCTTGCGAGTGAACCATACCGAATGGTAATAAGATGCATACCGATTTAACGAGTCAGTGTCGAGATAATGGTTTGCTTTGTTCACAGTAATATCATCCTTTATTACAAAATCTCGTGTCGAGTTCATAAAATTTGTAACTTGTATTCTGAGCTTCATCCGTTTGGAACGATTTAGCACCATTTTATTTTGATAAACACATTTCTAAAGGAGATCGAGGAAACAGGGAACCTTGAAGTTAGAGGGTTGGGTGAGGTATCGTTTATGGGGGATAGAAAAGATTGTGGGTATAGATGTGGGATGACATGAGATGGTGGTATAGTGGCTGTTGATGCCCTCGAGGGAATACTGCGATTGACTTCCGGTTCTGGGTTTGGAACGTCGACGGGTCTCCTTCGGGGCTCTCTGCTGACGATCTCAAAGTTAAGTTTCCGGTCATTATCTGTCCCGTTTTAATGTTTATTTCTCACCAACATGTTACTGTGTGTTCCTAGTTCGGTTTGTTTCAAAAATCGTGCTATTTTGTGAGATTTTGTCGACCTGTGTCTTACCGGGTGCTTGAGGCCTACCCTTGAGGCTTGAGGCTACCGGTTCCCCTCAGTGTACGATCGTGTTTATTTGTTTTTTCACCCCATTACCTTCAATTTCTATCTTCCACACTTTCCTAACATCCCCCATCCCTCCCACTAATCACTCTATTTCTTATTAAGTAAAAAAAAACGATACCTTTCTCCTTGCACACTCACAACTCTCGATTCTTCTTCTTTCTTCTTCTTCTTCTTCTTCTTCTTCTTCTTCTTCTTCTTCTTCATGTCCTATTCTTCTTCCTCTTCTTCTTCCTCGATTTTTTTCTACAACACTTCCATGACCTAATCTGTTGAAAACTCTTCTCAAACATTAATAATAATAACAAAAACGATCTCTTATAATGCTTCATCTTCCTCTTTCACACGTGGTACTCTTTATTGTATCATAATGCACTACTCTTCTGCGATTTAAACAGACTGCTCTCAATTCAACCTCTCCTTCATACCTTGCCTAAAAAATCCAACTGTTACAGGGTTTCTTCTCTCCATTCTCTGATTTTTCCTTTATTGCATCCATCAAGAAACGTGTTTAATCGCATCTCTGACCTAAAACTTTTTAAAACCCCAGTTT
>CM068961.1:20404665-20416906 GCA_035128595.1 Eptatretus atami | reverse complement strand
TGTATTTTTTATTTTTTTATTTTTTTGTCTTGAATCACGTATAAAAAATTTGCAGAGCACAATGTTATCATTTGGAATTTTTGTTTTAAACTTCGCATATCCAGAGGCTTATAGAGGTCCCTTTCAGCGTCATTAAAAATTTTTAACGTTAGAAGATGTTCGCTATCTCAAATAGGTCAAGTGCCACTTTGTCGCCAAATCAAGGGAGTCGGACGAAACCTATTTTTTTGATGGGTAAATTTTTAATCGATTGTCTCCAACTTTATTATTAACATCCTTTATTTTAATTTTGGCAACATGGTGAGTATTATTGAGGCAGTCTAGTCGTTCTCGCTATTAGGATTTGGTTTTGGTTTGGGCGTATTTGGGCTCCTGATACACTCAGATTAGAAATAGTTAGCGCCCTGAGAGTCAAACTTATTTTATCTGACTGCCAGGGCCACAATTTTTCAGAGTTTGTAGAATGCCACATTTTTTCGTGATTTATGATTCACTTTCAAATTTGAAATACACCTCGGGTATTCGTATAGTTTCGCTCTTTCTTCATGATTTTCAATGTTCGCTAGTCTTTGAGCATATCCATTATTTTGACGTTAATTAGGTTGTTTGTGGTGTGTTATTTTTGAGGGCAAAAACACTACTATTTCTATTGGTCTTATCTTCGTGTTAGAACGATTCTCGTCTACGGGAATTCTCTCTGCTTATTGTGTCAGATTTTCCTCAAGGGTCGACCCGGTGTTGAATAGCAGCCTCTTTCACCTCAGTGTGACCTTAAGAGGTCATAGTCGTCACCTTTTTGCAAGATAGGTGATCACCCGCAGGGATTACATTAGCGGTTTTAATGTCTGTATTTTGTGTCTGTCGTCTGTTAGGCAACTTTTCGCCGCAAAACACGCGTTAGATCCAACAGCTATCAAAGTTCATTATCCACAGGCCCAAGAACCAGGCCACATTAAAGTAATGAGCGGTTTTCATGATCCAAATCGTAAAGTCAATAGAATACTTTAATTGATGTTCTACCAGGATAACCTAAAAGCCCTTCCACTTGAAGTAAATTGAGACTCAATATCAATTCGCCATAATTGTTTTTACCAATAGTTGTATATTTATCTTTGTTAATTTTACATCCTTGACATATTTCTCAGGTGATCTTAAACAAATGAAGAGATTTGATTGAACTTCGTCTTTTGTTGTTCTTGAAAACATTGTATTTATTAAGTGAAAAAATGGAGATAATGGTAGTAAGATTCACCTGTAAAATGACGATTCATGAAGTTGTTTAGCACAGAGTCACCTGTTAAAATAAACGAAATTTTCATCAAGAAAATTTTAGTTAAGCAAGATTCACCTGTTAAAAGAAGAAATTATCATCAAGGAACTATTTTTTAGTTTAACGCAGAGATTCACCTGTAAAATAAACGAAATTTTCATCAAAAATTTAGGTTTTAAGCACAGATTCACCTCTTAAAATCAAACGAAATTTTCATCAAGAAAATTTAGTTTAAGCACAGATAATCACCTGTAAATATAACGAAATTTTCATCAAGAAATTTTAGATTTAAGCAGGAGATTCACCTGTAAAATCAACGAAATTTCATCAATGAAAATTTTAGTTTAAGCCCACAGATTCACCTGCTTAAAATAACGAAATTTTCATCAAGAAAATTTATAGTTTCAGCTAAAGTTTTAGTATATAAATGATGGTGAATTACAACGTTACTGCGATGTTTGTAATCACGAATATTAAACATATATTAGGAAAACACACTCCGAACCAACAAACACACATTTAATCTATTTCATAAATATTCCTCGTGAGTGAAGAAAGAAAACATTGTGATATCTGCTCAAAGGATGTTTTGAAGAGTAGCTTATAATAACATCTTCAATCACAAAAAACACAAGAAAATGAGTTAAAGTAAAGGGGACTATCATTATTGAAAAACACTGATGGGGCATTTAAAGGCATATAAAAATAAGGATTTTCATTGGACACCCGGTCCATCTTCAATAGCTGAATCAATTGAAATAGTGAAACCTGATGTTGAAAAAGTTATTTTTAAAACGACTTAAAAGCAAATGAAAACTTTTTAAAGTTTTACTATGGGAGTGAAAAATGAATATGAAAGACAAGATGAAGAACAAACTCCTTATATGAGACAGATCTCATTTTATTAACTTCATTTCAAGATTTTTGAATAGTGGGTTTATTGAAGAACTATCAAAGACAAGAGGAGGATGTTGATAATCAGTGGTAGGAAAGTGGAATTCAATATTAAAAAAATCTTCTTTTTAGATATACACCATTCTTAAAATTCAAATCCCTCTTAAAGCTTCTTTCTTATATTGAATTACCAAAAAGAAATTAAACTAAAGAAGGCAGTTGTTAAATTAAGAACAATGATAATTAAATGTTTCTCTGGTCTGTTTCTGCTCACTTACATCCACCAGAAATGTAATTGCCAGAAAGAGTAAAAACAATTAGAATATTGAGAATGACCTTGGACATTTAAAGATTTTAAATTCCAATGCACTGAACAGATATTCCTTCAATATGGAGAAAAGAATAATCTTTCTATTAATGGTATTATGTATCTTACCGGGAAAAGGAATCAAAAATATTTTACTACGCTTTACAACATAAACATTTTTTGCCGTCCTTACAAAATATTTTGAAATCTGAAATTTATTTAAACCTTAATTAACTAGCTTCTACTAAGTTAACCTATTATATATCATATTGTTTACATTCAACATTAATCCAAATACCCAATCTGTATTAGTTGGAAAAAAAATGCATTATAGCTAGGTAAACACACAAGATCTTTTGATCTTTTAATATTTTGTAGTGGGTCCTGAAATACTGGGTAATGCCCATATATTGAAAAATGGGGCAGTTCACATGTAGCACAATTTACATTCTCAATAATTTATTCTGAAGCATTAATTCTCTGTGCATCAACTTGTTTTAGTTTGTATTAATATTCGCCTCCTAGAAACTCGCCTAAAGAGCGTTTGTAGCACATCTAAAACAGAGTAAAGATTAAGTGAATCCACAAACTTTTCCATTCCTTCTATCCTTGTAAGCGATGTCTTAATTCATTTGTGCGATACAAGGGTGTTCGGAAGTGCTTTATGCACTCACAAAAATAATGGCCAACACGGTACTCCTTGCTTAGTATTGTTTTATAGATAAAACTTTTTGCCGACAAGAGAGTAGACGTGGCATGCCCAGTCAATAGGTCTTGATAATGATGGTGTCAGAGAGCAAACAGACACATGAAAAAGCAAAACAATCATTCAAAATATTTGTTGTACCAGGCATTAACCAAGGAAGCCAATAGAGTAATCAAAATCAGCTGTAAATACAATGCCAAACCTGAATGGACGTTGATGCCAGGGTGAAAAGTGGGCCAACCTTAATTTCTCCTAAGGCTCATGAGTAAAGAAATAGAATTATAGATCCAAACATATAATAGGTAAATAATCGAAAATGGTGTTACTACTTTGTACATGAAATGATATGCTGTCACCCATTTAGGGTAAGATATACATGGCTGATTTATGAGATAGACAATGAAAAGTGTATCCGTTAAAAAGATAAAATATGCTTACTCTAATTTCCAATGCAAAACATGATATAAGAAATTTGGAATTGCATAATTCCAGCTAATCTTACAAATAGCATCAATAGGGATAATACATGAATTACAAAAACATAGATTTGTGAATTTGTATTTCTAATATGGGTCCAACCCGGCATCAATCTTTTTAAAGTTATATTTCAGGGTCAAAATCCTCTTCACTGATTTGGCCAACAAGAACAATACATCTTTTTTTTTAGGAAAACTCTCGTTGGGTGTTCTGGGGAGACTGAATATGTACTAAATACCAAAATGTTCGAGGCACTTGTTGGAGGAACTAGAACAATAGAACGGTGAACATAGCAGTGAATACGATGAGTAAACAGAGACAAAAGGACTAATAACATAGACTTTTATGAAATTGTGCCATTGGAACTTTCACTACACTACCACTCTTGACTAACATTATTAAGTTAGAGTGATTAATGATCTACACGTGATGAACAAAGGGTTAAACATAACTTTATAAACTCAAGCCGCTTTCACTAATATCCCTGGAGCTAGAAAGTATTCAATGGTTACCCTCCCAGTTTGTGTGAAAGGAAATTATCAAGACTAAGCTAAATTAATGAAAGAGGGAAAACATAATTGGCATGGGTTCCGTTTGTCGGTCCGCACTTGGTCTAACGATATAGTTTGTGATGGAATTTCTCAAACAAAACAAACTTGTAAGAAGAAATAGTTTTCTCACCTCAACCGGTACTACGATTAGAATTGGAGACCAAAATTTTCACCAAATCGGGTAGAGAACACTTAACTTCAAATATTGCTGTATTCAAATATTTTGTTGATATGACAATTATGGATTCAGAGTAGGGTTTAACGGAGTATTGGAGGAGTCTAAAGTAGGGGCAATTGCTCCAATTGTTTTCATGGCGTTTGAAAACTAATTGGAAAAACTGTATGTGAACCCTAAGCATATAGATGGTAGTCTCTGAACCCGTCCGCAAACGCTCCGATGAAAAATACAAAAATGGTAAACTTGTTGAACCCACATCCAGGCCCAAAGTACTCCTTCTTAATATTGTAGAAGATAAATTTAATAGCGGTTACATTGTGTATTCCAGACTTCTTGTTAACACAATATCACAAAGACGGTGCCTGGCCAACTATGATATTACAATGACATCTTAAATTTCCATTTATTAGGGTTCATAAATGAACTTAGTACATACTCTCTACAAAAAGATTAGAAAACATTTCCTCTTAGAGGTCATGCGTGTAGAGGTATGGATTAAAATGGTCCACCCAAAAGGATAAACAAAATAGAAACTCAATATAAACATGAACATCAACACACAGGGAATCGGGAAAAAATTTGAGATCCCTATATTTCATTGGGCCCGCAAAGAATTATAGAGGGTGGAATATGTGATCTAACTTTCGAATTTCAAAGCGCGCTCATTTTTATTTCAACTGCCCCAGGGGTTTATCTAGGTATCTAGTATCTTACAAGTATGAAAGGATTTCAGCGATTTCACATTTTTATTTCCCCTAAAATTACACCCCCTTTTTATCCAAGTATATTGTTGGTCTCCTTTTAACCTAGGCATCCATTCCAAATAAACAATGGGGCGACCCCAAGGATAAAGAAGGGTTGGTATTCCCACACCAAGGCTATGCCAAGCAACCGTAGTAGATGTCCGCTTTGGATTCGCATCCAAATCTAAAGGTGAATTCGCTGGGTCCACAAGGAAGAGATACCTGAATACCCTCTTGTTTAAGCCTTCAGAGAACAATCCTTCATTTTTTCAAATAACACAATGTTATATTTGCGTATTTGAGCTCTTCAACTCTTAGAACTATAATAAACAATTAGGCTTCACATTCTCATATGTCCTTCAGAATGGTTTTTTAACTTGATTATACTTTCTAAATTGCTATCAAAATGAAAATCGCGCCACACAAATTCTTAAATCAAAGTTTTAAAAATTAAAAAATATTGTCAATCATATAGATATATTTTTCAAGATACCCCTTTTGTGGCCATTACGGAAAATATATAATTCTCTTAAAAAATGATCTCAAATGAACTGAAAACCATTCCCTCTGAAGACAAGCATATAAATTGATTTTCGAGATGTGTAGAAAATATTTATTTTTTCTATTCCCATTGTTCCAATTGCATAAACAATTTAAAAAATTATGTTTAGGAAATAAATGAGTTATGAAAGAAATTTTCTTCCCTTACATGAAATAAATGAATTGAATATATTCTTTCTAAACATCCCTCTAAATATATTTGTAAAGATATATATTTTAAATTGAATTTCCCGCACAATCTAATTTATGATTTATTACCCCCTTTTATGTATAAATTTACGTTTAATTATTCTAAAGTTCAAATGTGCAAATTAACTTAATTTTTGATGATTCCAACAACATAAATGTTTCCTTTAATATTAATTAACCCCAAGACACGATGAGGAAATATTTCCTGCCACCTCCATTTAATAGTGAGGTAAATTCTAACTTCAATAAAGATACTTGGACGGGAAGTTTCAAACAGGAATGGAAATTCAAAACAAGATGAATTCTTAATAAAGGAAAATGTGCTCAAAGGGAATTATCCTTATGATTTATCATGAATTCTTTATGAGATTTAAGAAAACACAACTTCCTTCAAAGAAGGTTTTAACCGTATAATACCTTATGAAGAAGAGATAAGTGATAAGCCAATATAAACACGCAAAAGAATTTTGGGAGGAATATTTAAGATATAGAAACCCCTTGCGAGAATATCATGTATTATGTATCATTAAATAACAGAAATGTTTTACTTCGTTAGACTGAATGCCTGTTTGAAGCATTCTAGCATCACTCTGTCATAATAAAAATTGTCTAATTTAGTTCCTGCCCATTAACTCCTGGTTAACACCACTAATCTTCACTATGCTCCTGGTTTGGTTCCCCATGCTTGGAAGATATGTTCTTAAATAGGATTAGAAAATTGAGCAAAAAGACAAAAGATATATGACTATCTAAATCTCACACGATGATATGTTTAGATAATGTTCAATAATATTGACCTATGATTCTTGAGAAAAGTTCATAACGAGAGAATGAAGCAACTATCACAAGATTAAATGTCTTCAAAAAGAATATGCTTTAAAGCAAAACATAAATAAAATATCTTAATCAAATAAAATTTCCAGAGTGAAAATTAAAGAATTTGCGTAACACAGTAAAATTTATTTAATTCGTATTACTGTATATCTTTTGAATAAAACAAAAACATATATAAATAAAAATAAAGATAAATAAGAAGATATAGAAAATAAAACAAATAAGGCTATTGTACACTCACAGAACACAAAATTCTCATTCCATTTTCAAAATAAATCTCCTTCTCAGTACACAAGTGCTCCTAATTGCCTTTTATGTGATCTTACTTCTTCTCATTATAATATCTCATTATGTTTATATAACTTGACTTATTGGTATTCATTTTCCTATATTCTTCGTCTTATTCATAAACAATTATAACTAATTTTTCTAACAAGGTTTACTGTGATTCTTAGTTACATAAATTTTGTATTCCCTTTAAACCATTCCAATCTGAATCACACAATATAATATGATATAGCAAGTCCGCTCCAACCTATTAAAAAACTCACATACCAATCCCAACTCAATCCGTATATATGAAATAGGCATGAATATCGTTATTTCTTCTCAAGAGATGAGATGAGGAGGAAGGAAGGTTATTATTTTGAAGTCTGATTTGAAGTACCCGAAGTAACTTTCATAATAAGCATTAAAGATCTTCTTTGTGCCATGTGACGAAGGAAACCAAAGCAAAGAATGGTTAACGTGATTATCATTAAAAAGTCTTTAAATTAAAGGGAAAAATCAACAGAAAAGTTCAATTAACAACATTTTATGATAAATTAAGCCAGGCGCTCCTGGTGGATAGCAGCTCTGTTCACCTCAGTGTGACCTTAA
Source organism: Eptatretus atami (assembly GCA_035128595.1). Classification (NCBI taxonomy): domain Eukaryota; kingdom Metazoa; phylum Chordata; class Myxini; order Myxiniformes; family Myxinidae; genus Eptatretus; species Eptatretus atami. Next base: position 20,409,317 of record CM068961.1, on the reverse strand, counting down.
AGAAGTCACATGTGGTCACCTTTTGGAAAGATACGGGTCACCCTGCGGGTGAAATTGGTTTATTTGTTTGTCTGTCTGTCTGTTAGCAACTTTCCGGCAAAACGGCTTTAGCAAACACTATCAAATGTAATCCACAGGTGGGCAATGAACCTTGGGCGACCCCATTAACTTTTGGGTCCAATTGGATCAAAGGTCAAGGTCAAGGTCTCGAAAAGATCAAAATCGTTTTTCGCTCATAACTTCGTCAAAAATGATCTGATTTACTTCAAACTAAGCTTCTAGTGAACCTTATTTTATTTGTCACATTTAATCCTACCCATTCCTATAGTGAAAAATGCATATCTGTAAAGATCGGTAGGGTCCGAAAACTTTATGCCTTAAATGGGCGGGATTTGTTGTGCCTGGCACCACTTGTTTTATTTATATCGCTCTATAGTGCCTAAGCCTTTGTAGCTATCTAAAAGGTAAAATTAAGTGATCCCAAACTCCATTCCTTCGTGGGTGTCGGGAAGTGCTTTATGCACTCACAAAAATAGATCGGGCAACACCGGTACTCCTGCTAGTATTGTATATAAAAACTGCCAGACAAGAGTGACGTGGCATGCCCAGTCAAGTCTTGATAATGATGTGTCCAGAGAGGCAAACAGACACATGAAAATCATGTACCGTAGCATAACAAGAAGCATTAGATGGACGTGATTGCATGGGTGCACTAATTCTCCAAGGCTCATAGTAAAGCTAATATAGACCACATATAGGATGAGAATATTGGTGTACTTTTACTTTGTACATGAATTGTAAGGACAATGAATGATAGACAATGAATAAATGAATGCAACATTTTGGATATATGATGTATCCCAGCATCATGAACCATATGAATGTCAAATAGATGTGAATGCTAAATAGGCCAACCCAGCAAATAAAATCAGCAACTCTTACTTGCAACAGACAAACTTTTTAGAAAACTCCGTTGGTTTCGGACTTTTGATATACAATGTCGAGGCTTGTGGAGGAACTAGAACATAGAACGGAGCAGGAAGTAACAGAACAAAAGGCTTGACATGATTTATGATTCATGGAAATTACACCACTCTGACGTTAACATGTATTATGAAATGACTACACGTATGAACAAAGGGCTTACATAACTTTATAACCCTTCACTATGCGGAGCTTGTTTTCAATTATTACCCTCGGTGAAGGAGAGGGTATTGCATTTGGGTCCGTTTGTCTGTCCGCCTGTCTATCTGTTTGTTTGTCCAAACAGAACTTGTGTTTTTCTCCGCAACCGCTTCTCGGATTGAGACAAAATTTTCACCATCGGAGTGACTACTCATGCATTATGTTTTAATGACAATTATGATGTCATAGGTCACGTGGTGTGGCAGCCATGTTGGAAAAACTGAAAAACTTTGGACCTCTGTATCTCTGAAACCGCAGCAAGGAAAAAATTGAAACTTGGCACACAGCAAGTACTCCTCATGGAGAATGAATGTGACTTTTGAAATCAAAGGTGCCTTTGTTATGACATCATAATTGCATATGTAGAACACTACATCCAATCAAGATGAAAATTTTTGAGGGTCATCTTGGGATAAAATGGTCCACAAAAGAAAAAAAAATATGATGACATCATCAGTGAATTGATTCGGCAGCAGTAGGGTGGATATACTGATTCTGGCTCACTTTTCCCCATGTAAATGAATGGGGGATTTTCAGCCATTCACATTTTTTTCCCCTAAAATTACACCCCTTTTTATCCCAAGGTATATTTGTTTGTCTCCCCTTTAACCTAGGGGCATTCTATTCAATAACCAATGCGACAAGATAAAGATTGGTTCAAGTAGCAACGTAGTAATGTGGTTTGTTCAGGTGATTCTGAGAGATATCTGAAACCTGTAGCCTAGGGACACTCATTTTCAAATAACCAATGTATATGTTTAGCTCACTCATTGAACCTATAAACTTTGTTCATCTCATATTCCTCAATAGTTTAATTTTCTTTGTACAAATAATCCCATCTAAAATATTTAAAAATAAAACATTTGAATCTTTATATTTTTCAAGATACCCCTTTGTGCCATTACGAAGATATACTTCTCTAATGACTCATCTGACCACCTCCTGAGCCACATATCATTTTGAGATGTAGTAAATTATTTTTCCATTGTTCAATTGATAACCATCAAATTTTTCAGTCCATTCAGATATTTATTATTTTCTTTACATCTCTAACTTATTGGGTTTTTAAATTGATTCGCTTATTTGTTTTATTTACCTTTGTTTTAGTTATTTTTCAATAAGACTTATTTGATATTTTCCACATTCATTATGTTTCCATTTATATACCAAGACTGAGATTTTCTCCACTCTTTAGTTTGATTAATACTTGGTGTCGACCATTATATACCGTGAAAAACGTGGCGGTAGCCCTTAAAAACCCGAACCCATCTTCCCATCGTTAAACTTGTGTCCATATGGAACACAATCTATTCTATTCACTCTATCATACAATATCCATATGGAACACAATCATTCTATACACTCTTTCATACAATATCCATATGGAACACAATCTATTCCATTTCAAATAAATCTCTATATCATCAAAAGCTCCTAATGCCTTTTTATTTACTCTTCACTATATATCTTATGTTTATAACTTCTTATTGTATTCATTCCTATATTCTTCTCTATTCATCAAACAATTATAAAATAATTTCTAAAAGTATTGATTTCTTATTACATATTTCTTATTCCCTTTCAAACCTTTTATCAATCTGATCACCATACTTATAAGCATATGCCTTTGCTCTCAATCAATAACTCACTCATTACTTTTCCACCCAACTCATCCTTAAACACCCAATACCTTTTCATCTTTTTTTGAAAATAAACTTCACTCTTCTTACTAAAAGTTACTTGTTATCATACACTCCAATGATTTTTCTTCATAATCGTTATACAACATCATTCAGTTTTTATATCTAGAATAAAGCTATTCAGTGTTCCATATACAACAATAAACATTCACCATACTCTTCTTTAAGTCAATTATACAAATAACATACATCAATATCTTTGATAAATCAAGAACTGCTGTTCCAATATAATTGTGTATCCATTACAAACTTTCCATTCAATGAATAGCAGAAAAGTTCTCTAAAAAAACCTCTTCTCTCTCAAACTTGTTTATTTATCATCTAGAAGCTTCTTTCCAGATGTTGCGAATCTAATTTTGCCTGTTCTAAACATTTTCCATGTCTTCCAAATACAGCATTATTCATTAATTTATAAAAGTCCCTCTTCAAATTTTACTTTGTATTTGCCCATATCTGTATTGAATTAATATACTTTTCATCAAGACTTTGTTTAAATTAAAACTCTATGAATTTTAGCTACCTCAACCCAGCAGAAAATATGTCTAAGTTCCTTTGATGAAACATATCCCTCTTTAATCATAAAATGTGTGTAATAACTTTTCTGTTGATTTCCTTAATATTAAAACTTTTATGATAATCACTTAACCATTCTTTCTTTGGGGTTCTTTCTCACATGCAAAGGAAGATCTTTATGCTATTATGAAGATTACTTGGGTACTTCAAATCAACTTCAAAATAATAACCTTCTTCCTCCCATCAATTCCTCTTGAGAAGAAATAACAATATCATCAAAGCCTTTCATAATCTCTTTCTTCCACCCACTCTAATTTACCATAAGCAGAGATTGAGACATTGCCATCCATACAAATTATTAGCATCAAAATACATCAAATAATTACTATCTTTTCACTCTTATAATTTGGAAGAATATTTATTATTGCTTTGCATATCTTTTTGAACATACTTGTGATATCTCACCTCTCTTAGACTTCTCAATCATCAAAAGCATATCTACATCACTGATTAAATCAATATCTTGTTTTGTCATTTTCAACATTGCACTCCAAGCTAAACCAGGAGCTGTGAAATAGTGGGCAGGACCTAACCATAACAATTTTTATTATGACAGAGTGATCTAAATGCTTCAAACACATCAGCTAACAATAAACATCTGTTATTTATAATACAAATCATGATAATTCTCCAAGGTTCTTTATCTTAAATATTTCAAATTTCTTTTGCGTGTTTATATTCTTATCACTTATCTCTTCTTCATAAAGGTTATTATAGAAACTTCTTTGAAGGAAGTGTGTTTCTTAAATCTCATAATGAATTCATATAATCATAAGGATAATTCCTTCCTTGTAAGAATTTTCTCTTTATTTGAATTTCATTCCTTGTTTGAATTTCCTCTCGAGTTAGAATTCCCTCTTAACCAGAATTTCATCTATAATCAGAATTTCTTCTTATTAGAATTTCATTCATTGTTTGAATTTTCTTTACAATTAGAATTCATCTTCAGTAAGAGTTTCTTCATTAATTTCCTCATTAATTAGAATTTCTCTTTACTTTGAATCTTCTGTCTTTTAAAAATCTTTGAAATTTGCAGTCTCGTAGCAGGATAGAAATTCCTCTTTTGGAAAAGAATGAATTAAGAATTGGAAAAAGCCTGGTGGAGCTTAGATTTGCATGCTAGGTTGGCTAGTGGTGTTTCCCATAAACTTGTCAAAGAATCTAGAAGAACCTAATAAACGAGTTATAGGTTTT
>CM068961.1:20379998-20403665 GCA_035128595.1 Eptatretus atami | reverse complement strand
TTTGTGGGAAAATAAGATAAAAATTTAACACATAAAAATCTCCCAAATTCATTAAGATGCCTCATAGTTGGTTCAAGTGGATGTGGAAAAACCTGCTTACTTTTAAAGATGCTCTCACTCCAAACTTTTTAGATTATGATAATTTAATAATTTTCACAAAGTCGAGTTTTCAACCAGAATATCAACTACTCTCACAAGGTTTAATGCTGGACTTCAAAAAGAAGATATAATGGTTTATTTAAACTTCAAAAAAACCTAAATGATTATAAATTGAAGATATAATACAACTATTTGTGATACACAGAGATGTAAAAAGAAATCAAAACCGATAACTTGTATTCTTAGTGATAATACGGATGATATACCGTCTCCCAGATTTGGATAAATCAAAAAGAAACCTCGTTATCTTTGATGATTGTTGTAATGAGGAGAAACCAAACGGTTAATGGACAGCTACTACACAAGAGGGAGACATCTTTCTTGTAATTGTATTTATCTTAGTCAATCGTACTTTCAACTTCCTCGTCGTTCCAATCAGAAACAATGCTAATACTTTTATTTTATTCAAGTTTAATTCAATAGATATTAACAATTTTGGAGAGACAATTGTTCTACATATATAGTAAAAAGGAATTGGGGATTACATGAAACCACGACTGAAAAATATAAATATATTGTTGTGAAACAAGATGAGATATTAAATGATATTCTTCAATAAATAAATGGATGCGAAAGAAAGAGCAAGAAGATTTAGGAACATCAAGAGTTGGTTTCAAAGTTGCAAAACAACAGGAAGACATAAAGAAGAAACGCAGACAAAAAACTAACGAGGTGAAAGAACATTTGAAAGAAAACAAGAGAAATTTTTTATTAACCACTTTTAAAAACTTCCAAGAAAAAAATTATAGATGTTTCCACAGTTCCTACAATAAAATATACTCGAGAAAGCTCCAAGTGTTAAGAGATTTCAGTCAAATGAGGAGGAAGAATTAGAGCATATAGGAGAATTTAGAATATGATGATGAAGGATTATTTCAACAACTGGAAGAGATGAATCGACCCCTGATCTATATTGTGAATGCTCTTCAAAACATGAATATTCAGCGGATTCAAAAACAAAGCAGGATATCTCCAACAGAACAATCAGCAATATTTCATCTTGTTCAAGAAAAGGTATTGATATTTAATGATGAATTAAGGTTCTTGATTCGCTCGACCCCCTGTCAAACTACTCGAGATTAATGTTTCTTCTCACAAAAGATGGAAGACAAGGTTCAACTGTGAGGGATGAATCAAAGTATATGATAAACCATTGGATATGAGAAATAATGATGATAAAGATATTGATCTGCTGAAACTCTGTTGATTATAGGGTTATTTCTTCTGGTAAAAGTAGGAGAATGAGAAGGAGAAACACATTATTCAGGCTTTAAGTATCCTTGGTTCAGGTGTTAGTTTTTCTTCAAAAGACCCATCACAATTAGTTAATAGTACTTATTGTTGTAGGCAGAAGAGCTGGAAATAACAATTGTTGTATAAGAGCATCAGCCATTTTAGAACCAGTTGATGAACATGAAAAATAATAAAACATCAATATAAAAACATTTTATCTCTATTAAATAAGATGAGAAGCACAATCCTTAGTTCATACACAAAAGTGACCACACATCTTCATTCCATACCCACTACAACTTGACACAACAACAGAATATGAGGCATCTTTATTGTCCATGGAAACTTATAATACCTTATTTAATATAACTGAAAAATGACAAGTTTAGTTATTAATCCGGAAGTGGATAACAAAACATTAACAGTCTCACCGGAGCATATGAGATTTCTCAAATATCTTCCGAAATTGCTCGTCTTATGAAAGAACAGGGTGATGAACCAAAAAATATGTCATAGACATTCAAAACATACTTCCAAAATCAACGATTAAACTTTAAAAATAACTACAAGGTTGATTTCACAATTGATAATTCATTTAGAGAGTTATTGGGTTTCTCCTCAAAAAAGATTGAAACTATGAGACGTTTTACAGTGATAATGTCATTCAAATATCCTCAGGAATAAATCGGTTATTAATTCACTGTGATTTGATTGATGGTGCTTATAATGATGGAATAAAACAAATACAATATTTTCATTCAGCGCATACTCAACCCCAATTGGTTATAAATTCAAATGGAACCCAAAAATTTGGTTTATCTCCCTGTGTCAGGAAAAAACCATACACAGAGTAAATTTTAGGATAACGACCAAGATAATCGTATGATTTTCTTTTAATGGAGAAGTTATATCCATCAGAATTCACCTACGTGAAGTTTTCCAATAATAAATACGATGGTTATTGTGAGGAAACACGAGTTGGGAAAATATAAAATAATTACAGGGGATGGGATGTTCCTTTCCCCATACTACAAGGCGAAGGTATGTATCTTGGGTAGAGGATACTATAAACCTATGAGACAAAGGGTGTGCGGACATTCAATTTCGAGGAGATGGGATAATTGATACTCTAATGGGTATCGGTTCAACTATTCTTAAACATAAAGACCTAATTGGTTCAACTGCTTCTGCTGTGGGAAATGGTAGCAGGTGCTATAAAGAGTATAAAAGATGCCCAAAAGGAATCTCATAAATACAAGCAATAAAAAGAAATTAAGAAAGGCAAACTCAGTTGTCTCCCCAAGAACGACAGAAAATAATTCGAATACTGATCAGCGGTTTCAAAAGTTTTAACATCTTTTTTCCTAATAAATACAAGTATGGAAGGCAATTGATAGTATCTATGATTGGATGATTACTATTATTTATCTCAAACTCCACTAAAAAAGAAGATTACTTCAAGGTAAATGCAATAACTGGAACAGACTGAAAAAGTTTTGAAATAAATAATCAACAAACCTATTTGAATCTATCCGAAAGTTTCTTGTTGTGTAAATTTACATTCACTAAGGCTGGGAATAACACAAAACGCTACACTCGTAAATGATTTCTTCTGGAAAATGTTTGATAGTGTTCGTTTGTACATTGGAACACAAGAAGTTGAAGCGGTTGATTATGTCTCTGCTGTATCTGAAATGATGAAATTTACACTATATTCATTTGGTGATAGAATGGGAAAGGGGGCTGTCGAAGGTTTTATTCCTGATATGTCAACGGGAACAAACACAGACCCTGGATATAATCAAAGGAAAGGAATGTATAATGATGATACAAAAGCAGGTAATAGTTTTACTGTGGCAGTTCCTCTTAAAGGTATATTTGGATTTTTGTGATCATGATAAAGTTCTGTATGGTCTTAAAATTAGATTTCAACTACAAAGGAATGATAATGAAAATAGATTACTTTTTTGGTGTTGCTAGTGCTTTTGGTGATCAGAATAAATTTGTAATTGATGAAATGAGTTGGTATATTAGTGAATATACTCCTAATCTTAAAACAGAAGAGATGTTTGAATAGAAGACTTAACTCAAAGAAAACCACTCGGTGTATCATACCTCAAACGAAGATGTCCAACACGTTAAACTCAACCAAACCACTTACACTTGGAATTTGGGTGTTTGGAAGGAAAGCACGATATCTGTGGATCATTTTTAAAAAGCCCAGATGGTGATACTGCGACTGATAAGAATAATGCATTGAGTGATAATGCTAAGTGTGAAAACAACTTCGTGTTCTCTAGATGGAACATTTTATCCACGAGCATAGATTGGAAATTAATATGGGAAAAAATGATTTTGCTGAAGCATACAAGTCTTACCAAAAGGTGTGTGAAAGTAATGGAAATAAAGAACCTATTTTGGATATGACAGCATTTAAGTTTGTATACAATCTATGCGTTTGACCTGAGCGCTCAAAGGAAACTATAAAGTCTAATCGAGTGGATACTTCCCTATACATTGAAAGAGGAGAGGTGAAGAAGTTGATACATATTGTTGCTTTTGGAAGAAAACAGAATTACAGATTAAACAGATAATGGTGTTATGATTAGTCTCACTTAATTTTTGTTAAATAAATGAGTGGCAAAGTACCAATGGGGTATATGTTAATCAAATCAATCTTCATAAACTATCATCTTGTGTTCAAAATCAAAAGCCTTGTACGATTAACGTTATACAATTCAGAGAAAAGGAGCAGTAAGAATTGATGTTTTGCTCACAAAGAAACAGGTTAAAATCTGAAAGATAACTGCTCACTTAAAATTAAAATTGACAAAAACCAATGTTTGAAAAAATATTCAATAAGAGAGACGAGTGGAGGATTTCTCCCATTTTCTAATTCCTTTATTGCTGGTTTAAGTGCGGTTGGAGCATTGACGGGTGGTATTTCAAACAGCGGTGAAAACTGCCAACGAAAGGAAGGCTCAACTCCGGCTCAAAAAGAATTTGGAAAGACATAACAAAGAGTTGGAGAAAACAAATTAGTGGAAGTGGTGTAATTGTAGATTTTGCTGAAAAACTTGAAGGTCTGCCTGATAAAGCGAGATTGTTAGTTGGAGATATGCTTTCTTCTATCGCACAAGCAGTGTTAAAATTAACTAAAAGGGGTAATGATTATATCTTTCTAATAAAATAAATGAGCATTGATGAGTGGTTTAAAGAATTTGGAAAGAATACAACATCAAAATTTACAACTTGTCAAATATTGTAAGAAATTAAAAATTCATAATGTGGTTATTTGTATGAGAGATGAATAACAAATGTGCCGAACATAACAAAGAATATTATTATGAACTTAGGAGATATTAATGGAACGGTTCTCATTGGGTTGTATTTTTAATAGTCAAGACAAATATTATTTGATAGTTTTGGTCTTTCACCACCTGTTGAGTTATAAAAATTCTTACAGAATTGTGTTATCAAACATTTCAAGTCCAAGAATAAATCTAAGTGTTGTGGTCAATTATGTCTATATGTGTTATTCAACTCAACAAAATAAAAAATTTTATGATATTATTTTATCTAATATAAATGACTTATGTTGTGTAAAGATGGTTCTATCTTTGGTGTATCTCAAGAACTGGATATTGATTTATCAAATTATTACACAAAGGCACAGACTGAACGACATAAATATAATATAACCAAAACTATTAACATGAAAAATGCTTATAAATTAAAAAATTATCCAAGCCCGACTGACGCGAATTACTTGGTGAGATTAAGCGATTTATCACAATATATATCCTTAAAAAAAACGGCCGTGTATTCCAAAGATACAGAAGTGTTGATATTATCTCCAGGTCATACAGAATTCACAGTTCGAATTAAAATAAAATTTATAAAGAGGGCGTATCATTTGTATGAGAATAGAACAATGGGGGTATGATATGAATGATTAGGGTATAATTGGTCATTTAAAATTAACTCGAAGACCTGGAACAAATTAAATCAGTCTCGTAAGGAAGAATATTATCCACTTGTATCGAGAATGAGTTTTGTGGTCCACGATTAGTAAACAACAAATAAAAGAATTTAATAAGGGTAAATATAATAATGTTTTGCTCTTGTTTATAATCATGAAAACAGAAAAAAACAGGATTATATGTAATAAGTAGGGAAATACAAAATGATTTAACTATGGAAGATGGGGAGGTTTTCGTGTCATAATATTATTCTAACATATATTTCTAATACATAAATGACGGCAAGAAGGCTTCAAGAAAATTATCATTCTGTGTCCAAGCATACCTTCAAGAAAAAAGGGTATTCGTATTTAATAAATATGTTCTACAACATAAGAATGATGTATTTTCAATAAAAGATTGGCTTTATGCTGATGTTGATAAACCGACAACTTTGGAATTAACTAAAATGTTAAATAATGAAAAAATTATAAGTTTAGAAAAAAGTAAGGCTCCTTTAGAAATTCAAAAGAAATTTTATTGGTTTCCTGTTTAAAAAAAATTTTGGATACAGGAATAACAAGAAATCCTGATGAATATATGTATGATATTCTATGGGGTGTAAGTGGTTCAAGGATAGTAAGGGACGAGGAAGGAGTTGAAGAGAGAGAAGAGGAGGAAAAGGAGAAGAGAGAGAAGGAGGAAGAGAGAAGAAAGAGAAGGAGGAGAGGGAGAATAGAGAGAAGAGAGAGAGGGAGGAAAGGGAGAAGAGAGAGAAGAGAGAGAGGGAGGAAAAGAGAAGAGAGAGAGGGAGGAGAGGAGGAAAGAGAGAGAATGAATAAATATCAAAATATGGAAACCAGTGAGATAAAAAAAGATTAGGGTATTAAAGAAAAATAACTCAACCCACCGAGAGGGAAAACAAAGAATTGACAAGTCTATTTGCAATACTTTCGACAAGACTATTGACATCGTTTTCAGGAGAGGATATTGATGTTAATTCAAGTTTTTCATTTTTTTTTTCTTAAATAAATGCAGGAGAGAGTGAAGGCATTTCTAAGGATTCTTTATGTTTTAAAAATTAAGATTCAAATGTGCATGTTGGAAACTAAAAAAGGTTTTGCACTCTGTAGGAATTTTTCTCATAAATAAATGAGTTATTGTCTCAAATGTAAAAAGAAAACTAAATACTAAAAATATTTCATATATTAAAAGTAAAATAACAGGGTTATACAAAAAGGTATATGTTCGGTGTGTTGTTCAAAAAAAAAATCAATTTATCTCCAAACACAAACTCGGAGGAGATATACAAAAGTTTTTATCAGGAAGTAAATTTTACAACGACTGGAATACCGGGGGAATTACATCTACCAGGGTATTCTTCTGTGGTCCAGGCACAAACTTGGATAAAAGATTAGATGAGGCAGACAATCCTAAACCATGGAGTAAACCTATCAATAGGGTTGATGAAGTGTGCATGAGGCACGATATTGTTTATGGGAATACCACAACTTTAGAAGAAAAGCATGAAGCCGATAGAGAAATGTGTTATAATTTGTCTCTGATAGAAATCCAACCTTGAGAGAAAAAGTTGATAGGTTCATCGTGAAGAAGATGATCAGTGCTAAATGAAACTTGGACTTGGAAATTCAAAAAACGTATAGGCTCTAATGATGTCATTAAGACTGAAGGAGCAATTAGCTGATGAATTACATAAACCAATTATCACAAAGTTTCAGAGAAGGAAGTTTATTCCAAGGAAGTTGATTATATCTGGTCTGCTGATTTGATTGAACTCAATAATGATAAGGGGTACAAGTATGCTTTAACCGTTATTGATTTGAGGAGTAGATACGCCTGGGTTGCCCCTTTAAAAAACAAAACAGGTAATACTCTTATGTTAGCCTTTCAACAGATATTTAATAAAAGTTAGAGAAAACCTAAAAAATGTGGACTGATGAGGGTAGAGAGTTTTATAACAAGACATTTATGAATTTTCTAAAAAATAACAGTATTACATTATACAGTACCTTTAATGAAGGGAAGGCGGTTGTTGTTGAACGATTTAATCGTTACCTTAAAGAGAGAACTATATAAAAAATTCACACAACTCGGTTCACAACAATGGTCATCTTTTATTCAGGATATTGTGGATAAGTATAATAACACGATTCATACGTCAACAAATATGAAACCATCAGAAACATTTACAAAATTAAAATAATGAAAAGAGATTAATGTCAGAAAACCTAAGTTCAAAGTTGGTGATATCGTAAGAATATACAGGTGGAAATCTCATTTTGAAAAAGGTTTTCGTAAACGATGGACTAACAACTTTTTAAAATTGTTGATGTAATAGATACGGTTCCTTGGACTTATAAGATATATGATTTGGAAGGGGAAGAGATTTTAGGTTCATTTTATTCACAGGAATTACAAAAGACAAAACTAAGCAGATAATACCATGGGAGCAATGGTTGCCCCTCACTCCCCCTACTATACACCTTGTGACACTAAGGCCAAGTCCGAGGTGTATACAGTATATAATGTTGTGCAATGGAGCAATGGGTTGCCCCTTCACTCCTCCTACTATACACCTTTGTGGACACTAGAGGGCCAAGTCCGAGGTGTATAACAGTATATAATGTGTGTCAAGGGGGGACGTTCTTAGATCTGTGAACCCCAAACACAGAATCCTCAACTGAATCGTCAAGGCTTAACATTTGTTTGTTGATGTGGGTGTGTGGGTGTGTGCGTGTGTGTGCGTATGTATGTATGTGTGTGTGCGTGTGTGTGGTGTGCGTGTGTGTGTGCGTGTGTGTGTGTGTATGCGTGTTGTATGCGTGTGTGTGTATGCGTGTGTGTGCGTGTTGCGTTGTGTGGTGTGGTATGCGTGTGTGTATGCGTGTGTGTGTGCGTGTGTGGCGTTGTGTGCTATGTATTAGTGTGTGTGCGTGTGTGCGGTGTGTGTGTGCGTGTGTGCGTGTGTGCGTGTGGTGTGTATGCGTGTGTGTGTGTGTGCAATGGGAGCAATGGGTTGGCGCTTCACTCCCTCCTGCTATACACCATTGTGGACACTCGAGGGCCAAGTCCGAGATGTATAACAGTATATAATGTGTGTGCAATGGAGCAATGGGTTGGCGCTTCACTCCCTCCTGCTATACACCATTGTGGACACCGAGGGCCAAGTCCGAGGTGTATAACAGAATATAATGTGTCAAGGGGGACGTTCTTAGATTGTGAACCCCAAACACAGAATCCTCAACTGAATAGTCAAGGCTTAACTTTGTTTGTTGATGTGTGTGTGTGTGCGTGTGCGTGTGCGTGTGCGTGTGTGTGCGTGTGTGTGTATGCGTGTGCGTGTGTGCGTGTGTGTGTGTGCGTGTGTGCGTGCGTGTGTGTGCGTGTGTGTGTGTGTGTGCGTGCGTGTGTGTGTGTGCGTGTGTGTGTATGCATTGTGTGTGTGTGCGTGTGTGTGTGCGTGCGTGTGTATGCGTGTGTGTATGCGTGTGTGTTGCGTGTGTGTGTATGCGTGTGTGTGTGCGTGTGTGTGTATGCATTTGTGTATGTGTGTGTGCGTGTGCGTGTGTGTGTGTGTGTGTCCCAACCCTCACATTCAAAATCTCAACCCCAACTCAATCCTCCCCCAACACAATGTCTTTTTCAAAATGAGATTTCCACCTATATATATTTTTACGTTTTTTTTTTTCTCTCTTCCAATTCTGTCTTTTAAGGCTTTCAGGTTTGATGACGTAGAAAGGGGGAGTAAGCCTGCACTTTCTTCCTAGAACTTTCTTGATCTGGCTCCCATCAAGCACCATCCAACAAAGAACTACATCGATAGGTTTAGATCCAAAGAGTGATAGCATTTCAAGTCTCCAAAATAAACCCAACTTTCCAAGTCTCCAAGGTATAACTCTTTGGTTGGGTCATCAAGGACGAACTCGTTCTGTGGGTCTTGGTCGCTCATGAGGTCTTCAACCAAGCCAACAATTTCGCCCCAAGTTGTGGCAAAATCGGTATTTTCATATTGCATTTCAGATACAATTTCCTGTTGAGAGAAAATAATAATGTATTAATTAAGTTATTTAATTATTAAAGAGTCGATGTTTAAAAGGAACTGAAAATAGGAAAATAAAAATCTTACCTCAACAGAAATAGGTTTGAATCCAGTACATCAAGTTGTAGGTTTAGTTCCATACAAATAGTCGATATCCAAGGAACCCCAAAGTCATCCCACTCAAGATCTAGCTCGTTCTGTGGGTCTTGGTCGCTCATGAGGTCTCCAACGTATAACTCTTTGGTTGGGTCATCAAGATCGAGCTTGTTCTGTGGGTCTTGGTCGCTCATGAGGTCTTCAACCAAGCCAACAATTTCGCCCCAAGTTTTGGCAAATCGGTATTTTGATATTGCATTTCAGATACAATTTCCTGTGAGAGAAAATAATAATGTATTAATTAAGTTATTTAATTATTAAATGAGTCGATGTTTAAAAGGAACTGAAATAGGAAAATAAAAATCTTACCTCAACAGATAATAGGTTTGAATCCAGTACATCAAGTTGTAGGTTTAGTTCCATACAAATAGTCGATATCCAAGGAACCCCAAAGTCATCCCACTCAAGATCTAGCTCGTTCTGTGGGTCTTGGTCGCTCATGAGGTCTCCAACGTATAACTCTTTGGTTGGGTCATCAAGGACGAGCTCGTTCTGTGGGTCTTGGTCGCTCATAAGGTCTTCAACCAAGCCAACAATTTCGCCCAAGTTGTGGCAAAATCGGTATTTTGATATTGCATTTCAGATACAATTTCCTGTGAGAGAAAATAATAATGTATTAATTAAGTTATTTAATTATTAAATGAGTCGATGTTTAAAAGGAACTGAAAATAGGAAAATAAAAATCTTACCTCAACAGATATAGGTTTGAATCCAGTACATCAAGTTGGAAGTTTAGTTCCATACAAATATTCGAACTGCAAACAAGCTCATGCCACTGAAGGACAGTACAGCACACCATTGCCAGCAAAGAAATGTTTAAAATGGAGCCTGGGCTCGAGACCTTGGATCGCAGAATAGTTCCTGTTTTTTTCACAGCATGACTGTGCAAAAACAGTTCCTCATTTTTACGGCACGGTCGTGTGGAAAAACACTTCCTCATTTTCACGGCATGGACTGAAACTTCGATGGTTATCAATTGAACAATGGAAAACAATTTACTATAATCTCAAAATGATATGCAACTCAGGAGGTGGTCAGATGAGATCATTAAGAGAAGTGATATCATTTCATAATGCACAAAAGGGGTATCTTGAAAAATATAAAGATTCAAATGTTTTGTTTTTAAATATTTTAGATGGGGATTATTGTACAAAGAAAATTAAACTATTGAAGGAATATGAGAATGAACAAATGTTTATAGGTTCAATGAGTGAGCTTAACAATATACATTGGTTATTTGAAAATGAGTGTCCCTAGGCTTACAGGTTTCAGATATCTCTTCAGAATCACCTTGAACAAACCACATTACTACGTTGCTACTTGAACCAATCTTTATCTTGTCGCATTGGTTATTTGAATAGAATGCCCTAGGTTAAAAGGGGAGACAAACAAATATACCTTGGATAAAAAGGGGTGTAATTTTAGGGGAAAAAAAATGTGAATCGCTGAAAATCCCCATTCATTTACATGGGGAAAAGTGAGCCAGAATCAGTATATCCACCCTACTGGCAGCCATTTTTTTTTTTTTTTTAAATTAAACCTTCAAAAATTGTATTCTCTGATATGGCTGTACAGATTGAAGTGAAACTTTACACGTATGACCCCCTATCCATGAGGAACAAAAGGTTCACACACATTACATCATAGGTCACGGGGTTTGGCAGCGATATTGGATTAAAGAAAAATATTAAATAATGTTTTCTCTGGAACTGCTTAATCAATCGACGTGGAACTTCACAATTATGATCTAGTAGTGATGCGGAATTCATGTTATAAATTTTAACTTGATCGGTCACATGGTCTGGCAGCTAGAATAATTTAATTTTTTTATCTGGGTTCTTACAAAAATAATAATTTAATTTTTTTTTTGAATAAGGCTCACTTGGCTGTGCCTGGATGGGTTTGAGGATAGAAGAGGAGCAGCTGAAAGGTGAATTCTATCCAGGTTCCTCCTGATATCTTCATCTTTGCTTTTTGCTTGTTCAGGTTCCTTCTGATTACTCGATGACAGGACTGTACATATTTGGTCTTTCATGTGATTTGAATTTAATTTAATTTAATCCTATTCTGATTTCATTTGAATAATAATAAAAAAACGTCATGGGTGAGGGTCAGGTGTCTGATCAAAGCGGGGTTGCATCAAAGTGGGACGTCTTGGTACCCAGTCATCACAGCTAGCAGTTACAAAGTGGCAGTTCTAATTATGTAACACACCAGTCTGCCAAATGCCACACAAAACTACACAAACACCCACACAAAACAAGTCCTGGTGAGGGTCTGCAATCTCTGATTGCTCTTTTTCTCGTATGTCTTTGAAAAATTACATTTAGCTTCCTATCCGTAATGTTTTAGTCTGTAAGCAAATCCATATGCTTGGTAAATTATGGTTTTAGATGCAAGTGACATTATAATATTATTATGTACCTAATAATAGAGACAGTAACACAATATAATAAAGTAAGTTTGGTTGTAACACTTACCAAAACAATGTTGAGTCCAAGTTTTTCCACACAAGAAGGTGACAGTGGGAGGTGGTGGAGGAGGTAGTTATTTTTAACCCTTTCAACCTTAAAGTTGATTATTGGCAAGCCTTCTGAAAAGTTAATCCCCTCATTGAAAAGTTAATCGGAATATTGTACTTAATATCTCCATGGAAGTGACGTTGCACAACCTCCATGAACTGTGAAGGCTCTTTCATTGTTGGGAATGAAGACCTTCATTTAGTGACAAATAGTCCTAAATGAAACTATTCGTTATCGTGAACCTTTGCAATGCAAAGCTTCATTAAGCCACGATACCTGTATTCTACCCCCATTTCAATATATGTATATATGTACATGAATATGTATGTGTGTGTGTGTGTGTGTGTGTGTTGCGTGTATATATTTTATATATTTATATATATATATATATATATATATATATATATATGTGTGTATATATGTACAAAGAAAGACCCACCAACATTTCTCACCTGTGAATGGAGGGAATAGCCAATCAGCTCTCACCTAATCAACTAAACCCAGGTGCCTAGGATTATATAAACAATTGACCCCTCCCACACTCCTCCAGCTGAAGAAGCTGCATAAAGCAACCCTGAAAGACCTACACAAGGTAAGTGCTATGCTGTTTTGAACCCTTCCCAGAATTCCTCAATAACTATAAAGACGTTCACACATAGTACACACATGAGAATCCCAATGCTACACACCCCCTCAGCGACCAGACCGGTTTCATTGCTTATTGGTGAATCATCAGCAATAGCACAGACAGCAATGCATACCAATGAGGCTCCCAAACACGTACCACATGCAAATGTCAAAAGCAGTCAATATATAAATAAAGAAAGACCCACCCACATCTCTCACTTGTGAATGGAGGGAATAGCCAATCAGCTCTCAGAAAATCAATTAAACCCAGGTGGCTAGGATTATATATATATACAATTGATCCCTCCAACACTCCTCCAGCTGAAGAAGCTGCATAAAGCAACCCAATAAGGCCTACACAAGGTAAGCGCTTTGTTTCAAACCCTTCCCAGATATCCTCCACAACTATAACAACGTTCACACACCGTACACACATGAGAATCCCAATGCTACACACCCCCTCAGCTACCAGACTGGTTTCATCGCTTGTTGGTGAATCATCAGCAATGGTGCAGACAGCTATGCATACCAATTAGGCTCCCAAGCATGTTCCAGGTGCGAGCGTCAAAAGCAGGTTTGTACATATACAAATGTATACACACACACACACACACCACACCACACAACACACACACACACACACACACTATAGTGGACAAAAAATGGAAACACTAGGGTGCAGGAGCTGAACAATGTGGAATTGTTAGTGCACGTTTGGGAGGCGCTTCTGTGACAAAGGCTGCGGAGATTGCTAATGTGTTATGAGGAACTGTCTTGAAGTTGGTGTCAGCCTGGGGAAAAATAAAGAAGAATGCCATCATCAAGGGGCAACAGCAGGCAGAAGCACATACTAGACAAGCGTGATGCACGGGCATTAGTGCAGACTGTGAGGTGACACAGGAGAGAAATGGCAGACACAATGTATGTGGGGTTCAACGTGGGTCGTCAGTATCCTGTATCATCAAAAACAGTCAGAACGGAATTTCACAAGGCGGCTATCATAGCTGGGTTGTTATGCAAATATGTGTATATTCTAATGTTCGCTCATAACACCTGGCAATGCCTGTTTGCAGCTCCAGTGGAGCAAGGAGCATAGGCAATGTACTGCAGAGCAGTGGAAGAGTGTTACCTGATCTGATGAGTCATCCTTCACCATGTTCTCAATGAAATGATGCGTGCATATGTGGCGACAGCCCAGGGAGCTCTGCAGCCCTGAATGCCTGGTTCCAACAGTAAAAGGTTCTGGTGGTTCCATAATGGTATGGGGTGCATTTTCCAAACCACTCATCCCATTTGAAGGCAAGGTTGATGCAGCTTGCTACATTACTATCCTGAGGGATCATCTGCCTCCCATGTTGCAGCATTTCTTCCCTGCTGGGAGGAGTATCTTTCAGGATGACAATATTCCAGTCCACATGTCACTTGGTAGTTTGAGTGACAGCAATGCATACCAATGAGGTATAAGCATACCAATGAGGTTTGACCAATGCATACCAATGAGCACAAGGACGAAGTTACCCATGAGGACAAACTTCTATGGCCGGACCTGAATCTCATACAGTATTAATTTGTGGGAATGTCTGGAGAGGTGCCTAAGACAGTGGTTTCCATGTCCATCAGGCCGATGTGAATTGCAGGACTTCCTTATGGAAAAATGGTGCCACAGAATAGTTGCAGACCCTTGATGTCTTCATACAATGTCATATCCATGCCATCCTGGATGCAAGTGGTGGCACAACACCCAATTAAGTGACATTTTGTCGGTGTTTCCATTTTTTTTTGGTCCACTGCCTGTACGTACAGACCAAATTGCATCTCTCACCCATAATTGGAAGGAACAATCAATCAGCTCTCACCTAATCAATTATCCCCATTATAATCCTTATAATTAACCCCCCCCCTCTTCGATCCAAAGAAAGCTGCATGAAGCAACTAAGGGAAGCTCCACAAAGTAAACCCTTTGCTGTTTCAAACTCTATCTTGATTCCTCTACAGCTGCAGAACACTCACAAGTTGTGCAAACATAAGAACGTCAATGCTCCGTGCCCCCATTAACCACCAGACTGCTTCCTTCACTTATTCGTGTCATTATCAACAGTGGAGAGAAACGTACACAACTCAGGCACCTAAACATGTACCACATGCAATGCCAAGAGCAGTCATCACATGAATATCAAGACCCAATCACGTCTCTCACCCATAATTGTAGAGAACAACAAATTAACTCAGCTAATCAATTATTCCCACGTAGTGGGGATCGTTATGACTTACCCCTTGCTCTTCTAGCCAGTGGAAGCTGGATCAAGCAACTAAGGATGACTACAAAGTATAAGTCCTTAGCTGTTTCAAACCCTACCCGGGTTCCGCGAGAGCTGCAGACATTCACAAGTAGCACCTACACGAGAATGCCAATGCTACATGCCCCCATCAGTCGCCAGACCAGTTTCATCGTTTATTGATGAGTGAATGTATACAGGAATATTCAGGTGAAGCATCACTGAATTTGGTTCAGAATCGAGTCCAACCATATATGTACGAGACCTCTGAAGCATAATATGAACCTAATTCCACCAAAAGTGATGAAGAATCGAGTCAATCAGAGCCACAAAACACGAATGAAAGCCATTCCGCTCGGTCTTTATCATCACAAGTACATCAACATTCTCACCAGTACGGCATAATGCTTAAAATAGTCTGCTGTGTCCTTGCCTTCATTTCAGACTTAGAGGACAAAATATGCTAATGTTCACTCCTTTCACATCCAAATACCACATGGCACACAGTAGCTTATTCCAATATTAAGGTGTTAAGACATGTAGACCCCTGTTGAAATTGCATATGTGAAGTGTTGTTCAAAAGGGCATTTATTTACTTTTCCTGAGATCTTTTATCCAAGTACTGTAATTATACTTTGCCAAAGAACACTGAATTTTATGCATGAAATGTTGGGATTTCTTTTTGTTGGGATTTCTGACACTGGCCAAGTTAGACCAAAGACTCTAAAAATGGTACGAGCTGCTTCCTGGCTTGATGCTCAGCATTTGAAGGATAGCGAGCGTGGACAAACCCCATTGAAATTCCTCCTTAATTGCCACACTGAGTGCGGAGACAAAAGCGACATCCCATCCTCAGTGACTGCACTCGTGTGAAGTCAAGTCAGTTGTCATCTCATCACTCTCACATACTTGTCGACATGTGCATGCGTCATTTATTGCAGCTCCTCTACGTAACCATCGACCCTGTAGAGAGATTACATATAATATTTGGAATAATAAAATATACCTTCAGTATCATGGGATCTTTGTTGTATGGTTCATTGGACTTACTGGATATCGTTTATTTCAACCACATTTCAAAATCCTTTTCTAACACGATTCACGATTCGAAAAAAAAACCCAAAGAATGACAGAATGCAAGGTCAATTAATCAGGCCAATCCAATTCAATATCGTTAAGTAAAACTGATGATAACGATAACTGATTATACATATTTCCTGCTATTTACTTTAGTTTTTAATTTAGTCATCTGCAAACTTATAATCTTACTTTGAAGTATCGTGATTAAAATTATTACCCGAGGTTATGAATAATAATTTTTTTTCCCTTAAACAGATCTCTTTCACACCCAATTATCTAGCTCTTTTCAGACGGATCGCCGTCCATTTCGAGATTCATTTCGCTTTTGATCACTAATCTAGTCCTCAATCATATCCGTGAGATTACCACTTATTCCGTAACACCTGGCGTAATCAGGAGCATTTTAAATAGGACCAATACCTTTGTGAAAATTCAGTGTGAATTCTTAAATCGTTTTCCAAAGTGCTTCAATTATATCAGAGAAATGCTGTGAATTCACCTATTAGCTACAGGGTTGCCCACATGATGAACTACTTTGTAATGAAAGGTTTATTTTACCCCGAGGCATGTTTGTAATGCTCTGATAAAAAAAAATGTCACAGATTTGGGAGCATTGTAATGGCAAACACTTGTTTGTGTTTAGTAATATCCTTCAGTGTGCTCGTGAGGCATAATTATCATGATGACTGCTTGGGATTTGTGATTCGTAGAGAGTCCTTCTGTTTCGTGTTGTATAGTCGTTGCTGGTAATTCCTGGTCAATGTGTTATCAAAGTGTTCTTTGGTGAGATAAGGTCATTGGACCAGTGAAGGAGCACGAAGTGTTGCAGCTGTGGTTTTGAAGAGAAGCCCGGCAAAAATTCTGGACTGACTTTCTATTTTTTTTTTTGGTCGTATACCATGTCGAGGCTCATATAAGAGCTGACACACAGAATATATAACAAGGCAGGAGACAAGAGGGGTGGGAGAGGGAAGCACAAATTAGTGGGGAACAGAGACAATAGGAAATCTGTGGAAGAGAGAGGGATGGGGTAGGGTACATGGGGTAAACAAGATGGTACTACAGGAACTTTCAGGAAGGAAAACAGGGAATTTGAAGGAGGTGGGGTTGCAGTGGATTAATGGGGGTAGAAAAGTTCAAGGTTTGGAATTGGGGAAGATATGAAATGGTGGTGAACAGCTGTTTTGAAGGCCTGAAGGGAGGAGTGTGATTGAAGAGAGTGTGGGAGTTTGTTCCAGAGGCGGGAAAAAATAAAAATGAAAGAGTAAAGATGAGCAGTCATTCTTGATTTGGGTAGTTTCACCAGAAGGGGGTTCCTGGCAGTGACCTTCCTCTGGTGAGAGAGTGAGAGACCTAGAGACTCAGCCTCATCGTGGGAGATACCAATGATTCTAAATGCCTTGGTTTCCACAGCATGAAGCTGAGAAAGGTGTGAGGCAGGAGCACCAGCCCAGAAGGGAGAGCAGTACTCCATCAGGCTGTGGATGAAAGCTTTGTAAGTGGTCAGGAGCTCATGTGTGCCAAGGAAGGACTTTGCATGATGTAGGATGCCCAGTCGGCGACTGGCTTTGTAGGCCAGCTTGGAAATGTGGCTTTCCCAGGAAAGCATCTGGCAGACAGTGAGACCCAGAACTTGAAAGAAAGGACTTCTTCCAGAGGATTGTTGAGAAAGTGGATGGGGGGGTTTTCTAAACGGTCCTTTCGGAGAGACATAGTGAGAGTGTAAGATTTTTCCGGATTGAAAGACATGTTCCACGTGTTGGACCAGTTTGTGATTTTACCCAGATCTGCAGTGAGCGAAGAAGCTTCTGCTTGCCGGTCTGAGGGATGACCGATGGTACGGCAGAGGGTGGAGTCATCAGCAAAGGGATAATGAGGATTTTCCCATGCGAATCTGAGAGATCATTGATGAAAATCAGAAAAAGCACAGGGTCAAGAACACTGCCTTGAGGAACTCCAGCCTGAACAGGAAGAGGGGATGACAGAACTTCATTAAGGGCCACACGTTGACGGTGACAGGAGAGGAAGTCCATCAACCATGAGTGGAGATGGCGTTGGACATCATAAGAAGAGAGTTTGGTGAGCAGTATGGGATGGAAGACCGCGAAAAGCTCGCGATATGTCTAGGGAGTTGGCTCTGATCTCATGTTTGGCATTGAGGACCTCCATCCATTGTTGGGAAAGCAAAAGTAGCATGTCCAGGGTTGAGTGACCTGGTCTAAATCCAAATTGATGGTCGGAAATCAAGCCATTGGAGAAGAGAAAGGATTTGATGTCGAAAGCAATGATG
The DNA here is from genome assembly GCA_035128595.1 of Eptatretus atami. Lineage (NCBI taxonomy): Eukaryota > Metazoa > Chordata > Myxini > Myxiniformes > Myxinidae > Eptatretus > Eptatretus atami. The sequence continues at coordinate 20,385,300 of CM068961.1, read as the reverse complement.
GATTCCATGACCTTGCTGATGATTGGGAGCAAACAGATTGGTCTGTCGTTGCAGGGATCAGCTTTTGCACTTATTTTATGTAGAGTGGTAATGCTTGCTGATTTCCAAGAAGATGGTAGATTACCTTGAGCAAATGAGAGGGTGAGTAGAACAGAGCAAGGGTGAGCAAGAACAGCAGAGCAGTTTTTAGAACTTGAGGGCTGATGCCGTCTGGACCAATTGCAGAATCTGAGTTGAGGTTTGACAGCAAACTCTCCACCTTGTCAGCAGAAAAGGACACAGAGTCCAGCTGGGTATGACTGGATAAGGTGGGTACAGAAAGAGATGGGCTTGGGACACAAGATTTTGAAGGAAACACGGAGTTTTGGCATTCAGCCTTTTCACGTGCATTGTCAACTGCGCGGCCATTTGAGGTAAGGGAGGAGATGGAGAGCGACCATGGCACCAGAAACAGACTTAACTAGATGCCGCCAGTATTTGGATGAGGGAGACAGGTTTGAGAGGTCAGACTTGAGATGAGAAAGATGTTGTTTCCTGGCTCTCCTCAGGGTAGACACACACTTATTCAGAGTTTTGTGGAAGAAACTGAGATTACCTTCAGTTGGATTAACCTTCCACGAGGTGAAGGCGAGTTATTTCAGGACAACAGACTCGCCACAACCTTCAGTGTACCATGGGTGGGATGAAGGGTATGACAACTGAAGATGAGATGGGATAAATCTGTGCATGAGGGAGAGCAAATTTCTTTGAAATAATTCCCAGGACGAGTTGATGGACAATGCTCCTTATTATCCTGCACACGCAAAGTAAAAAAAACTAGGTGCAGCAATTGGTTCAGGTCCGTCCATCTTATGGAACAGCTTATTTCAATTGAATGTTATATTTTGAACACGGAACATGTATTGGAAGACAAGTTTGCCATTTTACCGTAATTTGGCTCTGAATTCGTCCCGATCGCACACGCACAGAGAGGAGTGAGATCATTTTGTACTCTATCTGCCTGCCTGACAGTCAAACGAGATTAAAAATCATTCCAAACAGGAAACTTGCTGTTTTTAAGGACGTCATAATGGACACATACAACAGGCAGGAAGAACTAATGTAATGTGTTTGATAAGGTGATGTAATAGACACTGGGAAAAACAGCAGTAAACCCTGGAATTAATTTATTAATATGCCTTTAAAACCTCTTTAAACCTTTATATAAATTGCATTTTATACTTGAACACTATAGAACACAAATGGCCTTCCAAATACTTCCAGTAACCTCCAGTTTTGCAGTATTGGACATGTTCTGTAGGGTGGTGTATTAGACTGCTTCATTGCGCTAAACTCTGGATTTTTGTTTTAAACAACTTAAAAATAATTATTTTATAAAAATTGTTGTATTTTCCTGAACACTACACGGGGTATCGTGTTCTATGAACACGTTAGTTTCTGTGTGGTCGGACCTGATGCTGAAATTTTTAATTCTAAATTGTTTTGTAATGTTGTTGCAAACATGCTACAGTACATGCCAGGACACGCTCACTAATTGTTTGCTTCCTTTTCACAGTTGGTGGTATAAAATTGTGATGTTAGCAATAAACCTTGCAATATGGCCACCCACTATACTGCACTAAAATGTGTGATTCATTACTAAACAAAATGCTTGTCAAACCTTCCTTCGGCCACTCGGTGTGTGCCACAACTGCATTCAAATTCACCTGTTGTGGGGTGGAAAAAAAAAGATCCTTGAAGTGGTCTATGTGGTCGTAAATACGACCCATGCAAGGGATTCCAAACAGTCTGACCAGACATTCAGCCAACACCAGGCACTGATGAGGCTATTCAAATTGACATAACGAATCAATTCTACAGATAAATAACCAAGATGGCACAATACTTCTCTGTAAAAATGGTTTCATGCACGAATTGGTGCTTTCTTTTTCTACATCGAATGTAGTTTGTACATAGTAGTCTGTTCATGAAGGGTAAATAACAACATTACGTACTGGACAGTGTCGCACGACCTGGGAATTGGTCCATTTTCTTTCCTACACTTACCATGAATAAAACTGTATTTTGTTTTGAGTTTTAGAAGCACAGAGGTGAGCATGAGTGCCCTAAAATTGTCAAACTGATGTTTACAGAATGAAATCGCAGAGGGAGTGCATAAGAGTATGTGACGTCACACATTTGCATTTGCTGGTAAGGAGAGCGAAAACAATGTGTTCACAATGTTATTTAACCTTCGAGATATACAGAATTATAGTACAGTATTATTGTGTATATTTAAACCTTACCTTTAGCCATTGAGTATTGCGTTCACGTTCTGTGCATCGACTTTCCCGGAGGTGGGAACACTTTTTCAGCAGGCACCGAGTCTAATATCTCATTAACGTCATTCAATTGAAAATGCAGAGCACTTCGATTCCTGCAATTCTTCATTTTTATGATGTTAACAAAACTGTACTACGCTCTATTTACAGAGCATTGGGGCTGCCGAAGCAGTTTCTTGGCAAGGGTTCTTCTGGGTGGGATGCTTTTGCCTTCCCAAATTTGATTAACCATGCTTTATCTTTTTTTAAATGTTGAGCATCAAGAACCATTTTACCCCACGGGGTCGAAGCGCCGCTCGCGTTCTCTCTTTTCTTGTGTCCAGTTCATTTGAACGTCTATTTCTCCATTATTCGTGAACAGAATTCGATGAAAATTGACAGGCTTATACTAGACACATATGCGCAGGCATTAACTGAGCCCAAAGTGCGATTGCGGCCCTTCGGGCTGAGGAACGGCCCATTTTGGCCCATTTCCTTAAAATTGTTATTTCTCGGTTATTAGTGAAAGAAACCAAACCAAACTTGACAGGTGTATTCTAGAGACCATCCCCCAGGTATTAACTGAGTCTAAAGTGTGATTCCGACCCTTTGGGCCAAGAAACGGCCATTTCGGCCAATTTTCTTTAAATTGTTATTTCTCGGTTATTAGTCGAAGGAACCGAACCAAACTTGACAGGTATGTTCTGGAGACCATTCCCCAGGCACTAACTGAGCCCAAAGTGCGATTCTGGCCATTTGGGCCGATAAACGGCCCTTTCTGCCCATTTTCTTAAAACTGTTGTTAAAACAAAAAAATTAAATGTGCTGGGCGATGCCCAACGCAAAATTAAGGAATTTGTGCATTGCGTTCCTCCAGCCCATCCCTCGGTGTACTGTAGTTGGAGTGGAGGGTGGTGGGCTATTGACAGAGGGGTCCGAAGTGAAGTCCCACTGGGCCAGTTACTTTGAGTGGCTGTACCAGACTGACCCACCAGCTGTTGAGTTGAATGTCAGGGGTGTTACTATCTCTATTGCTGACCCTCCAATCATCTGTGAACCACCTTTGTTTGTGGAAGCAGGCTGTGGTGAACCAGTTGGAAGGGGATAAAGTGCCAGGGATCTGTGGCATCCATGCTGGACTTCTCAAAGCTGGTGGAAATGCTGTACTCATGTCGTTGCAAGCAGTTCTGTGCTGTTTGGAGCACACACATAATCTCACCTGACTGGAAGAGGGGCCTTGTTGTTCCTCTCTGGAAAGGGAAGGGTGATCATCAGGACTGTAACAATTACCGAGGGGTGACTCTGCTCTCAGTGTCGGACAAGGTCTTTGCTCGGATAATTATTCATGGAGTTCTGCCACCATCTGCTTGAGCACCCTTGCCCAGACCAATCAGAAGTTACACCAAAGAGGTTAACGATTGACCATATCCTTGCTCTTCAGGTCCTCACTGAACGTAGATGGGAGTTTCGGCAGGGGCTGCTTGCAGCCTATCTTTATCTCTGCAAATAATTAAATGCAGTGAATCAGGATGACCTCTGCAGGATTCTTGGTCTTCGTGGGGTGCCACCAAAACTGATCAATCTGATTCCTGAACGATACTCTGGTACTGAGAGTGCTGTGAGGTGTGGTGGTTCCATGTCTGACATATTTCCATTTATTACGGGAGTCCGTCAATTGTGTGTACTGGCCCCCACATTTTTCAGTACTTGCATGGATGGATTCTGAGGAGGATGTTGGAGAGACAAGCTGCGGTGCATCATTTGGGAATATCAAGATCCCTGACTTTGGTTTTGCAGATGATGCAGTCATCTTTACGGAGTCCTTGGCTATCTTTATGGTGTCCCTTCAGGCACTGAATGAAGTCAGATCCACTGGGATGACGGGTATCCTCGGTCAAAACAAAGATCCAGGCTTACAATTACATCTTGGATGCTGCTATCTTGTCTGTACCTGTTTGTGATGAGGACGTTGAGGTCACAGAGAGATTCACTTACCTTGGCAGTGATATTCATATCTCCACATGTTATGAGCCAGAGATCGATAGACATCTGGGATGGGCCTGGGGAGTCATGGATTCACTGGATCATGGAGTGTGGTGCTGTCAGTACTAATTTAGGAGGATGAAAGTCTGAGTCGTTAAGTCCTTGATGCTTCCAGTCTTGCTGTGCGGATGTGATCATGGGCTCTGACAAAGGATCTGAGATGGAGACTTAACTCCTTCGGTACCAGGTCTCTTCGGAGAATCCTTTGCTATCACTGGTCAGACTTTGTGTCCAACGAGCATTTGCTGAGAGAGATTGAGATGAGATTTGTTACTTGCATAGTCCGTGAGCGTCAGCTGTGTATGTATGGACATGTGGCTCATTTAACTGATGCTGATCCTGCTCACCAGATTCTCTCGGCAAGCGAACCCCATCGTTGGAGGTGGCCAACAGTCCGACCATGTGCCGCGTGGTTGCAGCAGGTTGAATGGCATCTCAAGGAGATGGGGATGGGCCAGGCACCTGCCGGGTGGATGGCCAGGCACGGCGGCTGAGGGAGGTGGAGGTAGTGGTGGTGGGGATGCGTGCAGCATTGAGATTCTCATGTATGTGCTACTTGTGAATGTTTGCAGCTATAGAGGAACCCGGATGGGGTTTGAAACAGCAAATGGCTTTCCTTGGTTGCTTTATGCAGCTATCTTTGGCTAGAAGAGCTCGGGAGTTCACAGACACACACACACACACACACACACACACACACACACACACACACACACACTCACTGTTTCTCTTTCTGTCGCTTGAAATTGGCCACTATACCATCATCAACTGAGCCCTCTGTTCCAGACTTTTAAGATGTTGAACATCAAACCATTAGCGAAGAGGTTGTACATGGGGTGGGGTGGGGAAAAAGAGCATTTCGAGGGGTGTGGGTTAACAGCTTACAGATCTGTTGACACCAGTTTGGGTGGAAATCTTATAACAGCTCATTCACATATGAATACAAGTGTGAAAGAATG
>CM068961.1:20369842-20379988 GCA_035128595.1 Eptatretus atami | reverse complement strand
GTTTTTTTTTTTAAACGTCTGTTCCGTTAACGAGCTAGTTGGATTTTTATTGAACCTCGCCTCCCATCCCAAGCCAATTTTCACTTTATGGATGGTAAATTGCAATGATAAAATGAAGTGGAATAAACCTGATAGTCATGACTTCATTACTGGGCAAAACAGCACGACAGGTGCGTATGGTTGTAAAGCATCTCAAGAGGTGCAAACTTTCAAGAATGATGCTCAGTTCAGAATTAACAGGCTTTATCGATCCGACCTCCGGTATAAGCTTATGTAGAATTTGGTTTCTATTTGTGTGATCTTCCATATCGATTGCACAAATCTAGGTCTTCGGTTAAAAACGCTATACATCTTTATTACACGGCAACCTATGCCATTTGATTTGTTTAAAATAAAATAAAATAAAAAAATCATTGATGCATAACGTGCTTATTAAAACACCTTCTCCAACATATTTTAAAAAAAAATTGGGTGACTTTGTCAATTCTGGTTGATCATCTCTCACTGCGAGACAGAAAAGCAATTTTGCTCTTCACTGCGTTCCACAAAATAGTTGAGAGAGAAGGCTCCCCTGCCATGACGTCAGTTGTGGTGTTCATGTGTTCTGGAATGAGCACCGGGCATGCCATGAGCACATTTCAACCTGTTTTAACCTTGACTGAAGAATTATTGAGTTTTCTTTTCAGCTTTACTATATTTTTTTTTATCCTTGTGGCTTCAAAAGAAAAAGTAAATTGCATCGGGTAATTTTCTGTTTCAGTTGTCCTTTAGGAGGCGCTTGCTCAGACCATTAAACGACGCGACACCTCTCGGTAGGTACCAGTTGAATATAAAACCGTGTAATTATACTTCTGTCCATGTTAAATTACCTTATGACCACCGACGATTGCATGTTCACCTGCAAGTGGCTGATTCTTCTCCCTCTTCTTATTATTCATTTTTCTTTAATGAGCTCAAATATTCCCACATTTGGGGTCGGCGGGGGTGTGGGGAACGATACTGGACCAATTTTTTCTGGAATTATCTGGCCAAGTCTGACGTTCGACATTGGCAGGAATTTGTAGTTCGTTCAGGGTACCGGCGATAACTTAAACACTCTTTGCGAAAGACACCATGGGATCTTTAAGGTCTACTAACAGCTCCAGTGCTGGCAGACGGGTCCTCCCGCTTAACGTCCTTCCGATGAGTGGCGCACACATCGATGCCGCGCCCTGCATTCAAAACACAAGAAGACAATTTGTAATTGGGCTGTGTCTCAAGCCCAGATTAGACAGCTTCAAAGGTAAGTATGTGTACCTCGAAGCAATCTTGACAATCTTGTGAAATTTAGATTTTTATCTTACAATCCATAGACGAGGCTGGTAGGATAGCCGAGAGGTAGTCCCACTCTCCTCTGTGCTGTCTAGCCTGGGTTTGAATCTCCACCCAGCTATAATCTGCCGTCCTTGTGTCTGGCAGGGAGATGATTCATCAGTGTGTGCGCTGCCTCGAGCATGGACTTTAAACCGGGCATCCCATCTTTCAGCATTAGTTGATAGACGTTAAAAAAAACCCCATGGTATCCTTCAAGAACAGCAGGCAAGTCATTTCCGGCACCCTGGCCAAATTCCAAATTCCTGCACACTCAGTCGAGTATCCTGTGTCGGAGTGGTGACCCTTCCAGGATTGTCACCTCAGCCAGGAAACTGCTCGACATAAGGAATGCTTTGTATGGAGCATGGTACCCAATGAAGATGATGATGATGAATCTGTAAATTGTCCTTACAAGGAGGGTAATTACACACAGTTGATTCTGGTAATATAGACCCTTGAACAAAGACCCTTGTGGATTATTGATCCTCAAGAACTCATGCACGTAGAAAATTAATCCTGGGGAGTACATCCTGTATGACAATATATTTTGGGTCTCGGTAAATCATGAGTACAACCATGTAGATTAATGGCATCAACACACATTGCCCTTGTACTTCAGGACACTTTGGAATTCCTAAAGTCATTAAGTGGTCCATACAGTATTCCCATGTTATCTGTTAATGCAAGGCATACTATTATCGGAAGGGACCCAGGGTCATTGTCTAAGCAGTTTCAAAGTTCCACTTACAATAGGACGAACACATAGAATTCCTGAACATGAGTACACTGTATCTGAAAATTTGTTCTGAGCGTGGTTTGTATCGGAATTGAAATTAACAAATTATTCTATGTTAAATCTTTTTATTATTTTCAACAATTTGAACACACACACACACACACACACACACACACACTCACACACACACACACCCTGCGAAACACCAGGATGACAGTAGATATCCAGGCCGAGATTCAAACCCAGGCCAGACAGCTTAGAGGCAAATGTGCAAAGTTCTAGGCTGTCCTGCCAGCCATACCTGTAGTAATATGAAGTGCTTCACAATAATTAATTTCCTTGTCATATTTATTGTGTGTGCTCATCCTTTGTGATGATTGCACTCTTTGTGCTTTGTCCCATTCTATTCACTAACTTGGGATGAAGAGCAATGGGGTATGAAAAGGACAAGTGGAGTAGGAAGGGGTTTGGGTAGTAAGTGAAATGGATTCCCGTACTAGGGACAAAATTGGTTGTGTTTGTGTGGTTGTCAAATTGCAAATCTTTATTTAGCATTCTTCAATGTACTTTAGAGATTGTTTGGCCATTATATTATTAGCTGTTCGAGGATCAATTGTGCACAACACGACACAACTACGAGGAACAGAAATTGATTTTGAATTCGATTTCAAAGACATTGTTGGTTGTTCCATCAAACTCCACAGAACCAAAACAATATAATTGCAGGACGTGTTTATCAAAGTCCATCCATCAGTCCTGAGAACAATTAAATTACATTGGAAGTGAGAAACTACCTGGGATCGAAATCTACATCCGAATCAGAGAACAATTAAATTACATTGGAAGTGAGAAACTACCTGGGATCGAAATCTACATCCGAATCACTCGTAATCACGGTGGTAGATTTGAACTTTCCAGAAATTGAGTAGCAAAGCTGGCATGTAAACATTCAATATAATTATACAGCTCACAAATTCTTGAATGCTCTGCAGGAAGCCTTCTTGCATCAACTTGTTCAAAACTCCACCAGGTATAGGGAGAGACGGAGCAGTGGCATCGTTGATCTTGTGATAACAAGTAAGCCAGAGTTGAGTACAGCTTTGAACCATGGCCCACCAGTCGGATGCAGCGATCACTGTTCAACAATTTCTGAATGCGATCATTTCAAGATCAACACTGAATCTGGTCCTATCTTAGAATGGGACAATATTTAGCGCCAACAGGGGTAACAACAGTGCTCTGAGAGATAAGATGTTCAATAACAACTGGACTGATCTCTTTGCCGGAAAGGACTGGAGGAAATCCTGGAATTTGTTTAAAGGGGCTGTCACACCTTGACGTTTTAGCCAGCGTATGCCGACGCATGAAAAATTTGTCTAAAACGCTGGCACACGTCGAATACGTTATGGGTAAGTTTGGTATACGTTAAGAGCACGCTGAAGCACGCTGGCATACGTCGTCGTACGCCGAGCTCGTCGACAAATTTTAAGCATGCTCAAAAATTTTCGACGTATGCCAGCGTATGACTCACACGGTCCGCATACGCTGGCCATAAGTTGTAGGCACGTTATGCGATCGTTGACACACGTCGACACACGTTACTTCTAAGTTACTCATAAGTCGAAATACGTCGAGGTAATGTTTAGCGTACCGGAAACTTATTTCTAACTAATGAGTAACGTGCTTTGAACCTATGCGTAACGTATCTCCAACGCATATTGATGTATGTAGACGTATTTGACGTCTTCCGGACGATCACAGAACTTACTGAACGTGTTTCTAACTTACAGCTACCGTATAATGGCGTATTGGCAGCGTTTAGGGGAATTGGTATATAAAAATGGGGTTCACAGGAGGAACCCGTCAGTGTTCCAGACGACATGGTTTTGTTTGTTTTTTTTCTTCGGCATGACGGTGATGTTGACACTTCGATGTCTAGTGCGGTCATGATTTGAATCGTCGAGCGGCAGCCTTTTAATAGGCTACGCCACGTGATCGTCGGTGATACTCTGCCGCGCGCTATGCATAAGTTAGACTATCGTTGGGCATAAGTTGTGAACACCGACAACACGCTAAGCATTCGTTGGTATAAGTTATCTATAAGTTATAGAAACGTTCTGTGTACGTTACCAATACGTTATGCATACGTCCAACTCGTTAATATATGCCCAAAACTGAAAAAAACATCAATAGTTCAGCGTACGCCAGCGTTTTAGATCAATTTTGATACGTTGCCATACACTGGCTAAATCGTCAAGGTGTGACAGGGGCTTAAGGAGCAATTTCTGAATGCAATTGACAAATTTGTTCCAGTTTCCTAGGACACTACAACATGTAAAAAGGAACAAATCTACTCTACTATGGTGACACTAGCCACAAATAGATGCAAACATCACATGTGGGACAGATTCATAGATTATGTGTGATATTACCGTGAGATATGACTGATATTACCATAAGGTGAGTGACAGCATACGTAATGCAACTCCGAACCTCAACAAGAACACCAGAAGAAACTCATCTACAACTTGAAACATTATTCAGTAGTGTGTTCACTAATGAAGACTTCAGTGGAGTGCCTATGCCTTGTTTGCAGTTCAACAGGGCGCACCAAGAAAACAAACATTATACCAAATATGGTGAAAGAGAAACTCCAGCAGTTTAAATGTGAGCAAATCAGCAGGGCAAGATAGATATCATTGCAAGATCCTGAAGTAGTTAGCCAACATCATATTCACCCCACTGGCAATTATCTTCAAGAAGTCGTTAGATAAGGAAATACTTCTGGACGACTGGAAAAATGCCAATGCAATCCCGATCTTTAAGAAGGGAAATCGTCAAATGCCAGAGCACTACAGGCCAATTATCCCAACCCAATCTCCATAGTATGTAAAACCATGGAATCCATTGTGAGGGATGCAGTGCTGCATCATGTCACCAGTAATAACCTCCTCCATGAGGCACAGTATCGTTTTACATGTGATCATTCATGTTCCACCCAGCTGATGTGGCAAATGGAGGAATGGACTCGGATGATCATCTCTGGGAAGCCGATCGATATCTTCTATCTGGATGTTAGCAAAGCATTCAATGTGGTCCTGCATCATCTTCGAAAGAAAGTCCAAGTCAATGTCAAACTTCTGAAATAGATTGAGGCTTTCCTTGTGGTGATAGCCCAATGTGTCACTCTCAACAGTGTCCATTCTGACTGGATGACTGGCATCCCACAGAAAAGTATTTTCAGTCCCCATCTCTTTGTGTTTTATGTCAATGACTTTGTCCACATTTATGCTGATGATACAAATATATACACGTGGAAGTTACAACCCAAGCAGACTCAAGATCTTTACAGGAGGACCTTGACACAGCTGTATGGTGGATAGATACCTGTAAACTTTCAATTAGCCCAGCCAAATGTAAGGTCATGCACCGTGGCAAAGGAAGCAAAATGGTTCTATACTACCTCAAGGGTGAAGAACGACTAGTTACACAAGAAGAGAAGGACCTTGGTGTTGTTATAGACATTGAGTTAGCCTTTCATAAGCATGTAGCTGCATCTGTCAACAATGCCAATCAGATGTTGGGTCTTTATCAAGAGGACAATTTCCATCATCACCAAGGAAACTCTCCCACTCTTCTTAAACTCCATGGTCCGACCTCTCAGAGAACATGGAAATTTAATTTGCCCTCGAAGATTTAAAGCAGATGCTGATAAAATGGAGAGGGTGCAACAGAGGGCAACGAAGAGAGTACAATAATTTGGTCAACTCTCATATCAAGAAAGATGCAGACAACTGGATATGTTCTCCCTTCACTACAGGCGACAACGAGGTGATCTGATTGAAGTCCACAAGATCATCAAAGGCCTAGTAGCTACAGACACTTCTTTGTTCCAGCATTACACCAAGCAGTTAGAGGACATTCTTTCAAGCTGTTTAAGGAATAGCCTTCCTCAGTCAGTTGCAGTCGCACCGCCACTTAAAATATTTCAGAGGAGGTCGGACAAACATTGATCATCTTCTCACCAAATTCTACCCTGACTATCCGACATTCATGCACATGCCTTGCAATGAGTTATATTAAGGTAGATTGACATATATATACCCACCCTTATGAAGGAATGATCTGAAGATTTGACAGGACTACCTTCTACTTCCATATGATCATGATCAGTATAAATGTTAAATAAATATGGCACTTGTATAATCCAATTGATTCTGAAGCAACCAATTCATCTCTGATAAGTAACATTTTCCATGAGAGAGGAGCTACTACTTAGCAAAGAATACATGAGTGGTTAGGCAAGTGCTCTTCTCCAATGCCCTTCTGGAACATAGTTGAAGTAGGTAAGGCCTTGGATCCAAAACATGGTTTTACTCAACTGAATGAAGCAGTGCTGAAACAAAAGAATGAAATTACAAAAGGAAAGGTAATAGCGAGATGAGTTGTAACCTACAAACAAGAGGTACTGTATTAATCTCGTTCTTTAAGAAGGGAAATCCGACTGAGATTTCTGGCGTTATGTTAACTCAAAAAAAGAAAGCAGTGGTTCTTTGGTTACCATGAATGTCACATTTTGATTTCAACAACAAACATTCATTTAATATCTCGTAAGCCTTTGTTTAGCACATGGACCAAATTCACTGCATTCTCCCCATCTCGAAAGTTTTACTCATCCTTTCACGGGTTTAACCTGTTCAGTGGCCGAATGACACAAGTAGATCGGCGGTATTGGGGGTTGAACCTCGGCAAACAATTGCTCGTTGATGCTGTCAGTCACAATTGGAGCCTCAACAGGGATTCCGCAGTCCTCTGCAGCAGATGTAAAGATATGAGTGGTTATTCCTTAGGTATAAGTTGGTCCAGATTACACGTGTTCTGTAGGCATTGCGTTACTGGCTTTGTCACGACCCAGGAAGTCGCCTGGAGGTGCCAAGTGCCACGTGGACATGGTGGTCTCCCTGCCATCAGGGAGTTGAATGTCGGCGGTCGGTGTACTCAGGGTTTTCCTCCAGTTCGAGAGACTCAATGTCGATTTTTTTAAGGGTTCCTTACTATCAGTCAACTGCAACAAATACCTACTTATTTTGATGAGACAGTATGAATCGTAATTAACACTCCACCGCACGTCTGCCTTCCCTTCCCCTCAACTCACACTTACCTCCTCCCAAATCCCTTCCCACCTCCTCCCAAACTCTCTTCTCCCCCCCTCCATCCCCATAAAAATAAAACTGTAGACGTTTATAAGCATTATAGCTGAAATGCGTTAAGCACTAGAATCTCTTAACCTTAACCGAATTTCAAAATTTAAACTGCGGAATTGAACTTTGCAGCAGTTCTGACTGCGAAAGAAAAATGTTCATTTGTATCCACTTGTGCAAAAGCAAGTCCCGTGAAAGGGACTTGCTTTTGCCGTGAAACCGTGAAAGGATGAGTCAAACTTTTAAGATGGGGAGAATGCAGTGAATTTGGTCCATGTGCTATGCAAAGGCTTACGAGATATTAAATGAGTGTTTGTTGTTGAAATCAAAATGCGACATTCATGGTAACCAAAGAACCATTGCTTTCTTTTTTGAGTTCACATAACACTTGTGCATGAGCAGCAAAAGCAAGTCACTTACAAACTAAACATGCCCCAAGGGCGAGTTCCTTTTAAATGAACAGCAAGACATTTAGAGTTGGTCAGTAAAGCGTGCCCATTGCTTTTCTGATGGACGGATAGGCAATACATCGACTGATAAAGCTTTGACAAATTGTCATTCAAACGGCTGGAGACGGTTTGGAACTATTTTGGAAAGGTTAAAGTAGACGGTTCGAAAGTTGCATGCTCACTTTGTTCAATAGACCTTGCTCATTACTGTAATACGTCCAATATGCTCAAACATTTGAAAACCAAACATCAGAGAGAGTACCTGGTAGTGACGGTTGAGAATACGGATTCAAACAAAACCAATGTCTGCAACAGCAACAAGTTCCCTTTCGCAATCAACGATGGAAAGCACTCCCCCCCCCCTCCAGTATGCTGCCTTCCCTTTCCCTCATACTGTCTTCCCTACCCTCCCCACACGCAGCCTTCCGTCCTGCTCATGCTGCCTTTCCTTCCCACCCCTCCTAGTTCCTCACCCTTCCTCGCTCCGCTCTTCCTCTTTCTTTCCCATCCCCATCCTCACTCTTCCTTCCCTCCTCACCCTCCTCTTCCTCACTCTCTTCCTCTCTCTCTCTCCCTCCCTCGCCCCGCTCCTCATCCCACATCCCTCTCCCTCTCGTTCCACCCTCCCATTCGTGCCTCGTTTCTCCTCCCACTCCCAATTCGCTCCCTCCTCCTTCACTCCTCCCACTTCCCACTAATCTTTCTCCCCCATCCCCTCCTTCTCTCTCTCTTTCTCTCTCCACCTCTCTCTTTCTCCACGCCCCCACCCTCACCTCTTTGTATTCCCATCAGCGAAGTGACAGGTGGTACTTGCTAGGACGTATCTCATATGAGTTAATATAGCAGATATACCAAGTTCCCGACGCGAGTCTTGAGGAGGCACTCGGCCAGAGAACCAGCATACAAAATGAGCTTGTTCTTTTTACAAGACATGTTGGAATATTTAATTGTGTTTTTGTTCGCTTCACAAAAACCACAACTACATTCGGTCAAATAACATTGAATGTCGAAAGCAATTGCTATCAAAGGAGGCAGCCGCCTTCACATTCCTTGTGTGGGACCACAAACACTATGATATAACCTCCAACCTAAAGGCACCAGGCTGGCATTTTGAGTCGGTTCTTATTCTTTTCGAAGTTGAACGCAAACCTGACAGCTCAGCTCGCTATTTAGTACATTACCAACATCAGTCCTACTTGCCTTCAAATTATAAGTATGTTCAATATTTAACATATGTTTATAATTTAACATAGCAGCTGAGACTTTGGAGGACTTTTACTTTGATTTGGTCTCAAAATTCCATCGCTCAGGCTCAAGAGTCTGTGACTCAGATTTCATTTCACCAAGTCTAGACTCTTGTATGTATACGTACCTGTGAACAATATAATCAACAAAATATCAGCAGGGAAAGTTTTAAGAGGAGATAAAATACAATTATTACATTTTGCAAATAAAACGAAGCAAAGTGAAATGCAGTCAAAGCTATTAATGCAATGCAAATGAAGAAAATCAGGAGGGGTGTCTTAGCTACTTGACATCCCACTGTTCTGACTACATTATGGAACTGAATATGGGTTGTTCAGACCACCTGCTTTTACTCGCCATTCAAACCCCACTGACTTGCCCTTTAACACGCCACTCATATTGTGCGCTGCGTAATCTTGAACTGAAGGTGGCTGTCATCATAAATCATTCATCCCCTCACCTTTAAATTAAATCATTTTAAGACCTGGAGCTCATAATTCATCAGCATCCAAGAGTTACGTCTATCATGGGGTGCAAGTGAATGGATGAAGTGATCATGAGAGTGCATGTTAGGGGGTACTACCTGGCTTCCTTTTCAATCCTCTTGTAAGGTGTGAACTTTATAATGATGTCTGGATTGCATTGTACAAAAATACGTTTGATAGTGTCACTTTAAGAAAAAAAAATTTGTGCAAAATCTTGACTCAGAGAAGAGCGATGTGGTGGAGGGCAAAAAGACAAAGAACTGAGAGTGGGGCCATGAGGTCACAAGTGGATGCAACAAGCAAGGGAAAATAATGAACCTGCAGGAAAGGAGAGAGAGAGGGATTGAGGGAACACAATTACCTCCAAGTAAAAGGGTTGGGTTAGGTTGGGCTAATGGGGATAGAAAAGATCATGGGTAGGGATGGGAATGGCATGAGATGGCAGTGCAACGCCAGCTTGACATACTGACGGAAAGAATGGTATTGAAATGCCTGGTGAAGGGAGTTCAACAAACTGTTCTGGTTTATGGTGTCTTCCTGAGTGCATCCAATTTTACCATTTGCTTGAAAACTTCCTCAAAAGTTAAGAATACCATATCAGATCTGTCTTGTCGAACTGTTATTGTTTGTTCCCTGTCCTGATGGAAGTGTGAATCCATTCCTGTCATTTTTTTTTT
>CM068961.1:20358713-20369619 GCA_035128595.1 Eptatretus atami | reverse complement strand
AGAGAGATTCCTCTCCATGGTATCCAAAGCCATCTCCACTCATGGCTCGCAGACTTCCTCTCCTGTTGCAGTCAACGTGTGGCCTAAGTGGAGTTCTTTCATCCCTCTGCCTGTCCAGGCTGGAGTTCCTCAAGCAGCGTTCTGGGCCTGTTCTTTTTCTGGTTTTCATCAATGACTCTCCGACTCTCTGGAAAATCCTCTATATCTCTTTGCTGATGACTCCACCCTCTGCCGTACCATCGGTCATCCTCAGACAGGCACAGCAGCAGCTTCTCGCTCACTGCTGATCTGGATAAAATCACAAACTGGTCCAACACGTGGAACATGTCTTTCAATCCGGACAAATGTCACACTCTCACTATGTCTCTCCGAAAGGACCGTCTAGAACCACCCCCCCCATCCACTTCTCAACAATCCTCTGTAAGAATTCCTTTCTTTCAAGCTTCTGGTCTCACCTATCTGCCATGACCTTCCTGGGAAAGCCACATTTCAAACCTCGCCTCCAAAGCCAGTCGCCGATTGGGAATCCTCCGTCGTGCAAAGTCCTTCCTCGCCCACCTGAGTCCTGACCACTTATAAAGCTTTCGTCCACAGCCTGATGGAGTACTGTCTCCCCCTCTGGGATGGTGCTCCTGCCTCTCACTTCTCGGATTCATGCTGTGGAAACCAAGGCATTTCGGATCATTGGCATCTCCCGCAATGAGACTGAGTCTTGGGCCTCTCACTCTCTCACCGCAGGCTGGTCAGTGTCTTTCTGTCTTCTACCGCTCCTCTCCAGCCTCGCCCCCCCCCCCTCGTTCTCTCTGCGATTTGTCCCGACCACTTTTCCGCAGGGCGCTCAAGGTTCGCCAACAACCCCCTTCTGGTAAAACTACAAATCACGAATCACTGCTCACCTTCACTCTTTCATTCCTCTTTTTTCCCGCCTTTGGAATAAACTCCCTCCATCTATTCAATCCCATTCTTCCTCCAGGCCTTCAAAACAGCTGTTCACCACCACCTCTTATCATCCCCCATCCAAATCCTCGATCTTTTCTACTCCCGATAATCCACCCAAGCCCACCTCCTTCAAATTCCCTGCTTTCCTTCCTGAAAGTCCCTATAATGTCCATCTTGATATTCCCCATGTTCCCCACCCCATCGCTCTCCCTTCCACAGACTCCTAATGTCCCTGTTCCCCCACTGTATTGTCCTCCCTCTCCCCCCTCTTGTCTCATGCCCCCCTTGTGGTGCATTGTGTGTTAGCTCTCACACGAGCCTCGACAAGGTAATACAAACCAGAAAAAGAACAGGGCCCAGAACGCTGCCTTGAGGAACTCCAGCCTGGACAGGCAGAGGGGATGAAAGAACTCCACTTAGGGCCACACGTTGACTGCAACAGGAGAGGAAGTCTGCGAGCCATGAGTGGAGATGGCTTTGGATACCATAGGAAGAGGTTTGGTGAGTAGGGGCAGGGTGCCGACCGTGGTCAAAAGCACGTGATATGTCCTGGGATATCGGGCTCGGATTTCCTGTCTGGCATTGAGGCTCCATCCATTGTTGGGAGAGCAGAGCCATATCCAGGGTAGAGTGAACCTGGTCTGAAACCAATTGTTGATCGGAAATCAAGCCATTGGAGAAGAGGAAGGGATTTAATGTGCTGAATGCGATGATGGATTCCATAACCTTGCTGATGAATTGTGAGAAGGCTGATTTGGTCTTGGTTGCAGGGATCTGTTTTTTTGCACCTTTTTTATGCCGGGCATCTGTTTGCTGATTTTCCAAGCAGATGGCAGATGACCTTGAGAATTGAGAGGGTGAATAGAACAGAGAGAGGCGTGAGCAAGAGCGAAGAGCAGTTTTTTAGGACACGTGGTGCTGAATGCCGTCTGGACCGGTTTTGCAGGAAGTCGTGAAAGTCGAGTTTTGACAGCAAGCTCTCCACCTTGTCGGAGAAAAAGGACACAAGAGTGCAGGTGACAGTTGGGTGTGACTAGGGGTAAGGTGACGTAGAAAGCGCATGGTGGTTTGGACACAAGATTAGTATGCAAACAGCGAGTTTAGTGCATTCAGCTTTTCACGTTGCGGTACAGCCAGTGCGCCATTTGAGGTGAGGGAGGGGATGGAGGGGGAACATCACCAGAACAGATTTGATTAGAGCACCACCAGGATTCTTGAGCAGGAAGGGAGAGAGGGTTTGCAGAAGTTCAGACGAGCTGAGAAAGAATTTGTTTTCTGTCTCTCCTGACGGGAGTATACACACTTGTTCCCGCAGCCTTTAACGGAAGGAACTGAGATTACCGTAGTTGGGTTTGCTTTCATGAGGCAAAGGCAACTTGTTTCAGACAACTGCCTCGCCACAACCTTCCAGTGAACCAAGGGGCGGGAGGAAGGGTAAAAGGACAACTGAAGACAGAGGGGATAAATCTTCTGCATGAAGCGGAGAGCAAGTTTCTTTGAACAGATTCCCAGGAATGAGTTGATGTTGGAGAAGTAGCGAGAGGAGAACCAGTCTATAAGTTGTGATTGGCTGCTTGAGACCCTGCAGTCCGGCTTGAGTGAATGCAGACTCGACGGCAAATGAGGTGTTATCTGAAATAGCCAGAGAGATGTCCACTTTGACAAGGACGTGGTCAGAAGAACCCGATTGGAGCAGAAGGCAGAACAGCAGATATTGTCAGGGAAATTTGTCAAAATAAGAAATCCAGAAGAGATTGAGTACCATTTGGGTTGAGAATCCGGGTGGGAAGTTGACCGATTGAGTTCAGTCCCCCAATGAGTCGCAGACAGCTTTTGCTGAGTGCATGAACGAGTGAGAGAGGTACCCTACCGAGCCAACTGGCATGAATTGACAATTGAGTCCGCCACATAATGAGGAAGAGAGAGTTTGGATTGAGCAAGATAAAGTTGGTCCATGTTTTCGATAGCTGAAGGTGTAGAATGGAGTCATCACTGTTAGGTGGACGGTAACAGTACACAATATAAACATGAGGTGGGGGTGGTGGGGAAGCCGTAGCCAGAGGTATTCCTGGGGTGTGGGGGAGTGGGGTAGTGCATGAAAAGAGAAGAAACGCTGTAACAGTTGGATTTTTTAGGCAAAGGGTATGAAAGGAAAGGTCGAATTTGAGACAAGTCCCCTGTTTACTAGTGGAAGAGTGGTTACATTGTGATACAGTAAAGAGTACCACACGTGTTGAAAGAGGAAGATGAATCATTATAAGATAGTTCGTTTTTATTCTCTTCTTATTATTATTATTATTGTTATTATTATTTTATTATTATTATTGTTGAGAAGTTTTTCCAATTTGATTAGGTCATGGAAGTGTAGAAAAAATCCGTGGAAGGTGAATGGTGAATTGGATCGTAAACGCAGGGGGGTGTAAACAGATCACCGTGGTTACGGGAGAAAGCACATGGCTCTGGAGGTGTATAGTCAAAAGTGAAATTAATTTATTTAAATAAGGATGCGTAACATTCGGAAAATGGGAGGTGGAAAGTAAAATCGTGGAGTATTGTGGTGAATTGGACGGTAAAATGCAAGTGTTGAAGCTGGCTTGGGTCGATGCAAAGTACCAGAGAAGAGTAGAGAAGAGAGACACGTGGTTACAGGACGGTTGTAGAGATCGAAAGCGATACAAGGAAGATTACTATTTTTTTGACTGTATTTTTTGAAGAACAGTAAGATTCAGGATGGAAGGTTGTAGATCGGTAAGAAAATTGTGAAGGTAATGGTGAGAGAAGGTCCAAAGCTAGTAGAATAAAGATGGTGTGGCGGCAGGAGGAAGAAGAGGGAGGATGAAGAAGAAGAAGAAGAAGAAGAAGAAAGAAGAAGAAGAATCGAGATTGTGAAGTGTGCAAGGAACAAGGTTAGTTTTATTTTATTTTATTTTGATTTACGACAGAAATTGAGTGTTTTAGTTGGGAGTAATGGGGAGTTGGGAAAGTGGGGAAGATAGAAAATTCGAAGGTAATGGTTGTGAAAATACAAATAAACAATGATCATACACCGAGGGGGACGATGGGTAGGCCCTTCAAGCACTCGGTAAACAAGTCGAAGCGACAAAGGTCACAAAAATAGCACGATTTTTGAACAAAACCGAACTAGGAACACACAGTAAATGCAGGTAAGAAAACAAGCAGTTAAACGGACAGATAACGACCCGAAACTTAAACTTTGGAGATCGACAAGCAGAGAGCCCTGAAGGAAAGACCTTGCCAAGTCTAACCCAGAACCGGAAGTCTCAAATCTACATACTTGTGAGTTATTGGCCATGTTGTAACTAGTTTTTGGGTGTGTGGTTAATCTTAAGGCCTCGGCTAGGCGCCTTTAATCATGAGTATTAGTCCTTGCCAACGTATTTTCCCTTTTTTACCTCCACCACCAAAGTTGAAGGAGGTTATGTTTTCAACCCCTGTCTGTTTGTCTGTTTTGTTTTGTTTTCTGACTGTGTGCAGGATATCTCAAAAAAAGTTCTGGACGATCCAGATGAATTTGTGGAGCAGGTTGGGGGTGTGAGAAAAGGAACAACTGATTAGAATTTGGTGACGATCCCTATCGGAATCCAGTACTACTCGAATTTTTAAGTAATTCTTCACCATTGAGAAGATTGGGCCAAACGATATATAATCACAAATGTCTTAAAAGTGTGGATGGATTCAGTCGAAACTTGGTGATACTTGGGTGTGTGACGAGAAAAAAACACAATTTTGTGTAGATCCGGATCTGAAATAATTTTGGTAAGTGATTTTCACGCATTGGAGAGATAGGGCTAAACCGATATATAGCATGATATCATACAGTTGTGGACAGATTCGGAAGTAACTGGGTGGACAGGTTTGGGGGTGTGACATCAGATGAAAGTGATTCGATTTTAGTGAAGATGCCGAATCCAGAATACGAGATTATTTAATTTTAAAAGCGATTGTCTCCATTGAGAGAATAGGGGCAAAAACGACATATGGCACGATTTTCAAAAATGTATTGGCTCGATACAATATTTCTTGTGATAGGAATTGTGGGGCAGAGGTTGCGCTCCACTGAGTGCCAAATATATTTTTTTTTTAAAAGAGAAGGCACTTCAAAGCAAAAGTAACAGCTAGATCCGATCTCGCTAATTGAGCAAAAAGCGAGAGCAGACCCGTCTCAGCCAACGTTTCACCCGGCTTCGTAGCCGGCTTTCATCAGGCACAATAACTTTTCATTTTGAAGCAGCCTTCTTCTTCTTTAAAAAAATGTGATCCCATCACCCCATATTATATTTATATATATATAATATATATATGTATCTTATATTATATATATGTATAATATATATATTTGACAGCCCTCCCCACGCTCCCTCGAGCCGGAAGAAGCCTGTATAAAGCAACCCAAGAAGGCCTACCACAGGTAGCGTGTGCTGGGAAGTGTCCAATTAATAATTTATATAACCCAGCCACCTGGGTTTTAGTTGTTCGGTGAAGCTGATTGGCTATTTCCTCCATTCACAAGTGAGAGATGTGGGTGGGGTCTTTCTTTTTTATTTGTGTTACAATTTTTTTTTACATATATATTTTAAATATATGTACATAATTTATGTATATAATAATATATATGTACATATATAATGTATATAGCCATAAGGTAATAAGGCTCATATGGAGCGTCACTCAACGCACATGGACATACTGAAAGACAAACGTCCACAGAGCTTGGAAAATACCATCACCTCCTGGGGGCTTGGGGAGTGCCATCAGATTTCTTTATACACAGGCTAAGATTTGTTTGAGTTTAACCTTGGAGGAAGAAGGTTTTGGAAGAGCGAGTGCACCTGGAGGAGTTGGGAAATGTATAGGGCTGAGTTAAGAAGTGCAACACCAAGAGGAGACTCCACCGAAAATAGACCCTGCAATCCTGTCTACAAATACGAGCATGTATCTGTGTTTCAAGCCTCCATTGAGGAAGATGTCCATGATGGTGAGGGTTTAAGATTAAATAGAAACTAAGAAAGACAATCTTAAGTGGGAAGCGCAAGCCCATGTATGAGGAGCAGTGTTCCATTTGACTGATGAAAAGCCTGCGGTTTGGTACGGTGTTCTAATTTTTCAAGGAAGTGACTTGATTGACTGAAATCCACAGTCCCGATGCCTTACTTTGGTGGAACAGCTCAGGAAGGTGATGGTTGAATAGTAGGCCCAAGACATATCAAGACTCGGATCTATTTTAGTTAAGCTGAAAATGGAATACATCATGAGTTGTTTGATGATTTCTTCCTGGAGTGGACCAGTGCTTAGACTGACAATTTTCCAGGATTGAAAGACATCTGTAATTGTAGACCAGCATCTAATCAATTCCCAGATCAGTAGAGAGCAATGCACGCTGCAGTCGACCTCACAGTGAAGATGAGGCACTGGTACTCTACAATGTGCAGTCCATCTACACAAAAGGTGAAGAGCGGTTTTTCAAAAGCGATTCGAGAAGTAATGAGGAACAGACTGGGGCCAAAGGCATTCATTAACCTTGGTTGCCTCTATCCTCCATGGGAATCGGGGATGGTTCATTTGATAACCGAGTCGAGATATTCTGCCCCTTACTAACCTCCTTCCAGTTTATGCCGTTTGAAGTTGAGTAAGGGTATAGTGAACATACAGGCGTCAAACTTGACAAGACACCATCATTCTCTGATGAAGGAGCTGGTTGGAGTCAAGGCCTAAGACTGGCAAGATGATTTCTGGCTTGCTTACGAATGGACGTCCAGCTTTTTGTGAATCCTTCATGAGGACCTTAAAGTTGTCCATCATTTGTGTTTAGCCTTCATGTTGGAGAAAGCAAGGTGCCTCACGAACAACCCCACACAGGATTCAGTGTATCCATGATGGCAGGATGGATAGATAGCCACAATTCTTGTGGGATTCAACTGTGCATGAGAGGGATAGTCTTGATACTGTGAAAACATTCCCAGGGTCGCGAATCAATACAGATCTGTGGAAACAGCAGTTCAATCATTTTCCTCGTGAGTGGGAGATTTAAGTCCCTGCCGTTTGAATGGTTGAACTCGGCATATTCTGCAGAGTTGAGGTTCTTCCCTACAATAGCCAAAGAGACTGTTGTGTTTTAAACATAACTGGTGGAGAGGAGCCAAAGGGGCAAGGTGAGAAACAACAGATTTGGATCGAAACTTTGTCATTATCAGGTCCAAGAAGGAGGACGTACGGTTCACCAGAGATGAGGAACAGTGCTTTGTGATGGGATGGGTATAAAGTTGAATCCAATTTAAAGGAAATTGAGTGTAAGTTAATATGTAGTCATCAACAATCGGTGAATGATACACAATACAGTGCAAACAAATATTTAGTAGTTGCAGGGGGAAATGTGCGGCCAGTGGTTTCGGGGTTGTTTGCATTGCCCAATGGATAATGACAAATGGAGTTTTGACATAGAAAGAAATACCACTAACTGAGACGGAGGATTTGTCAAAACAGGTAGACAACTATAGAAGGGCACTCGTAGAGGCATACTTTACCAGGCCTAAACACTTAATGATTTTTATCCCCCACTGATAGGCCATAATGCATCTGGACCCTCCAAATCTCTAATCAGCTTTGTTAATTTCAACTGCCCAACTCATGCACGTCGTTTTTTTCATAATCTGTCCCCCAACTTTTGAGAGATTGTGCATGTGTCGTTTTTGCCCTATCGTCGAAATGGGGAAAGAAATCACTTAAAAAATATTGTATCCGAATCCTGCATCCTCATCATCACCCGCCTTGTCATACACCCAACCTCCCACAGATTTTTCCCAAACGATTCACACATTTTGAAGATATCCTGCTCACAGACACGACGACCAAGACAGAACAGATGTAGTTGAAAACACAAACCCGTCGTCCAGCTTACGGTGCGGAGGCTAATCAACCTGGGAAAACACAGCGCAATAGGAATCCCTCTTGTGAGATACGTTTTTTTTTTAAGCACACAATATTCGAAGCTGCAGTCATGACCGAGATTGGAAATCAATGAACATTGTGTATTGGTGGACCACACTATTATGAAGGGTGAAGGGAAAAGGAAGCTGAAGGGATTGAAATTGTGGGTGGGTGGTTCTTGGGGTCATAAATATTAGACGAGACTGATCCGTGGCGGTATCCAAGACAATCTGTTTGTAATTTTGGAGAATTAGCTTTTGAATTAAGCCAAATAAAACTGCATGGAATTATTATAAGGAGACATAAGCCAACACCGATTCATATCAAAAAGAGCATAGAGATTGCACGACCCTCGCCAGACTTGTTTGTGTGGTATATTTTGTATGGCAATAAGTGAAGGATGTACATATGTAAGGTCGTTTGATTGCAAATGAAAGGTTCATGGTTAGTTGTAAATGTCTGAAGATGAAAGGTCTGAAAAGTTGTTATGGTCAAATGGTCTAAAAGGATCTTAAAACAATCTAAAAGGGTCAAAGGTTCAAAGGGTCTACAAGGGTATTAAAAGGTGTGAAGGGACTAAGGGTAGAAAGGAGTCTAGGTCTTCAGGGTTCCTTCAAGGGTCAGAAGAAACTCGAAAGGTGTCATGGGGTCTTAGGAATCTCAAGGGTTTGTTACAGTTTTAAGGTTCTTTAATAGTTCTAACAGGGTCTTCGGTGTCCTCTAGTGTTTAATAAACAGGGTCTATAGGTTATACAGGGTCTTAAAAGTCTTCAAAGTCTAGGGTCTAAGAGAGTTTTTAGGGTTATAGGGGGTCTTAGGGGGTTTTTTTAAAGCTTCTTAATCTAATTAATACAACATTACTCGCTTTCTGTCAGACAACAGACAAAAAACTGACTCTGGGTGCAGTTATTTATTGTTTTATCTTAACCATCTGCTCATGTACGAAGTAATTTTTTTGGTTTTTTTCAGCAGAATATCCCTTATCTATTTGTTTTCGGATCACTCAGTAAAATCTTTTAATTTTTTCATAGGTGGTCTACTTTCAAAAAGTAACCCAAGCATTTGTAGGGTTTTATTTCTGAAGAGGCGGCTGGAGCGAAATTAGTTTATTTGTCCACTGTGGACTGCATGCAAGATTTTAGTATATTTATTTATTTGTAAATCTATAAGGTAATATTAGAAGATAATATATAATAATGAATGATCACAATATTCGGTGGTGTAATGGTTAGCAAGCCTCAGCCCAAATTGGAAAGGCGGCGGTGTTCAAACGTCCGCAGAGTTTACAACCAAAAGACCTTTAAAAAATGGGAGGTGCTTGCTTCCTTGCTTGATACTCAGCATTGAAAGGATAGAGCATGGGACAAACAACCATAAGTTTGGCAACTAAAAGCACAGGCTTTGATGGGGCCCAATGGCGTTGAGGTTTCCTGTAAGGGAACCATATTAAATGTGCCAAGTTCATCGCAGGTAACGCAAAAAAAACTGACAACATAAATATCGACCTCAGAACAACAACTACAGTAGCGAGAAACAACAAAGTATCTTACAAAACTTTGGAGAAGAGAGTACTCACAGTACATGTTCGTTTCAGTTTGCGGAATTGTAAGCCGTCCCACAATCAAGAATTAATCAACATGCTAAAATATCAAAACGAAAGGGATACTCCTCACTTATCCGCAATGTTGTTTCGACAAAATCTGTGTGTCCTCGACAATGTAGTTTTCTGAGACGAGAGGAGGTGGCGGGGGCCCCCCCCCCTGATTGCTCAACCAGTGCACAGCATGGCAACTGTAGGTTGACCAAGTATGTTGAAAAGTTCAAAGACTCCTGAAGTCTTAATTTGTAACACAAACACCCAAATTTCGAGGAAAAGGTGCGAAAGAAGATGGCTACACATGAGATCGAACAAAGCAAACTAATGCAAACCCGAATGATTGCAAGAAGACAAAGGAAAAATAGAAAGTGAAATGTCACATTATACACGACAATACTTGGGAGAACGACAAACGAGCGTGGGACAGATTGAGAAATAAATAAAATGGCTCCATTGGAAGTGGCTTAGAAGAGGTAAGCTTAACTGGGAGAGGAGAGAGAGAGAGAGAGAGGGAGAGAGAGAGGAGGGAAAGAGAGAGAGAGAGAGAGAGAGAGAGAGGAGAGAATCATAATAAAATAAATAAATGTCCAGGACCCAAGGAATACTATATAATCTATACCAATGGCTGATGAGATATATCGTATGGAATCATCGGACAGGTGACGGGGTGTAGATTTTGGGCAAAATAGAACCAAAGAAAGCATGACTAACGCTTTTTCCCCAGGATGTACAAAATCTGTTTTTAGAACAGCTGGAACACACAAAAACCCAACAGGTTTGTGGAGTAATCCATAGCATGAGTGCCAAAAACTTCAATATCAGTCCTCAGAAAAATAATCGAAGGCACTGAACCAAAAGCATTGTTGAAATCGAAGGACATAGCGCTCACGTACGACCTGAAAACCATCCATAACGCATGGACATTATAAACAAAGCATTTGTGACTGGACATAGTACTCAGGTAAGAAAAGGAAAAGATGGCATTGCCAATCAGGCATCAGTATCCAGGACTTTGATCTAATAATGTGGAAATCAGGAAAATAACCAACTACCCAAATATCTGAAAATGAAAGTTAAGAGAACCTGGAACATGAAGAGCAAACCGATCATTGTGCCAGTGATAGATGGACCAACGAGAGTGATTAAAAAAGACAGGAAACTCACTGGAATGACAAACCCAAACAAAATACGACAAACAAAACTTCATGGAGGTAGATACTTTTAAATGGGGCAAATATATGAAGGTCTGGGAGGATTCCACCTACCCACATTCTGAAACTGCAATGGAAGATTACAACCATAGGGATGCCTTTGGAATTTATTAATAGCATTTTTGCCAAGTTAATGCTCGGTACAGAGGGAAAGATAATGATAAGATTGTGTATAGTTCTGTAAACTTTTCTCAAGATCCACAGAACTTGGTTT
>CM068961.1:20346118-20358358 GCA_035128595.1 Eptatretus atami | reverse complement strand
GAGGGTAGATACACACTTGTTCCGAGCTTTACGGAAGGAACTGAGATTACCGTCAGTTGGGTTTGCTTTCCATGAGGCAAAGGCAACTTGTTTCAGGACAACTGCCTCGCCACAACCTTCAGTGAACCAAGGGCGGGAGGAAGGGTAGGACAACTGAAGACAAGAGGGGATAAATCTCTGCATGGAGGGAGATCAAGTTTTTTGAAAGAAATTCCAGGATGAGTTCGATGTTGGAGAAAGGTACGAGAGGCAGACCAGTATATAAGTTTGATGGCTGCTTGGAGACACCTGCCATGGCTTGAGTGAATGACCAGATCACTCGACGGCAATGAGGTGTTATCTGATAATAGCCAGAGAGAATGTCCATCTTTGACAAGGACGTGCGTCAGAAGAACCCGATTGGAGCAGAGGAGAACAGCAGATATTGTCAGGGAAATTTGTCAAAATAAGAATCCAGAAGAGATTGAGTCCATTGGTTGAGAATTCCGGGTGGGAAGTTGACCGATTGAGTCAGTCCCAATGAGTCAGCAGACGGCTTTTGCTGCAAGTGCATGAACGAGTGAGAGAGGTAGCTCACGCGAGCCAAGCTGGCATGAATTGACAATTGAAGTCCGCCACATAATGAGGAAGAGAGAGTTTGAGCACCCTTGCCAGAGATAGAGTTGGTCCATGTTTTCGGATAGTGGAGGTGTAGATGGGAAGTCATCACTGTACTAGGATGACCGGTTACAAGTAACAATATACACACATCGAGGTGGGGTGGTGGGGAAAAGCCCGTAAGCCAAGAGGTATTGCCTGGTGGTGTGGGGGAGTGTGGGGTAGTGCATGAAAAGGGAAGAACACGCTATAAACAGTTGGATGTGTGTTTTAGAGGCAAAGGGTATGAACGGAAAGTCGAATTTGAGAACAAGTCCCCTGTTTAATAGTGGGAAGAGTGTTACATTGTGATACCAGTAACGAGTACGCACAACGTGTTGAAAAGGAGGAAGGATGAAATCATTATAAGATGTTCGGTTTTTTAATTCTCTTCTCTTATTATTATTATTGGGTTATTATTATTTATTATTATTATTGTTTGAGAAGTTTTTCCATTATGATTAGGTCATGGAAGTGTAGAAAAAATCGTGAAGGTGAATGGTGAATTGGATCGATAAACGCAGGGGGTGTAAACAGATCACCGTGGTTACGGGAGAAGCACATGGCTCTGGAGGTGTGATAGTCAAAAGTAATTATTTATTTAAATAAGGATTTGCGTAACATTCGGAAAGGGAGGTTGGAAAGTAAAATCGTGGAGTATGTGTGGTGAATTGGAACGGTAAAATGCAGTGCTTGAAGCTGGCTTGGGTCATGCAAACGTAAGAGAAGAAGAGAGAGAGACAGGTGGTTACAGGACGGTTGTAGAGATCGGAAAGCGATACAAGGAAGACTTACTATTTTTTTTGATGTAGTTTTTTGGAAAGAACAGGTAAGATTCAGAATGGAAGGTATGTGAATTCGGTAAGAAATCTGTGAAAGGTAATGGTGAGAGGGGTCCAAAGCTAGTAGAATAAAGATGGTTGGCGGCAGAGAGGGAAGAAGAGGGAGGATGAAGACAGAGAAGAAGAAGAAGAAGAAGAAGAAAAAATCGAGATTGTGAGGTGTGCAGGAACAGGTTAGTTTTATTTTATGTGCTTAGGTTGTTGATTTAACGACAGAATATTGACAGTGTTTTAGTTGGGAGTAATGGGGACGTTGGGAGAAGTGGGGAAGATAGAAATTGAAGTAATGGTGTGAAAATACAAATAAACAATGATCATACACCGAGGGGGACCGATGGGGTAGGCCCTCAGCATCGTGTAAGACAAGTCGAAGCGAAAAGGTCACAAAATAGCACGATTTTTGAAAACAAAACCGAACTAGGAACACACAGTAAATGCAGGTTAAGAAAACAAGCAGTTAAACGGACAGATAAGACCCGAAACTTAACTTTGAGATCGACATAGCAGAGGAGCCCTGAAGGAAGACCTGCAACCAAGGCTAGACCAGAACCGGAAGTCCTCAAATCTAAACATACTTGTATTTGGACCATGTTGTAACTAGTTTGGGTGTGTGGTTAATTTAGCCTCGGCTAGGCGTTTAATCTGAGCTATTAGTCCTTGCCAACGTATTTCCTTTTTTACCTCCACCACAAAGTTGAAGGACGGTTATGTTTTACAACCCCTGTCTGTTTGTCTGTTTGTTTGTTTGTCTGACTGTGTGCAGGATATCTCAAAAAAGTTCTGGACGACCAGATGAATATTGGTGAGCAGGTTGGGGGTGTGAGAAAGGAACAACTGATTAGAATTTGGTGATCGATCCCTATCGGATTCCAGACTACTCGAATTTTTAAAGTAATTCTTCACCATTGAGAGATTGGGCCAAACGATATATAATCACAATGTCATTAAAAGTGTGGATGGATTCAGTCGAAAACTTGGTGATACTTTGTGGTGTGTGACGAGAAAAAAAACTAATTTTGTGTAGTCGGATCTGAAATATTTTGTAAGTGATTTTTCACGCATTGAGAGATAAGGGCTAAAACGCGATATATAGCATGATATATACAGTTGTGGACAGATTCGGAAGTAACTGTGGACAGGGTTTGGGGGTGTGACCATCAGATGAAGTTGAT
Organism: Eptatretus atami; assembly: GCA_035128595.1. Lineage (NCBI taxonomy): Eukaryota > Metazoa > Chordata > Myxini > Myxiniformes > Myxinidae > Eptatretus > Eptatretus atami. The sequence continues at coordinate 20,355,708 of CM068961.1, read as the reverse complement.
TCGATTTTATGAGATCCGAATCCAGAATACGAGAATTATTTAATTTTTAAAAGCGATTCGTTCTCCATTGAGAGAATAGGGGCAAAACGACATATGGACGATAGTTGTCAGAAAAATGTATTGCGCGTCGAGTACTAGTTATATTTCTTCAGTGGATTCAGGAATTGTGGGGGCAGGAGGTATGCGCTCCAACTGAGGTGCGATATATAACTACAATCATATATTTTGATATTTTTAAACACGAGAAGGCACTTCAACAAAAGTAACAGCTAGATACCGATCTCGCTAATTTGAGCTAAAAAGGAGAGCAGACGCGTCTCTAGGCAACTTTCACCCGGTCGATGCGTAGCGGCTTCATCAGGCAGAACAATACTTTTCATTTTGAAGCACCTTCTTCTTCTTTAAAAAAGTATGTAATCCCAATCACCCAATATTATATATATATATATTATATAATAAATATATTACTGTATTACAAATATATATATATAGTATATTGTATATATTACTATATATTTTGACACCCTCCACCTCCCATCGCAAGCACAGGAAGAAGCTGTTATCAAAGCAAAGCCCAAGAAGGCCTACCAAGAGGTAAGCGTGTGGACTGGGAAGTGTTCCATATTAATAATTTTATATAAGACATCCCAGCACACCTGGGTTTGGTAGTTGATTTCGGGTGAAAGCTGTATTGGCTATTTCCATCATTCACAATGAAGATCGTGGCGGCTGGGTCTTTCTTTTTATTTGTGTTACATTTTTTTACATTATATATTTTAATATATGTACATATTTATGTATATAATAATATAGGTAGTACCATATATAATGTTATATCACATAAAGGTAATAAGGCTCATATGGAGCCTGTCACTCAAACGCACATGGACATAACTGAAAGACCAACATGTCCACAGAGGCTTGGAGAAATACATCACCTCCTGGGGGCTTGGGGAGGCCATCGAGATATTCTATACACAGGTAAGATTTGTTTGAGTTTAACTTGAGGAAGAGGTTATTGGAAGGAGCGAGTGCACCTGGCAGGAGTTGGAGAAATGTATACGGGGCTGAGTTAAGAGAGGTGCACACCAAGAGGAGACGTCACACGAAAAATTAGACCGTGCAAATCCATGTTCTACATTACGAGCATGTATCATAGTGTTTCAAGCCTCCATTGAGGTGACAGGATTCATGGATGGTGAGGGTTTAGATTAAATTAGACAACTAGAAAGGACAATCTTAAGTGGAAGCGCAAGCCCATGTAGTGAGGGCAGTGTTCCATTGACTGATGAACAAGGCCTGCGGTTGTACGGGTGGTTCTAAATTGTTTCAACGGGAGAGTGACTTGATTGACTGAAGATCCACAGTCCGATGCTGTACTTGGTGGACAGCTCAGGAAGTGATGGTTGATAGTAGGCCAAGACATATCAAGACTTGGCTTATTTTAGTAAGCTGAAAGGGAGGAATACATACATGAGTTGTTTGATGATTTCTTCTGAGTGGACAGGTGTTAGATCTGACAGATTTTTCAGGTTGAAAGACATTGTAATTCTGTCAGACAGGCATCTGATCAATTCAGATCAGTAGAGAGGCAAATGCAGCTGCAGTCTGACCTCACAGTGAAGATGGTAGGCATCTGAGTACGCTTCTACCAATGTGCAGTCCATCTACAAAAAGGTGAGAGCGAGTTTTTCAAAGCGATTCGAGAGTAATGAGGAACAAGGACTGGGGCCAAAGGCATTATTTACCGTTGGTGCACTCTATCCTCCATGGGAATCGGGGGATGGTTCATTTGATAACCGAGTCGAGATATTCTGCCCCTTACTAACCAGTCTTCAGTTATGGGCCGTTTGAAGTGAGTAAGGGATATAGTGAACAGACGAGGCGTCAAACTTGACAAGACCCATCATTTCTGATGAAGGGAGACTGGTGGAGTTCAGGCCTTAAGAACTGGCAAGATGATTTTTCTGGCTTGCTTAGAATGGACGTCCACTTTCGTTGTGATCCTTCATGAAGTGACCTTAAAGTTGTCCATCATTTGTGTTTAGCCTTCATGTTGGAGAAAGCAAGGTGCCTCAGCGAACAACCCCACCACGAGGATTCAGTGTATCCATGATGGCAGGATGGATAGATAGCCACATTCTTGTGGGATTCAACCTGGTCGCAGTGAGAGGGATAGTCTTGATACTGTGAAACATTCCCGCAGGTCGGAATCAATAACAGATCTGTGGAAACAGAGTTACATCATTTTTGTGAGTGGGAGATTTAAGTCCTGCAGTAGGAATGGGTGACTCGGGCATATTCTGCAGAGTTGAGGTTATCTTCCCACAATAGCAAAGAGACTGTGTGTTTTAAAATACACTGGTGGAGATGGAGCCAAAGTGGCAGGTGAGAAACAACAGATTGGATCGAAACTTTGTCATTATCAGGATCCAGAAGGGAGGACGTCGTTCACTGCAGAGATGAGAGGAACGTGCTTTGTGATGATGGGTATAGAGTTGATCCCAATTTAAGGAAACTTGAGGTGTAAGTAATATGTTAGTCATCAACAATCGGTGAATGATACACATATACAGTGCAACAAATATTTAGTAGTTTGCAGGGGGAAATTGATGCGGGCCAGTGGTTTCGGGGTGTTTGCATTGCCCAATGGATAATGACAAATGGAGTTTTGACATAAGTCAAAGAAATACCACTACTGAGACGGAGGGATTTGTAAAAACCGGTAGACATATAGAAGGCACTCGTAGAGGCATTACTGTTACCAGGCTAACACTTAATGATTTGTATCCCCCACTGGATAGGCCATATGCATCTGGACCCTCCCAAATCCCTCTAATCAGCTTTCTTTTCTCAACTGCCAACTCATCCATGTGTTTTTTTCATATCTGTCCCCCAACTTTTTGAGAGATTGTGCTATGTGTCGTTTTTGCTTCGTGAAATGGGGAAGAATTCACTTAAAAAATCTATTGTATCCTGAATCCTGATCTCATCATCACCCGTCCCTTTGTCATACACGCAACCTTGCCCACAAATTTTGTCCCAAAGATTCACAACATTTTTGAAGATTCCTGATCACAGACACGACAGACCAGACAGACAGATGTAGTTGAAAACACAACCGTCAGTCCACGCTTCGGGCGGAGGTAATCAACCTGGGAAAACACAGCGCAATAGGAATCCCTCTTGTGAGATACGTTTATTTTTCTTAATGCCACAAGATAATCATCGAAGCTGCAGTCATGACCGAGAGGAAATCGAATGAACATTGTGTATTGGTGGAACCACACTATTATGAAGGGTGAAGGAAAAAGGAAGCTGAAGGGATTGAAATTGTGGGTGGGTGTTCTTGGGGTCATATAATATTAGACGAGACTGATCCGTGGCGGTATCCAAGCAACAATCTGTTTGTAATTTTGGAAATTTAGCTTTTGAATTAAGCCAAAGAACAACTGCATGGATATATTATAAGGAGACATAGCCAACACCGATTCATATCAAAAAGAGCATAGAGAATTGCAGATACCCTCGCCAGACTGTTTGTGTTGGTATATTTTGTATGGGCAATAATGGAAGGATGTACTATATGTAAGAGTGTTGATTGCAAATGAAGGTTCATGGTATTGTAAATGTTGCAAGATGAAAGTCTGAAAGTTGTTATGGTCAATGGTCTAAAGGATCTTTAAAACAATTAAAGGGTACAAAGGTTCAAAGGGTCTACAAGGGTATTAAAGGTGTGAAGGGACATAAGGGTAGAAAGGAGTCTAAGGTCTTCAGGGTCCTTCAAGGATCATTTGAAGAATCGAAAGGGTGTCATGGGGTCTTAGGAATCTCAAGGGTTTGTTACAGGTTCTAAGGTTTTAATATTTCTAAAGGTCTTCCGGTGTCTCTAGTGTTTAATACAGGGTCTATAGGTTATACAAGGGTCTTAAAAGTCTTCAAAGTCTAGGGTCTAAGAGAGTTTTTAGGAGTTTACGGGGGTCTTAGGGTTTTTTAAGCTTCTAATATATTAATACACATATCGCTTTCTGTAAGACAACAGACAACAAAACTGCACCTCTGGTGATGCAGTTATTTATTGTTTAATATCTTAAACCATCTGCTCATGGTACGAAGTAATTTTTTGGTTTTTTTTTCAGCAGAATATCCCTTATCTATTTGGTTTCGGATCACTCAGTTCTTTTAATTTTTCATAGTGTCTACTTTCAAAAAGTACCCAAGCATTTGTAGGGTTTTATTGTCTGAGAGCGGCGGAGCGAAATTAGTTTATTTGTCACACTGTGGACTGCATGCAAGATTTTAGTATATTTATTTATTTGTAAATCTATAAGGTAAATATTAGAAGATAATATATAATAATGAATGATACAACAATATTCGGTGGTGTAATGGTTAGGCACAGCCCCAGCCCAAAACTTTCGGAAAGGCGGCGGTGTTTCAAACGTCCGCAGGTTACCCAAAAGATTTAAAAAATGGAGGTGCTGCTTCCTTGCTTGATACCTCAGCATATGAAAGATAGAGGCATGGACAAACAACATAAGTGGCAACTACAAGCACAGGCTTTGATGGGGCCCAATGGCGTTGAAGGTTCCTGGTAAGGGAACTCATATAAATGTGCCAAGTTCATCGCAGGTAACGCACAAAAAAACTGCACAACATAAATATCGACCTGCAGAACAACAACTACATAGCGAGAAACACAAAGTATCTACAAATACTTTTGGAGAAGAGAGTACTCACGTACATGTTACCGTTTCAGTTGCGGAATTGTAAACGTCCCACAACAGAATTTAATACAACATGCGTAAATATTCAAAACGAAAGGAACTCCTCACTATCGCAATGTTGTTCGCAAAATGCTGTAGGTGTCCTCGACAATAGTAGTATTTCTGAGACAGAGAAAGGAGGTGGCGGGGCCCCTGAATTTAGCTCAACCAGTGCACAGACATGGCAACTGTACGGTTGACCAAGTATTGTGGGAAAAAAAGTTTTCCAAACGAAACTCCTGAAGTCTTAATTTGTACACAAACACCAAATTTCAGGAAAAGGTGCGAAAAGAAGATGCTACACATGAATCGAACAAAGCAAACTAATGCAACCCGAATGATATGCAAGAAGACAAAGGAAAATATAAAGTGAAATGTCAACAATTATACACCGACAATACTTGGGAGAACGCAAAAGAGCGTGGGACAGATTGAGAAATAAATAAAAATGGCTCCATTGAGTGGCTTAGAAGAGGTAAGCTTAACTGGAGAGGAGAGAGAAGAGAGAGCAGGAGAGAGAGAGGAGGGAGCAAGAGAGAGAGAGAAAGGAGAGATCATAATAAAATATAAATGTCCAGGACCCAAGGAATACTATATATCTATACCAATGCTGAATGAGATAATGTATGGAATCATTCGGACAGGTGACAGGGTGTAGATTTTGGGCAAAATAGAACCAGAAGCATGAACTCACGCTTTCCCAGATGTACAAAATCTGTTTTTAGAACAGCTGGAACACACAAAAAGCCAACAGGTAATTGTGGAGTAATCCATAGCATGGAGTGCCAAAACTTCAATATCCAGTCTCAGAAAAATAATCGAAGCACTGAACCAAAAGGCATTGTTTGAAATCGAAGGACAATAGCGCTCACGTACGACCTGAAACCATCCATCAACGCATGGATATTATAAACAAAGCATGTTGGTGTGGACATAGTACTCAGTAAGAAAAGGAAAAGATGGCATTGCCAATCGATGGCATCAGTATCCAGCGACTTTGATCTAATAATGTGGAATCAGGAAAATAACCAACTACCCAATATACTGAAAATGAAAGTTAAGAGAACCTGGAACATGAAGAGCAACCGATCATTGTGCCAGTGATAGATGGAGCCAACGAGAGTGATTAAAAGACAGGAACCACTCACTGAGAATGACAACCAAACAAATACGAGACAAACAAAACTTCAATGGAGGTAGATACTTTATAAATGGGGCAAATACTATGAAGGTACTGGGAGGATTCCACCCTAGCCACATTCTGAACACTGCAATGAGAGATTACAACCAATAGGGAATGCTTTGGAATTTATTAATAGCATTTTTGCAAGTTAATGCTGGTACAGAGTGGAAGATAATGAGATTGTGTATAGTTCTGTAAACTTTTCTCAGGATCCACAGGACTTGGTTTTTGAGTGGATTCTATTCATCAGCACAGCATGCAAGAAAAAAAAGTCACACGTCGCAGCGTCAGGTATGAGCTAGCAGAGGAATTATCAAACTCAGGCAAATTATTTAATCAGAGCTATATAGTTTTTACAGTTTTCTGCGCGTGTATCATCGCGCAGCAGAGTTTGCCTCATCGTCTGTGGTCTTTGTTAATCCTCACGCAAAGCTTCAAAACGTTTCAGAGAATTGGTTACAGCAGGTTCGTCATGCAAGGGGCAGCCATAGCACATCCATTTATTCATCTGTCTCTGTCTCTGTCTTGTATTGTCACCTCGCTCTCTCTTCATCTACTTCACCTATCAGGCGTATTGACTCATTGGAGATTCCATTATTTTAGTTAGCGTAATATTATGTCCTTCATACTGATCGTGTACGAGAACTCTGTTGCTTATGTTATTACTAGTCTAATTTCTATCGCGAAAGAAAATGTCATTTATTTCCTGTTGCTCGAGGCCGATCACAATGAGCAAAGGTGTTTCAGGATTTCTGATACTCTTATTTTATTTCGGCACGAAGTATAATATGTTATTACGCTTTGCTTTTTGGCACTAACATTTAATGTGAACTGCATTGGGCGCGTAGAAAAAACCACCAAATGTGCATCATACAGTAAAGCCAATAATTTAGGTTCACTACCTGAAATGTTATTACTTCATCATCACTCGTATTAATTTTCATGGTTCAACTTGGCTTTGACACCAATACATATTTTATCGCGGACCCTAAGGGATAAAAAGATTACATATAATCGAATAGGACGCAAGTTTCAAATGGAGTAATTCTTCTGCTGAACATTAGACACTTAAGTTGCTCAGATGTGGCAATAAATTGAAATTGTTGCTCAGCCATTTACCGGCTCGATGACAGATGCGCCATTTGAATTTGGGCTTTCTCCATCCCCACCCCGTTAGGGATTACGATGTGGAATCTATGCAATAAATGATTGTTACCATAACTTCAGGACTTACTCTCGCAATAATTTTCACCGCATTGGCTCTCACCGTAGTCAGGCAGATTTAAGCACTTAGAATCATTTAGCAACTTACCTCTACAGGCTATTAGCAACAAGTAGAAAAAAGAAAAACGGTATCATATCTTTGAAAGTGCGTCACAAAATTTGTGACGTACAGTGTTTAGCTGACATCTACAATCAATGGTCATTTTTCTTCTAACATGGGCCCAAGTGAAATGATGTAAAGAACCTCATTCTCTTTTGGGGATTTTTGAACCTTTACATTTGTGGCACATTACTTTTTTTAACGCCGATGCACTGACGTGTGTCTATTTTATCATTTCTTTTTTTTCTGAAGTAACTACTTTCTTTATAATGTTATAATGAGTCTATTATTTCAATGCGACAACGCACAGGAACAGTAAAATATAGCTCTTTGCTAGAAGTATATGTTTTTGAACATACTTATTGTGAGTAAAATGGAAATAAATGAAATGTGTATCATTTTAAAGCAGATTTAAGGCTCTATCCTTCATCATTCATGTCAAGAAAGCACAAGGCCCCAACATCATCCCTCCCTCTTCTTTCAGCACCTCCTTGATGATGATGTATATACTATGACATCATGTGCTATGCTGTGTGAAATGTCTTAGTGCAAGTGGCTTCTCTTTCTTTCTCCCATTTTTCTATTATTTTAGTCTGTCTCAATTTTCGGCTACTCACTATCTTGTTTTATTTTGTCTGATCTGATGATCGAAGGCGACAAATCTGTCCACTATTTCTATGCATTTCTGTCAAAATTCCTGCCAAATGCTGGATTTAGCTGTGGAGTATTTGCGGTGTTTTTATCTTTTTGTGTATAACGTATGCTCGAAAGTGTTGTTGATAGGTAACCTTATAGGTATTAGATATGGATTGGCACTATAATGTTCAGTTTCATTGTCTCAGGTAGTTATTTGTTGGTCAGTTGACTGACAGAACAATGGTGTTTTGTTAGCTTAATTTGAGTTGAGGATATCATTTGGCACTGTTGTGAAATTAATACCCTGTGTTTAACCTCTTAGCCGCAATGAAGGATATGTGAATGAAAGAAGATCATCTAAGGCAAGATAAGTGATAAATGTGATAAGATAGTGTAGAAGGTTTAGTTTTAAATAAAGCAATGAATAACCATACAGTCTGGGTTGTGGATGAACTTACAATGTACCAATGAATGGCAATGTTTTTCGTCTTTTGGAATATAACAATTAAACATGTTTTTACGCAAACATCTCCACTGATGGTTTCAGCTGCTATTGCTCTTCCTTAACTCAACAATTTGGGTGGTTTATTTTCAGCAAGCAAAAAGTGTATTCTTCATATGTTACAACATACCATAGTTAGTGTTCTAATATGATTTTATGAAAATTTGGCATCTATGATCACTGCTAACCAGTTTTACATTGTGGTATTATGGTTTTTGCTTTATTTTTCTCATTTTCTCATTATATATACTATATATGTATATGTATATATATACTATGTTATATATACATATATTACATACACACACCACAGCACAAGTGATCACTAAGTGAGGGTACTGTGCCACAATCTGGTGGGAGGCGCCAAAATGTGAAGAAAAAACATGTTTGTGATTTTGTTGAAACTACCACTGGATTTTAGAGACTCATGTGCAAAGACTCCAAAGCTACACAGAAAATAGAGAAAATGCACGAAATGGCGAATGTAAAACCATGAACCTATAATTACAACACATTCTGTCTGAACATTGACTTGCAGCATCTCATGGGTGGAAACGCAAATCTAATTGTAATTAAGATATGACCGTATATTACATGATTACGCTCACTTTTTGTCGATGTTTAACCAGCAAATGTTCCACATGCGGTAAATGCGAGGCTGCCAAATACTGAACACCTGTGCATGAGTTTCCATATCGAGAGATGGCAGCATCTTTGTACGGCGTGAAACTCAAAATCCGTTAATTTATGTGGAAATTTATGAAACCCTCCACACTCGACCTTGGGACACCTGCTGGGGCTCGCAAAATATTCCACAGAAGATTCGGCTGGATAGCCCAAATGAGAGAGGAGTTCGGGATGGACAGACAGACAGACAGTCCTGCTTTATTACCTTCTGCCACCGAAGGGTGGAGAGGTTATTTCCACGCCCTGTCTGTCTGTTTGTTTGTCTGGTTGTTTGTTTTGTTGCAGAATATCTAGAGACAGGCTCGTACGGTGGATTCAGTTCGAAACTTTGGTGAGTAAGTTGGGGGATGGTGAACAAGGAAAATCACATGAGATTTTGGTGAAGATTTGGATCCGGCAATCATGGGGATACAAACGTAACCTGTTTCAGCTGGTGGGCGGTATGTGCCTCCTTCCTTGAAATGCTGTTCTAGTTTATTTATCAATCCAAAA
>CM068961.1:20329448-20343280 GCA_035128595.1 Eptatretus atami | reverse complement strand
AAGAAGAAGAAGAAGAAGAAGAAGAAGAATCGAGACTTGTGAGTGTGCAAGGAAAAAGGTAGTTTTATTTTATTTTATTTTTGATTTAAGACAAGAAATTGAGTGTTTAGTTGGGAGTAATGGGGGACGTTGGGAAAGTGGGGAAGATAGAAATTGAAGGTAATGGTGTGAAAATACAAATAAACATGATCATACACCGAGGGGGACGATGGGTAGGCCTCAAGCACTCGGTAAGACAAGGTCGACGAAAAGTCACAAAATAGCACGATTTTTGAAACAAAACCGAACTAGGAACACACAGTAACATGCAGGTAAGAAAACAAGCAGTTAAAACGGGACAGATAACGACCGGAAACTTAACTTTGAGATCGACAGCAGAGAGCCCTGAAGGAGACCTGCCAACGCTCTAAACCCAGAACCGGAAGTCTCAAATCTTAAACATACTTGTATTTGGCCATGTTGTACTAGTTTTGGGTGTGTGTTAATTTAGGCCTCGGCTAGGCCACTTTATCATGAGTATTAGTCCTTGCACGTTATTTCCTTTTTACCTCCACCACCAAAGGTGAAGGAGGTTATGTTTTCACCCCTGTCTGTTTGTCTGTTTGTTTGTTTGTCTGACTGTGTGCAGGATATCTCAAAAAGTTCTGGACGGATCCAGATGAAATTTGGTGAGCAGGTTGGGGGTGTGAGAAGGAACAACTGATTAGAATTTGGTGACGATCCCTATCCGGATCCAGCTACTCGAAATTTTAAAGTAATTCTTCACCATTGAGAGATTGGGCCAAAAACGATATATATCACAATGTCTTAAAAAGTTGTGGATGGATTCAGTCGAAACTTGGTGGATACTTTGGGTGTGTGACGAGAAAAAAAACTAATTTTGGTGTAGATCCGGATCTGATAATTTGTAAGTGATTTTTCACCATTGAGAGATAGGGCTAAACCGATATATAGCATGATATCATACAGTTGTGGACAGATTCGGAAGTAACTGGGTGGACAGGTTGGGGGTGTGACCATGATGAAGTGATTCGATTTTAGTGAAGATCCGAATCCAGATACGAGAATTATTTAATTTTTAAAGCGATTCGTCTCCATTGAGAGATAGGGGCAAAAACGACATATGGCACGATATTTCAAAAATGTATTGGCCTCGATACAATATGTTCTTGTGGATCAGGAATTGTGGGGCAGAGGTATGCGCTCCACTGAGTGCATATATATATATATATTTTTTTTTAAAGAAGAAGGCACTTCCAACCAAAAGTAACAGCTAGATCGACTCCGCTAATTTGAGCAAAAAAGCGAGAGCAGACCCGATCTCAGGCAACGTTTCACCGGCTTCGTAGCCGGCTTCATCAGGCACAATACTTTTCATTTGAAGCACCTTCTTCTTCTTTAAAAAATGTGTAATCCCAATCACCCCAATATTATATTTATATATATATAATATATATATGTATATATATTATATATATATGTATATATATATATTTGACACCTCCCACGCTCCTCGAGCGGAAGAAGCTGTATAAAGCAACCCAAGAAGGCCTACCCAAGGTAAGCGTGTGTGGGAAGTGTCAATTATAATTTATATAACCCCAGCCACCTGGGTTTAGTTGATTCGGTGAGAGCTGATTGGCTATTTCCTCCATTCACAAGTGAGAGATGTGGGTGGGTCTTTCTTTTTTATTTGTGTACATTTTTTTTACATATATATTTTATATATGTACATATATTTATGTATATATATATATATATGTACATATATATGTATATATGCATAAGGTATAAGGCTCATAATGGAGCTGTCACTCAAACGCACATGGACATACTGAAAAGACAAACAGTCACAGAGCTTGGAAGAAGTACCATCACCTCCTGGGGCTTGGGGAGTGCCATCAGATTTCTTTATAAACAGGCTAGATTTGTTGAGTTTAACTTGGAGGAAGAGGTTATTGGAAGAGCGAGTGCACCTGGAGGAGTTGGGGAATGTCATAGGGCTGAGTAAGAAGGTGCAACACCAGAGGAGACTCCACAGAAAAATAGACGCTGCAATCCTGTCTACAATATACGAGCAATGTATCTTGTGTTTCAGCCTCATTGAGGAAGATGTCAATGATGGTGAGAGGTTTAGATTAAATAGAAACTAAGAAAGACAAATCTTAAGTGGAAGCGCAAGCCCATGTATGAGAGCAGTGTTCCATTGACTGATGAACAAAGGCCTTGCGGGTTGTACGGTGTTCTAATTTTTCAAGGAGTGACTTAGATTGACTGAAGATCCACAGTCGATGCCTGACTTTGGTGGACAGCTCAGGAAAGGTGATGGTTGATAGTGAGGCCCAAGAATATCAAGACTGGATCTATTTTAGTAGCTGAAAATGGGAATACATACATGAGTGTTTGATGATTCTTCTGGAGTGACAGTGTTAGACTGACATTTTCCAGGATTGAAAGACATTGTATTTGTCAGACCAGCATCTAATCAATTCCAGATCAGTAGAGAGCAATGCAGCTGCAGTCGACCTCACAGTGAGATGAGGCACTGTACTCTACAATGTGCAGTCATCTACAAAAAGTGAGAGCGGTTTTTCAAAGCATTCGAGAGTATATGAGGAACAAGACTGGGGCCAAAGGCATTCATTACCTTGTGGCACTCTATCCTCCACTGGGAATAGGGGGGATGGTTCCATTGATAACCGAGTCGAGATATTCTGCCTTATCTCAACCAGTCTTCAGTTATGCCGTTTGAAGTGAGTAAGGGGATATAGGTGAACATACACGAGCGTCAAACTTGACAAGACACCATCATTACTCTGATGAAGGAGACTGGTTGGAGTTCAGCCTTAAGACTGGCAAGATGATGTTTTCTGGCTTGCTTAAGAATGGACGTCCACTTTTTGTGATCCTTATGAAGTGACTTAAAGTTGTCATCATTTGTGTTAGCCTTCCATGTTGAGAAAGCAAGGTGCCTCACGAACAACCCCCACACCACAGGATTCAGTGTATCCATGATGGCAGGATGGATAGGATAGCCACATTCTTGGTGGGATCAACTGGTGCATGAGAGGGATAGTCTGATACTGTGAAAACATTCCCAGGTGGAATCAATAACAGATGCTGTGGAAACAGCAGCTCAATCATTTTGTGAGTGGGGAGATTTAAGTCCCTGCCAGTTGGAATGGGTGACTCGGCATATTCTGCAGAGTTGAGGTTACTTCCTCACAATAGCCAAAGAGATGTGTGTTTTAAAATAACATGGTGAGAGGAGCCAAAAGGGGCAGGTGAGAAACAACAGATTGGATCGAAACTTTGTCATTATCAGGTCCAGAAGGGAGGACGTACGTTCACCAGAGATGAGGAACAGTGCTTTGTGATGGATGGGTATAAGTTGATCCATATTTAAGGAAATTGAGGTGTACAGTATATGTAGTCATCAACAATAGGTGAATGATACACAATACAGTGCAGACAAATATTTAGTAGTTGCAGGGGGAAATGTGCGGCCAGTGGTTTCGGGGTGTTTGGCATTGCCAATGGATAATGACAAATGGAGTTGTTGACATAGAAAGAAATACCACTACTGAGACGGAGGGATTTGTCAAAACAGGTAGAACTATAGAAGGGCACTCGGTAGAGCGCATACTTTCACCAGGCTAAACAATTAATGATTTTTATCCCACTGATAGGCCATAACTGCATCTGGACCTCCAAAATCTAATCAGCTTGTTCTTTTCAACTGCCCAACTCATCCACGTAGTTTTTTTCATAATCTGTCCCCAACTTTTTGAGAGATTGTGCTATGTGTCGTTTTTGGCCCTATCTCGAAATGGTGAAGAATCACTTAAAAAATTATTGTATCCGAATCCTGATCCTCATCATCACCCGTCCTTGTCATACACCCAACCTGCCCACCAGATTTTGTCCCAAACGATTCACAACATTTTGAGATATCCTGCTCACAGACAGACAGACAGACAGACAGATGTAGTTGAAAACACAACCGTCGTCCACCTTCGGTGGCGGAGGTAATAACCTGGGAAAAACACAGCGCAATAGGAATCCTCTTGTGAGATGACGTTTTTTTTTAAGCACACAATATCCGAAGCTGCAGTCATGACCGAGATGGAAATCAATGACATTGTGTATTGGTGGACCACACTATTATGAAGGGTGAAGGAAAAGGAAGCTGAAGGGATTGAAATGTGTGGGTGGGTGTTCTTGGGGTCATAATATTAGACGAGACTGATCCTGTGCGGTATCCAAGACAAATCTGTTGTATTTTGAATTAGCTTTTGAATAAGCATAATGAAACTGCATGGAATTATATTATAAGGAGACCATAAGCCAACACCGATCATATCAAAAAAGAGCAATAAGAGATTGCAGACCCTCGCCAGGACTTGTTTTGTGTGGTATATTTTGTATGGCAAATAAGTGGAAGGATGTACTAAATGTAAGGTCGTTGATTGCAAATGAAAGGTCTAAATGGTTTAGTTGTAAATGTCTGAAGATGAAAGGTCTGAAAAGTTGTTATGGTCAAATGGTCTAAAGGATCTTAAAACATCTAAAAGGGTCTAAAGGTCAAAGGGGTCTACAGGGTATTAAAAGGTGTGAAGGACTAAAGGGTAGAAAGGAGTCTAAGGGTCTTCAGGGTCTTCAAGGGTCAGAAGAAAATCGAAAGGGTGTCATGGGGTCTTAGGAATCTCAAGGGTTTACAGGTTCTTAAGGGTTTAATAGTTCTAAAGGGTCTTCGGTGTCTCTAGTGTTTAACAGGGTCTATAGGTTATACAGGGTCTTAAAAGTCTTCAAAGTCTAGGGTCTAAGAGAGTTTTAGGATTGTAGGGGGTCTTAGGGGGTTTTAAGCTTCTAATATAATTAATACACATACTCGCTTTCTGTACAGACAAACAGACAAACAAACTGACCTCTGGTGAGAGTTATTATTGTTTAATCTATAAACCATCTGCTCATGTACGAAGTATTTTTTGGTTTTTTTTCAGCAGAATATCCTTATCCTATTTGGTTTGGATCACTCAGTAATCTTTTATTTTTATCAATGTGGTCTACTTTCAAAAGTACCAAGCATTGTAGGGTTTATTCTGTAGAGGCGGCTGGAGGAAATTAGTTTATTTGTCACACTGTGGACTGCATGCAAGATTTTAGTATATTTATTTATTTGTAAATCTATAGGTATATCATTAGGAAGATAATAATATAATAATGATGATCACATATTCGGTGGTGTAATGGTTAGAGCATCAGCCCAAAATCTGGAAGGGCGGTGGTGGTTCAAACGTCCGCTGAGTTACACCAAAGACTTTAAAAATGGGAGGTGCTGCTTCCTTGCTTGATACTCAGCATTGAAAAGGATAGAGCATGGACAAACAACCATAAGTTGGCAACTACAGCACAGGCTTTGATGGGCCCAATGGCGTTGAGGTTCCTGGTAAGGGAACTCATATTAAATGTGCCAAGTTCATCGCAGGTAACGCACAAAAAAAACCTGACAACATAAATATCGACCTCAGAACAACAATACAGTAGCGAGAAAACAAAGTATCTTACAAATACTTTGGAGAAGAGAGTACTCACAGTACCAGTGTTCCGTTTCAGTTGCGGAATAGTAAACCGTCCACAATCAGAATTAATCAACATGCTAAATATCAAAACAAGGAAACTCCTCACTATCCGCAATGTGTTCGACAAAATCTGTGTGTCCTCGACAATGTAGTTGCTGAGACGAGAAGGAGGTGGTGGCCTGATGTAGCTCAACCAAGTGCACAGAATGGCAACTGTAGGATTGACCAAGTATGTGAAAAGTTCAACAGACTCCTGAATCTAATTTGTACACAAACACAAAATTTCCAGGAAAAGGTGCGAAAAGAAGATGCTACACATGAGATCGAAACAGCAACTAATGCAACCCGAATGATTGCAAAGAAGACAAAGGAAAAATATAAAGTGAAATGTCAACAAATTATACACCGACAACTGGGAGAACGACAAAAGAGCGTGGGACAGATTGAGAATAAATAAAAATGGCTCCATTGGAGTGGCTTAGAAGAGGTAAGCTTAACTGGGAGAGAGAGAGAGAGAGAGAGAGAGAGAGAGAGAGAGAGAGAGAGAGAGAGAGAGAGAGAGAGAGAGAGAGAGAGAGAGAATCATAATAAATAATAAATGTCCAGGACCAAGGATACTATATAATCTATACCAATGGCTTGAATGAGATAATCGTATGGAATCATTCGGAGGTGACGGTGTAGATTTTGCAAAATAGAACCAGAAAGCATGACTAACCTTTTCCCAGGATGTACAAAATCTGTTTTAGAACAGCTGGACACACAAAAACCCACAAGGTATGTGGAGTAATCCACTAGCATGAGTGCAAAAACTTCAATATCCCAGTCTCAGAAAAATAATCGAAGCACGAACCAAAAGCAATTGTTGAAATCGAGGACATAGCGCTCACGTACGACCTGACCATCCCATCAAGCATGGACATATAAAACAAAGCATTGTGACTGGACATAGTACTCAGGTACGAAAAGGAAAAGATGGCATTGCCAATCGAGGCATCAGTATCCAGCGACTTTGATCTAATTAATGTGGAAATCAGGAAAATAACCAACTACCAATATCTGAAAATGAAGTTAAGAGAACCTGGAACATGAAGAGCACCGACATTGTGCCAGTGATAGATGGAGCAACGAGAGTGATTAAAAAAGACAGAACCTCACTGAGATGACAAACAAACAAAGATACGACACCAACAAAACTTCATGGAGGTAGATACTTTAAAATGGGGGCAAATACTATGAGTCCTGGGAGGATTCCACTCACCCACATTCTGAAACCTGCAAATGGAGATTACAACCAATAGGGAATGCTTTTGGAATTTATTAATAGCATTTTTGCAAGTTAATGCTGTACAGCAGTGGAAAGATAATGATAAGATTGTGTATAGTTCTGTAAACTTTTCTCAAGGATCCACAGGACTTGGTTATTAGTGGATTTTATTCAAGGGAACTCAAACAGCAAAAGCATGCAAAGAAAAAAAAAGTCACGTCAGCTCAGGTGGTGTGAGAGATTCAAACTCAGCAAATTCATTATATTCACAGCTATAGTAGTTTTACAGTTTTCTGCGCGTTCTCGCTAGCAGAGTTTGCTCATTTGTGTCTTTGTAATCCTCCGGCAAAGCTTCAACACAGTTTCAGAAATGTTCACCCAGGTTCGCTGAAGGGCAGCCATAGCACTCCCCCATTTATTCCATCTGTCTCTGTCTCTGTCTCTGTATTGCTCACCCTCGCTCTCTCTTCCATCTACTTCACCTATCAGCCGTATTTGACTCATTGGAATCTCCATTATTTAGTTAGGTATATTATGTCCTCATACTGATCTGTACGAGAACTCGTTGTTTATTTCCTTACAACTTAATTTCTATTCGCGAAGAAAATGTCTTTATTTCTGTTGCTGAGGCCTCAATGAGCAAAGGTGTTTCAGATTTCTGATACTCTTATTTTTATTTCGCACAAAAGTTTTGTTATTGTTGTTTTGCCTAACATTTATGTGAACTGCTGCACCAAATGTGACATCATACAGTAAACCAATAATTTAGGTTCACATACTGACAATGTATTACTTCATCATCCTCGTATTAATTTTCAATTGGTCACTGGCTTTGACACCAATACATATTTTTATCGCGGACCCTAAGGGAATCAAAAAGATACATATATCGAATAAACAGTTTCAAATGGAGTATCTCGCTGACATTAGAGCACTTAAGTTGCATCAGATGTGGCAATAAATGCAAATTGTTGCTCACCATTTACCGGCTCGATGACAGATGCCGCCATTTGAATTTGGGCTTTCTCCATCCCCACCCCGTTTAGGATTACGTGTGGACTCATGCAATAATGATTGTTACCAACTTCAGGACATTACTCTCAGCAATAATTTTCCCAATTGCTCTCACCATAGTCAGCAGATTTAAGCACTTAGAATCTATTTAAGGAAACTCACTCTCAGGCTCAATGTCAACAAGGTAGAAAAAAGAAAACGGTATCATATTCTTTGCAGTGCGTCACAAAATTTGTGACGTACAGTGTTGTAGCTGGAATCTCAATCAATGGTCATTTACTTCTCAACATGGGCCCAAGTGAAATGCAAACGTACGAACCTCATTCTCCTTTTTGGGGGATTTTTGAACATTTACATATGTGCACATTATTTTTTAAACCCGATTGCACTGACGTGTGTTATTTTTATCAATTTTTTTCAGAAGTAACTACCCTTTTTATAATGGTTATAAATGAAGTCTATGTATTTCAATGCGACAACCAACAGGAACCAGTAAAACTATTAGCCCTTTGCGAGAAGTCAATATGTATTTTGAACATACCTATTGTTGAGTAAAAATGGAAATAAATGAATCGTGTATCATTTTAGCAGAATCTAAAGAGCTCTATCCCTTCATCATTCAATGTCAAGAAAGCCACAGGCCCCAACACTCATCCTCCCCTCTTCTTTCAGCACCTCCTTGATGATGATGTAATACTTGACATCATGTGCTATGCTGTGTGAAATGTCTTGTGCAATGGCTTCTCTTTCTTTCCCATTTTTCTATTATTTTGTCTGTCCTCATTTCTACTACTACTTGTTTTATTTTGTCTGATTGATGATGAGGCACAATATCTGTCCACTATTTCTATGCCATTTCTGTCCAAATTCTGCCCAAATGCTGATGCTGTGGAGTATTTCGTGTTTTTATCTTTTTGTGTATAACGTCGGCTCGAAAGTGTTGTTGGATAGGTAACCTTATAGGTATAGATATGGATGCACTATAATGTTCATTTCAGCTCAGGTAGTTATTTTGTTGGTCAGTTACTGACAGACATGGTGTTGTAGCTAATTTGAGTTGAGGACTATCATTTGCACTGTTGTGAAAATAATACCCTGTGTTTACCCTTGCCGAAATGAAGGATATGTGAATGAAAGAAGACATCAAGGCAGATAAGTGAAAATGTGATAAGATGCTTTATTTTTAAAAAAGCAATGAAATCACCATAACAGTCTGGTTGTGGATAACTTACAAATGTACCAATGGAATGCAATGTTTTAGTTTTTGGAATATACAACTTAAACATGTTTTTACAAACATCTTCCAATGATGGTTTCAGCTGCCATTGCTCTTCCTTAACTCAACAATTTGGTGGTTTATTTTCAGCAAGCAAAAGTGGTATTCTCACATGCTACACATAAACATAGTTAGTGGTTCTAATATGATTTTATGAAAATTGGCATCTCACTGCTACCAGTTTTTACATTGGTATTGGTTTTGCTTATTTTTCTCATTTTCTCATATATATATATATATATGTATATGTATATATATATATGTATATATATATATATATATATACATACACACACACACACTAGTGAGGTACCTGTGCCACACTTGGGTGGGAGCCCAAAATGTCGAAAAAAAAAACATGTTTGTGAAATTTTGTGAAAACTACCACTCATTTTAGGACATGTGCAAAGACCCCAAAAGCTACACAGAAAATACAGAAAATGCAGAAATGGCGAATGTAAAACCATGAACCAATAAATTACACATTTCTGTTGACACTTGCAGCATCTCATGGGTGGAAACGCAAAATCATAATTGTATTAAGATATGACCGAACCAGCAAATGTTTCCACATGCGGTAAATGGCGAGGCTGCAAATACTGAACCTGTGAATGAGTTTCCATGCAGAGAGAGAGCATCTTTGTACGGGTGGAAACTCAAAATCTTAATTATGTTGAGAAATTTATGAAACCTCCCACTCACCTTGGGACACCTGCTGGGAGCCCAAAATATTCCACAGAAAGATTGGCTGGACTAGCCCCAAAACTGAGAGAGGAGTTCGGGGATGGACAGACAGACAGACAGTCCTGCTTTATTACCTCTGCCACCGAAGGTGGAAGGAGGTTATGTTCCCCACCCCCTGTCTGTCTGTTTGTTTGTCTGGTTGTTTGTTTGTTTGCAGAATATCTCAAAAAGTTGTAGGTGGATTCAGTTGAAATTTGGTGAGTAAGTTGGGTGTGTGACAAGGACAAACTCATGAGATTTTGGTGAAGATTTGGATCCGGCCAATCAGTGGGATACAAAACGTAAACTGTTCAGCCTGGTGGAGGTATGTGCTCTCCTGAATGCTGTTCTAGTTTATTTATCAATCAATAAATCAAAACAACATATATTTCCTTCAAGAAAAACAACAGATATGAAAAATATAACATTTACGTAATTGAAGGAGGCTAAATCCCAAAAGACAACCTTCTAGCAGGAAAGCCCTTACACATAATGTACAGATAAAATTTGGAAAAAACACAATGAAATCATAACAAACTACATGATTGATTATGTATAATCATATTAAATGTATAAATAAACCATGGTATAAATGATGAAGGGAAAAAAATAATAGGCAAACAATTCCACAGGATGAAAGAGTAGATCAATAAATCAATACATCAATGGAAAGCACCAGTGTAAAAATTCAATAGACAAATATTCAATAGATTTCTTAAATAACCTATGAAAAATATTGTGAGAGAGAATATTGCTTAAGTTTTAATGAGAAATTGTTCAAAGATGGAGATTTTTTAATACTGTCTGGAAATTCATTCCATAGTTTAGGACCAGAGAAACAAATATTATGTTGAAAAGCAAGGGTTCTGTGTTTCGGAAAATGTATATCGGTGGCGAATCTGGTATCATACTTATGAATTTCATAATTAAATTAAAAAACATCACAAAATTTAGAAGGAAGTAGTCTATTAATGCATTTATACATGAAAATACTTTGTTGATGGGATGTGAAATCGCACAAATTCAGAACATTTAAATGATGAAATAATTGGTTTGTACTAGTTCTTGGAGCTTCACGAGCTATGGTTCAAACGATTTTTTTTCTGCAACATTACCAATTTATTTAGATGTGATTGAATGACAGATATGGAAGTACAAGTGAACAATAAAGCAATCTAAATATTGTATTTGGAGCAAATGATTCAACCTATAGATTATACCAATATTTTTTGCGACTTTATTTGCAATTTCCTGACTATGATATTTCCAAGAAGGTTTAGAATCAATACATACCCAGAGAAAGTTGGTCTCTTCAACGCTCAAAATTGAATGGGAATTAATACGGACATTAGCAGTTGTCAAATCGGTACATTTAAATATTTTACTCAAGACAATATAATTACATTTATTTGAGTGAACAGATTACCGATTCGCTTTAAACCAATCACATACATTTAAGAGATTCTCATTTACAACAGTGAATATAGAATCAAATTTTTGTCACAATCCAAAATATTTGTGTTGTCAGCATATAAGAGAAGAGAAATCAATTCAGTAGATTGATGAATGTCGTTAACATACAAAATAAACAATAATGGACCAAATAAAGAACATTGGAGAACACCATAGGTAACTCGCTTAAACTCTGACAGAGGATTTATAACTAGTACATTGAGAACGATTGCTAAGGTAACTAGAAAACCAGTCATGTGCAACACCCTTGATACTATAGTAGTATAACTTGGATAACAATATTTGATGATTAATAGTGTCAAAAGCTTTAGATAAGTCGACAAAAACACCAATGGCATAAGAATTATTTTCAAATGCATCAATTATTCTATTGGTAAGATCAATTAATGCCAAAGATATTGAGTAACCTTCACAAAATCCATATTGTGACTGGGAAATCTTTTTATGTTTGTCGAGAAATTTGAATAGCCGGATAGAAACGATTCTCTCCAGTATTTTGGAAGAACTGATATGGACCTATAATTTGTCAGTTCTCCTTTGTCCCCACTTTTGAAAACCAATGTAACCTTAGTGGCTTTAAATTTGTAAGGGAAAATGCCTTTGTTTAATGATAAGTTGAAGATATGGCATAATGGCTTACTCATGAGCACAAGAACTGATTTAAGTACTTTTGTACTCAGCTCATCCAAACTGGGGGCCTTACTATTTTTGAATGAACAAACAATATCAGACTTCCACTTCAGTTGTGGGGTAAAAATATTGAGAATTCAAGTAAGGGTCGTTCAAATAACAGTGAAAATCGACTTGATTTGGTGGAATTGAGCTATTGAGTGAAGGACCTATTTCAGTAAAAACGTCATTGAAAGTGCCAGAAATTTTTTCACTCTTTGTTGGCTTTTCGTCATTACAATTCATTACCATATTCAAATCTTCATGTTTTGTTTGGTTAATTAATGAATTAATTATAGACCAGGTTCCTTTAATATTTGAATTGTACTGGGAGAACTTATTTTTGTAGTAATTTTGTTTCACTCATCTAATCAAAAGATTAAGCTGGTTTCGGAATTGTTTGAATTTGGATTCGTTATCAATTGAAGGTTTATGAAGGAATTTTTTTATACAGCCTCATCTTGTACTTGATCGATTTTATTTTTTGGTGAAAGCTACTCAGGGTTTTGGTTGTATACAGTACGTACTGTAGTCGTAATCACACTGACTCCAACTGGCATTTCCCCAAAATTGGCGATTGGCCAAGTGTGTGTGTGTGTGTGTGTGTGTGTGTGTGTGTGTGTGTGTGTGTGGCGTCGTGCGTAAGAGAGGACAGAGATAGATAGAATAGAGATAGAGATAATAGAGATAGAGATATATCGATCTCCACGTGTGGTGGGTGTCGGGAGGTGAAACCGATACCGATGAGGTGTGTGTTGTGTGTGTGTGTGTGTGTGTGTGTGTGTGTGTGTGTGTGTGTGTGTGTGTGTGTCGTTGATTGGTATCTACATATGTGGGTTTCAGAATGTGGAATGGAGTCCTCTCGGGCAGGACAAAGCATCCACTTCATTTTAGTAAGGAGTCACGATTCATGGACCAAAGCTGTGAAGTTTTCTGTTCTCAAAAGTTTTGTGCTGAGGGCTTCTCTCAGGATCGTCACTGAGCCCTGGACAGCTTCCAACTGTAGTTAGTTTTGAAAATATTCGCAGGGATGTTTTTAGCTCACCTGAAAAATAGTTCCAGGGAGCTTATGGGATAGCGTGTTTGTCCGCTCCATCCACAAATACTTGCAATTTCTTCTCCAGAAATGACACGTATGATATCAATGAAATTTGACCACAACCTTCACAACTATGATGGCATTAAAAAAAAACGATGGGTCTGAAGGGGTCTGCAGAGGGGTTTACGAGAGGGGGGTGGGGGGGGGTGGAGTCGGTTGCCCTCCAAAGAGCATTTGTTTTCTTCTCAAACGATACAACACTTCTGATTGAAACTTCATGAACACTTCATCACCATCATGTACCAAGTTTGTTCATGACATTGAAAAATCTGGTTCTAAGGGGAATTTAAGGGGGTTGCCCTCCAAAATATATATTTACTTTCTTCTCCAAAACTACACATACAATTCCCATGAAACTTGACCATCTTCACCAACCATGATGCATCACGTTGTTCATGACATTGAAAAAAAATTGGGTCTATGGGGTTCTACGGGGGGGGGGGGGTTGCCCCAAATGTGGTATTTGCTTTCTTTCTGAAACCACACACAAATTTCGATGAAACTTGACCACAACCTTTATCACCTGTGATGTACCAAGTTTGTTCACGCATAAAAGAAATCCAGAGGTATTTACTTTCTCTCCATTATATATTTGTGGATCCTCCATATCTACCAGTGGTTGCCTGGTTATATAATCCAGCCGCTACCAGGAGAGTGCCCAGGGGTATTGCCCCATGTTTAATATCTCTGTGAGGTTTTTTGTCATCATTCTGTTGGTCCAGCTACACT
>CM068961.1:20308588-20319859 GCA_035128595.1 Eptatretus atami | reverse complement strand
GTGGAATAAAAGTTTCAGACCCTCCAGCAACGTGGCATCTGCTGGCAGAAAACAAGTACATATACTTCCCAGGGGATATAAGGGGCCAGCATGAAAGAAGCCGACAGCAGACGCTCGGGCACTTTTCAGTGCTAATCTCCTGCAAAAGAACATCTAGGTTCAAAACAGCGCTAACGCACCAGAAGTTGTGAATGAGCAGAATCCTACCAAAATGCTTCACATGAGATAAAAGCAAAAGGTTGGAGACTATGTCAAAAAACAAAATAATGCCTGGATCATTCTTAAGGTCAAATAAATATTGATTGACAATATGCCCCGATTGTCAAAGTCAGCAGCAGTGAACAGAACAACCGGTGTGGTGTATGGTTCCAGAGAAAGCAGAACCAAATAATAGAATGGCCTTATTACAGGTGAGGGTTTAAGATGACACTCAACAGAACGCATGTTGTACGCCATGTTTCATCACAGATCTATTAAACCTCATGTGATTTTGTGAATGGACCAACAATTGAACCATCTCTCACTGACGGTAGTTGAACATTAATGTATAACTCATGATATTCATATCAGGATGCACTCTGCTGTTATGGTGAGCGATCGCTGCAAGATTATGTCTCACGCAGGGGTAAAACCGCATACATCCACAAAGACAACTGGTCGCATCTGCACCCAGACAAGTGTTCCGCTAATGCAAAGCCATTCAACAATAAGGCACGGTGGATGTGATCATAGTTACTATGTCAACCGGAGATCGTGGAGTGCTTGTCACAGCCCATATGTTCAAATTTATATATAAGTATATATATACAATATATGTATATTTAAGTAAAGTGATTTTCAATGAGCACTGGTGTGGCTTAGTGGTTTAAGGGGGTGCTTGGGATCGCGGGTCCTGAGTTTGAGCTCGCTGGCTGCTGAGGTTAGCATCGGTGGTTTGAACACCTTTCTCCTTCCGAAGGTGAGTAAAATGACAGTACTGTTAATTATCCTGCAGGGTAAGGGACTAAAAGGTTGGCATCAGGAAGGGCATCCGGCTGTAAAAACATTGGCACAGAGAAAGGTACCACCCATGATTGGAGCCACGCAAAAAGCTGACCCCTGCTCAGGATAAAGGCTTTCAAATGGTGTGATGATGAGTAAAAGTTGATGTTCCAGTTTATTGAAGTCACAAGATGTGCAATTTTTTTTAATTAGAAACATTTTGTTTCTGCTAACAACCCAGCATTAATTTTATAAATATGCACATTATTTCCCAAAACAAATTATGAATTTGTTTTGCGGTTCCCAGGGATCAGACATTATGTCTTTTTTCTTTTTCAATTGCAAAATGGAATATTCTCCATTGAGTCAGTGA
The DNA here is from genome assembly GCA_035128595.1 of Eptatretus atami. NCBI lineage: Eukaryota > Metazoa > Chordata > Myxini > Myxiniformes > Myxinidae > Eptatretus > Eptatretus atami. The sequence continues at coordinate 20,318,505 of CM068961.1, read as the reverse complement.
ATAGACACGACATCATAAAGACCTGGTCTAGTGGAGACGTAACACATAATGAGTCCAGCGAAGAGCATGACAGACGGGAGGTGGGAACAGACGGACGGAGAAAGTGGATACGCCTTAATATGTAGAATTGATAAGAAATGGTGCAGTAATATATGATATTTATCTTTGCACAGGTTGCTTGTCATCTTTGGTTGGACATTGAAGGTCGAAGTAATTTATTTAATGATATTGAAGTATATGGTCAAATATAACACGACAAGTAGATGATAATGAAGGAGAACGATCTTGAAGTAGAATGATATAACGGACATTAACATAGGGTTGATATATTGCTGGGGGCTGTGTTGGCAGGTATAGCTAGAGAGGGTGTACTCACCTCTGAGTCTGTAGTTTGAGTTTGATTTCATGACGAACTATAACTAGGTACTCTGTGTTTCACAGACAGGGTTTTGCATACAGCGAGTATCGCCAATCTGTCGGAGGGTGTGATAAGCTGGGTGTGCTTTCTGCGAGATTAGTTAGTGGCACGTTAAAGATTACAATCAGTGTCTTTAACATCAGAGTAGCGCAAACATCGCTGGAACACTGAACCAGTTTATAATTCCTGCCTAACTGGATCAGTGAACGTGGCTTGGCCAGCCAGTTAATGAAAGATTGAGTGAATCTAAGATCCTCTAGAGCCACAAATCTCATGCTAAATAACACTGAACAAAATTTCAAAAATTTTTATTTTTAACTGGAGATGTTAAAGTGATTAGAATAATCTTGCTGGGGACGCTGAAATTTCAAAAAATCATAACCGTTTTGCTGTATATCTAGGATTTTTCACGGAACAGAAATATTCCCATTTGCTAGAAAGTAGAATTTTCATATGAAATTTACATATGTCTTTAACATGATCTATTTCGTACAATTGGTGTTAACTTGTGTTATGATTTCTTTCTTTCAGATAAAGATGAGTAGGCTGTTCTGTACGAATATCCTGACAACTTCTGTTATGTTGTGGTCGGTATATCAAAGATCAACACAGCGAGTATAATTAAGCAGCAATGTGAAAATGAAGGGCCGCCTACTTTCAATTACGTCGGGTGTAAGGTGGGGGACCAAGAACAGAGCTGGGCACACACATCTCTGCGCAATGTCACAACCTTGACTCAGTGGTTGGTGGCAAGCGCGGAGCAATGCCATTTTGCGGGTGCCTCATGATATGGCGTGGCCGGCAGAATATCATGATGATTCGTTATTTCTTCTGCAACAGCATCGCGGCTTCAACAAGAAGAATAAGGTCACTCAATACGTGCTGAACTGCGTCCTGCTCGTAACTGTGCTCATGATGAGAGAACCCCGTTCCACACCTCCAGCTGATCAAGAACATAGTGTAAGAGTGTGAAGAGGATGGTGATGATGAATTTTTGAACCCGACACTCAAAATCACACCTTCTGAACCAGGGAGACTTAAATGATCTTGTAAGAGATTCTCGCTGTCAAAGGCGAGGCAGAGCTGCTTGGATCAGGCTGCAGCAGTGGAATCTACTTGACGACTAACACCAAGATATCTTGTTCAGAGCACGTACAGGAGACATGCTGAGTTTCTTGAGATGGAAACACGATGACATTCTGCAGTTACATCAACGGTCTGTTGAAGAACTTGGGTGTGATCAACGATCCTGCAGCTGGCGCCTTCATCGACTCGGGGAAGAACAGCTTGAAGGCTGTTTTGCTCACAGCATGGCAACGAGAAACCATCAGCCACTGGCTCACGCGTTTGGCATGACAGAGACCTATGAGACTATGCGGCAGCTGCTTGATTCCATCAATAGTCAATGACTTCAACTGGCACATCTGCGGAGACTTGGAAAGTGGTGGCGCTGTTGTTAGGGCTGCAGTCAGGCTACACGAAATACATGTGGCTTCTTTGTCTCTGGGATAGCAGAGACGACAAGAATCACTGGACGAAGAAAGATTGGGAAGAGCGAAAGAGCATGTACCTGGTCGACACAACGTGAAGCTGTCGCCCTTGTCGACCAGCCAAGGTTTTCCTTCCACCACTCCACAAAAGCTCGGCTTGATGAAAAGTTTTTTATACGGGCAATGGATCTGAATGGGGCGTGGGTTTTTATACCTCAAGGAAAAGTTTGGCAACACTTGTCGGAGGCCAAGATTAAGGCTGTTGTCTTGTTGACGAATCCGACAGATTATGAAGGACGAACTTTTCGACAACTCTAAACCGCAAAGAGCTGGCAGCGTGGAGGAGCTTCAAAGCTGTGACGGACAATCTTGGGAAGAGCGCGCGGTACAACTATGAAGAAATAGTGCAGCAGCTGCTGGAGTCCTTCAGCGAAACTTGGCTCTCAGATATGTCCTGAAAATCCATTTCCTACACCAGCACCTGACTTCTTCCCTGACAACTTGGGAGCAGTCTCGGACGAGCACGGCGAGCGATTCCACAAGAGATTTCACTCATGGAGACGCGTTACCAAGGGCGGCACAACCCGAACATGATGGGGATTTCTGCTGGTTCCTGCATCGTGAAACTGACACAGAGCAGCACAAACGCAAAGCCAAATGCCTAAAGCGATTTTTAATTACATTCTAGTGGAGTTTTTCTGTAATTTCTATAATTTTGAAGCATTCATGATGAATAAATGAATAAATGAATTTTTGTAAATTTCATTGAAATCCTGACTTCTAGGCAATGGGAATATTTCTGTTACTGAAAATCCTGACGTGATACAGCAAAACGGTTATGATTTTTGAAATCAGCGTACCAAATTAGTCTAAATCACTTTACACATCTCCAGTAAAAAAAATTTGTTGTTCAGTGTATGAGACATAATGACAGATGATAATGATCATTGCCAAACATGATTTTCTAAAATATAAATTTTATTTATTGAAATTTTTTTTTTGTTTCAAGAAAAGCATAAGAATTATTTTCTTGTGGTTAGAATATTTTCTTATGCACCTCAACATGGAGAATGGGCAAGAAAATTTTCTTGATAGAAAAATAATCTTTCTAATGAGAAATATTTCTGAGATATTTTCCCAGAAAGATTTTTATTGGACTCAATTTCTTGATATACAGAAATGCATCACAGAGTTGATTCTTTTGGGTCGGGGGGTTTATTCGCACCAAAAAACATCAAAAACTACGAAAATGGTGGGGCGTCCAAGACTACGCAAATGTTTGCAAAATACACACATTTTTGCAAGAAACTATATGGTGTTTAAAGTCAATGCAGAGAAAGAGTTTCACAAGCATGGTGTAAATTATATTAGCAATACTGTAATTTACTCCAAAACGAAACTCAACAAACCAAAAATATAGAATATTGAGGTGGCTTCATGCAACTGCATTTTGTTATTTATGGATATTTACAGACAGTTTGTGATTTTCCTGAATCTGGCTTTGAGTTACATCAGTATGCCAAATTTAAACTTTCTAGACACTGAGAAAGTAATAAAACATTTAAGGAGTAAGTCATATGTGATGACATACACGTCCGTCCGTAGAGTAAAAAATGCAAATAAAAAAATATTATCTGGGCCCTGGCATAATGTTGCACCCAAATTTGGTAGCATCTGATGGTGGGTCTGGAGAAGAAGATTTTAAAAGGAATTAATGTGAATTTTCCCAAATTTGACTCAGTCAGCCATTTTGTAACACTTCGATCATGGAATCGGCATGACTTCCACAATATATTAAATCTTCCATAATATATGACTTCCATATAATTAACATTCCTACTGGGTCTAATGTTGCAACTCAATTTGGTGGCATTCTGACTGGTGGTCGAGAGAAGAAAATTTTGAAAGGAATTTACACAACCGCCATTTTCAACACACTTCCAGTCAAGTGATAGCATGGCCTCCGCAATTTAACATCAGGACCCTATCCTAAAGTTGGAACCAAATTTGGTGGCATTCTGACTGGTGGGTCTGGAGAATAAGATTTTTGAAGGAATTTACACAATTTTCCCAAAATTGACTTTGTCGGCCATTTGACACTTCCGGTCAAGTAATTGGCATGACAGCAATTTAACATCCCTACCTGGCCTAATGTTGCAAACAAATTTGGTAGCATTCTGACTGGTGGATCGAGAGAAGAAATATGGAAGGAATTTGTGGGACTGCATTTTGGACACACTCGCGGTCTAGGGATAGGCATGACTTCCACAATTTAACATCCCTACCCTGGCCTAATGGTGGAACTCAAATTTTGCAGGCATTCTGACTGGTGAGTCTGGAGAGGAGATTTTTGAAGAAATTTACTAAGTTGGCCATTTTGACCTACTTAAAGTTCATGTGAGTGGAAGGAACTTTACAATTCTGTTACCAGTCAGAAGAGGAATGTTGAAGCCAAATTTCAGCCGTATCAGCGGAGGCGGTTTGGCCAGAGAAGTCAAACTAAGACCGGACGGAGGGATGGATAGACAGTGCGTGATGACACCTTATATGGAATTTCAATTCCAGATAAGCGAAACATTAAGCTTCCCCACTCTATTTAAGGAGCTTTTAAGGTGCAACTCACTGATCAACCAACAAGCGCAAACAAGAAATAAAACAAGGCAAACAACAAAGAAGGCCTTTGCTGTTTTAAACCTTTTAGAGTTTCCACAGCTGTAAAGACATTCACAATAGTAACCATGAGTCGCCTTTCATTGTAGCCTTTGCCTTGGGTAGCCTTTCATGGTTGCTTTAATGCAAGTTTCTTTGGCTAGAAGAGTATGGGAGGGGTCCATTTATTTATAATAATCCTAGCCACCTCATTTAATTGATTAGGTGAGAGCGAAATGGGTATTCCCTCATTCACAGGTGAGAGAAGTGGGTGGGTATTCGTTTTATCAATTGTGTGTTGACTTATTTTGACGTTTCAACTCGGTACTGCTTTGGAGCCTCGTTGGTATGCATTTCTGTCTGCACAGTCACTGATGATTCACCAACAAATGATGAAAAGTCCCAGCAGCTGAGGGGGTGAGTAGCATTGGAATTCTAATTGTGTACTATTTGTGAAGTCTTTACAGCTATGGAGGAACTCTGGGAAGGGTTGAAACATCAAAGGGCTTACCTGATGTAGCCTTTCATGGTTGCTTTATGCAGCTTCTTCTTCGGCTGGAAGAGCATGGAGGAGTAGATTTATTTATATGATCAAGCCACCTGGGTTAATTGATTAGGTGAGAGCTAATTGGTGGTTAGTCCTCATTCACAGGTGAGAGATGTGGGTGGGTATTCGTTTTATCAATTATATGTTGACTGATTTTGACGTTTACAACTTGGAACATGCTTTGGAGCCTCGTTGGTATGCATTTCTGTCTGCGCAGTCGCTGATGATTAGCCAACAAATGATGAAACCAGTCCGGCAGCTGAGGGGGTGAGTTGCATTGGGATTCTAATGTGCGTACTATTTGTGAAAGTCTTTTCAGCAATGGAGGAACTCTGGGAAGGGTTTGGGTAGATATTCGTTTTTCATAAATATATATATATATTGTACAATCAGTGCACAAAACATGAGGAACACCTCTTCCTAATATTGAGTTTCACCCCTTTTGCCCTCAGAACAGCTTCAAATTCGTCGGGACACTGGACTGCACAGGTGTTAAAACGTTTCACAAGGATGTTGGCCCATGTTGACTCCAATGCTTCCACAGTTGTGTAAGTTGGCTGGGAGTGGACTCCACTCTGAATAGCTCATTCCATCTCATCCTGCAGATGCTCAATTGCAATTGAGATCTGGTGACTAGGCAGGCACTGCCAGTAAGCTTTTGGAATTACCATTGTTCGTGGACCATTCCTGGACAATCCGAGCCTTATGCCATTTTTGTCAGAAATCATTGCAGATGGATGCACTGCTGCCTGAAGGGATGCTCCTGATTGGCAAATTATGTTCAGATATCCTGTGGCATTCAAACGTGCTGCCACTTTTATGAAGGGGCCAATGTGTGCCATGAAATATACCAAACACATCGGAGCACCACCACCAGCCCTGCAATGTTGACACACGGCATATGAATGTATGTACTCATGTGGGTTTTCTCCATACCCTAATCCTCACATCAGCATGAAACAGCACAAACTGGGATTCATGAGATCAGACAATGTTTTTTCCAATCCTCCAGTGTCCAGTGTTTTCGTTCCTTAGCCCACTGAACTGCAGGTTCTTGTTTTTGCTGAAGACAGTGGAACTCTGTCAGGTCATCAGCTTCGCATAACCCCATTCGTGGTCAAGGCACGAGTTGTGCATTATTTTATGGATTTTTGGCACCGATGTTATACTGGACTGTCAGTTGACTAACTATAGCCATCTGTTGCTCTGCACATATTTGTGTCGGCCTCCTTTGGCTCTTTCAACAATGAGCCATTTTCGACCGAGTGGCCTGTCATTGGCTGGATGTCTTTGGGTGGACCATTCTTGATACACATAAGAAACCGGTGAGCGTGAAAAACACAACAGGGTTGCAGTTCTTGACACTCAAACCGGTGTGCCTGGCCCTACTACCATACCCATTCAAAGGCTTAGATATTTGTCTTGCCCATTCCACCCTTCAAATGGCACACATACACAATCCATATCTCAATTGTCTCAATGCTAAAAATCGTTCTTGAACTGTCGCTCCCCTTCATCTACACTGATTGAAGTGGATTATCCATGTGCATCCAAAAGGATCAAAGCTTTCACCTGGATTCTCCTGATCAGTTTATTTCATGAAACGAGCAGGTGGTCCTCATGTTTTGAACGCTGAGTGTGTGTATGTATATTTTAATATGATATATATATTATATAACTAATATATATATATATAATATATATCCGTCCATCCATTGGGACCATACTCTGTGCAGAGCGTTAGTGCTTGGTGCTGCCAAAGCAGTCTCCTTGGCGATTGGACACAATCCTGGACGGGTCGCCACTTCCGACACAGTATACCGGCCTGCTGGTATCATTTCGCCGACCACAGAAGGATGACAGACTTGAGTCACCACAACCTGGTGTTAATTCAACAGAAAACATGGGCTCAAACTCAGGACCCTGAGATCCAAGCCAGCCCCTTAACCGCTAAGCCAACACCAGGCTTTTTATTGTTGCCAACAATTCAAACCTCCATTTGTAGAAATCACATTTTTTTCCAGATTTTCTCATCAGATTATTTTTGGACCAATGGCCATGATAGCTTTTTAATTTAAAGACCTCTTTTTATTGCAATGTATCGTTTTAAAGGAGATACTGATCCACTGAAACCATTTATGCTTTGATTTATCTTTTGTTTCCTGACGTAACATTCACTCCTCTATTACAGTAAGTCCATTGGAAGACCTGTAACTGACTCTTCTTTTACCAATGATATTTTACACAACTTTGAGTGTTTGTACTTTCTTTCTTGACTCTTAAGAGTATTGCTACAGGTACAAATGAAACATGGTCTTTTGATGATTTTTTTGCACCTTCTTCACCATACGCAGTAAAAACTTGGATTTATGCATGTGTGTTACGAAGTATTTCAATTCTGAGAGCCATCACTGGATTTACATCTGAATGGACAAAGCATGACTGCCAATACATTTACAGCCTTTATACTGGAGTGCAATTTATGAATGGTTAGATGACAAATTATCAATGCAAACTATAAAAATTCTAATGGCATTTCCTTGTTGCACTGAATTTTCTTTTATATGCACATTGGCTGGTTGACCTGCTCGTCACAGTGTGGAAACTGATACAACTTGCTTGTAGTGGGTTGTTTGTTTATTCTCAGACTCTGTCCACTGCAGATTGCAGCTGAAGCCAGAAGTACCTATTAACTATAAAATAACATTATTTATTATCCCCAGTTGTCTAGGATCTTTGTATAATTAATCCCCTGATAATCGACTAAGAGGGCTTTGTGTGTTGGTATATATGTATATAAATATATATATATATTGTTACGGCTGTGGAAATTTGCAATACACCAAAAAGGTCCTCAGGTTAGATATATGCGATAAGTTCATGTGTAGTTAGTCAACACGTTGTTTAGAGGGAATTTCCGTGTTCACCAGGCTGCGATCCTTTGAGATAGCCGTTTTTCTTTCTTCTGTTATTTTGGACCAATAATCCCCAACAACTCAACACGCACCTTCGCCTCTTTAACTCCACAACTCCATCCCGCAAACATGCGCTTCACCGCCATTCTCAAACGACGCCGCCAACAACCAAACCACCACAGCAAACCCCACCACCTTCGCCTTTTCCTTCCACAACCATCACACACAACACCTGTCAACACTGAAGTCGTGGTGCCCAGCCCATTCGGTGATTGTTGCGAACGCGTCGAGCCGCGAGTAACAAATGGATGCCTTTACGGGAGAGGAAATCGGATCAGGGGAGGTTCACGCCCTTTTTCCTCCGTTCAATGGGCGAGCGTCGGACGGTGTGGCCCCCCAAGCGCGATGCATGTGGATTCCTTTTAGGAGGAAATTCGGATCAAGAGAGGCTCACGCCCCTTTTTTGCCCGACCAATGGCTGAACATCGGGTGGCGTGGCCCCGCCTCCAAGCGCGTTTTGATCCGCGAATTTACATACACGCTCCTCCCCGGTCTATAAAGACGTGAGCACAAGGCGACTCGCGGCTGGGCTGGTCAAATGAAGACGAAGGTCATCGTTGAGGTTGTCGTTGCTGGGTCGAGGGACGAGTCGCGGAGTGAAGCAGGGACGCGGAAGAGGGCTCAGGGGCGAGAGTTCGCCGGAGTCGGTGCGGTCAAGGCCCCGCTAGCGGGACGGAGCATCCGCCATTCCCCTCTCTCCACTCCGAGGCATCAACATTTCCCCCCATCCGCGCTGAGATAGCGCTGGTAACCCGTCCGTTCCCCACCCCAACCGTGGTGTCGACCGACCAACACGTGCGCTGCGCAACGCACGCCTAAAGGAGCTCACCGACCAGCCAGGGGCACGGAGTCAGGCACGTTACGCTGACATTTGCGGCTAGCCGCCATCGTGCCATGAGGGCGGCGGGTAGACCCCTTCGTTCTCGTGGACCTGGCCGCTCACCAGGTCCACGTACCATTTGGTCCACGGACCTGTCTGCCCCCTTGCCTGTGAGGGTGGCTTTTATTTGCTTTTGTGTAAATGTGTGTGTGGTGCCAGTCTTTAAGTAAACCTGAATAAGTGCTTGTACATTGCTTTATTCGGTTGTAACTCTGCGTTGTGTTCTTGCTTTGACTGTATACGTGCATTTTTTGTATGGCTGTAAAATACGTGCTTGTCTGAGAGTGAAATAAATGTGCTTGTCAAATTGTTTCCCGTTTCGTTGGTCCTTTCTTCATTTGAAGTGCCATCTTGCATCACGGAAGGGAATGGTAGTGGGTTGAGCACGCCAGCAAGTAATCTGAACCGTCGAGGTCGGCGATAACTCCGCTCGGTTATCCCCTTAGCACGGAACGAGCCGCTTAAGCGTTCGTGTCCGAAGCGACCTGCGGCGTGGTACAACTCCTCGGTACGCTACCCGCGTGGGTTAGGTATATCGACATTCGGCGATTCACCCTATTTCGCGCGGGTAGAATGCGGACTGGGTTGTGGTGAGGTTAAACCCCCACCCATGACTGGCTCCTGACGGTAGTTCCAGGAGGGTCACGACTGAATTGCCCGTCCCGGTGGGGCGCGGGTCGCGATTCGAGTTACGTGACCGATCGCACGCCAGGTGGGCCAAAATTCGTACAATATATATATATATAATATATATTATATATATATATATTGTTACGGTTGTGGGGGTAGATGGAGGAATTATTTTCCGTGCTAAGGGGATAACCGAGCGGAGTTATCGCCGACCTCGACGGTTCAGATTACTTGCTGGGTGTCTCAACCCACTACCATTCCCTTCCGTGATGCAAGATGGCACTTTCAAATGAAGGAAAGGACGCAACGAAACGGGAAACAATTTGAC
>CM068961.1:20291389-20307951 GCA_035128595.1 Eptatretus atami | reverse complement strand
CGCGTTCGGCAACAATCACCGAATGGGCCCTGGGCACCACGACGTTCAGTGTTGACAGGTGGTGTGGTTGATGGTTGTGGAAGGAGAAAGGCGAAGGTGGTGGGGGGTTTGCTGTGGTGGTTTGGTTGTTGGCGGGCGTCGTTTGAGAATGGCGGTGAAGCGATGTTTGCGGGATGGAGTTGTGGAGTTAAAGAGGCGAAGGTGGCGGTGTTTGAGTTGTTGGGGGATTATTGGTCCAAAATAACGATAGAGAAAGAAAAACGGCTATCTCAAAGGATCGCAGCCTGGTGAACACGGAAATTCCCTCTAAACAACGGGTGTGGACTAACTACACATGAACTTATCGATATATCTAACCTGAGGACCTTTCTGGTGTATTGCAAATTTCCACAGCCGTAACAATATATATATATATATTTATATACATATATGTACACACACAAAGCCCTCTTTAGCTCGATTATCAGGGGGATTAATTATACAAAGATCCTAGACAACTGGGGATAATAAATAATGTTATTTTATAGTTAATAAGGTACTTCTGGCTTCAGCTGCAATCTGCAGTGGACAGAGTCTGAGAAATAAACAGAACAACCCACTACAAGCAAGTTGTATCAGTTTCCACACTGTGACGAGCAGGTCAACCAGCCAATGTGCATAAAAAGAAAATTCAGTGGCAACAAGGAAATGCATTAGAATTTTTATAGTTTGCATTGTAATTTGTCATCTAACCATTCATAAATTGCACTCCAGTATAAAGGCTGTAAATGTATTGGCAGTCATGCTTTGTCCATTCAGATGTAAATCCAGTGATGGCTCTCAGAATTGAAATACTTCGTAACACACATGCATAAATCCAAGTTTTTACTGCGTATGGTGAAGAAGGTGCAAAAAATCATCAAAAGACCATGTTTCATTTGTACCTGTATGCAATACTCTTAAGAGTCAAGAAAGAAAGTACAAACACTCAAAGTGGTGTAAAATATCATTGGGGTTAATAAGAAGAGGTCAGTTACAGGTCTTGCCAATGGACTTACTGTAAATAGAGGAGTGAATGTTACGTCAGGAACAGAAAGATAAATCAAAGCATAAAGTGGTTTCAGTGGATCAGTATCTGCTTTAAAACGATACATTGCAATAAAAAGAGGTCTTTAAATTAAAAAGCTATCATAGGCCATGGTCCAAAAATAATCTGATGAGAAAATCTGGAAAAAAATGTGATTTCTACAAATGGAGGTTTGAATTGTTGGGCAACAATAAAAAGCCTGGTGTTGGCTTAGCGGTTAAGGGGGCTGGCTTGGGATCTCAGGGTCCTGAGTTTGAGCCCATGTTTTCTGTTGAATTAACACCAGGTTGGGTTGACTCAGTCTGTCATCCTTCTGTGGTCGGCGAAATGAGTACCAGCAGGCCGGTATACTGTGTCGGAGTGGCGACCCGTCCAGGATTGTGTCCAATCGCCAAGGAGACTGCTTTGGCAGCACCAAGCACTAACGCTCTGCACAGAGTATGGTCCCAATGGATGGACGGATATATATATATATATATATATATATATATATATATATATATATATATATATATATATATATCATATAAAATATACATACACACACTCAGCGTTCAAAACATGAGGACCACCTGCTCGTTTCATGAAATAAACTGATCAGGAGAATCCAGGTGAAAGCTTTGATCCCTTTTGGATTGCACATGGTAAATCCACTTCAATCAGTGTAGATGAAGGGGAGGCGACAGGTTCAAGAACGATTTTTAAGCATTGAGACGATTGAGATATGGATTGTGTATGTGTGCCATTGAGAGGGTGAATGGGCAAGACAAAATATCTAATTGCCTTTGAATGGGGTATGGTAGTAGGTGCCAGGCACACCGGTTTGAGTGTCAAGAACTGCAACCCTGTTGTGTTTTTCACGCTCACCGGTTTCTTATGTGTATCAAGAATGGTCCACCCAAAGGACATCCAGCCAATGACAGGCCACTGGTCGAAAATGGCTCATTTGTTGAAAGAGGCCAAAGGAGGCCGACACAAATTGTGCAGAGCAACAGATGGGCTATAGTTAGTCAACTGACAGTCCAGTATAACATCGGTGCCAAAAGATCCATAAAATAATGCACAACTCGTGCCTTGACACGAATGGGGTATGGAAGCTGATGACCTGACAGAGTTCCACTTCTTTCAGCAAAAAACAAGAACCTGCAGTTGCAGTGGGCTAAGGAACGAAAACACTGGACACTGGAGGATTGGAAAAACATTGTCTGATCTCATGAATCCCAGTTTGTGCTGTTTCATGCTGATGTGAGGATTAGGGTATGGAGAAAACCCACATGAGTACATACATTCATTATGCCGTGTGTCAACATTGCAGGCTGGTGGTGGTGCTCTACGATGGTGTTTGGTATATTTTCATGGCACACATTGGGCCCCTTCATAAAAGTGGAGCAACGTTTGAATGCCACAGGATATCTGAACATAATTGCCAATCAGGAGCATCCCTTCATGGCAGCAGTGCATCCATCTGCAAATGGATTTCTGCAAAAATGGCATAAGACTCGGATTGTCCAGGAATGGTTCCACGAACAAGATGGTGAATTCAGCTTACTGCAGTGGCCTGCCTAGTCACCAGATCTCAATGCAATTGAGCATCTGCAGGATGAGATGGAATGAGCTATTCAGAGTGGAGGTCCACTCCCAGCCAACTTGACACAACTGTGGGAAGCATTGGAGTCAACATGGGCCAACATCCTTGTGAAACGGTTTTAACACCTTGTGCAGTCCATGTCCCGACGAATTGAAGCTGTTCTGAGGGCAAAAGGGGGTGAAACTCAATATTAGGAAGAGGTGTTCCTCATGTTTTGTGCACTGATTGTACAATATATATATATATATTTATGAAAAACGAATATCTACCCAAACCCTTCCCAGAGTTCCTCCATTGCTGAAAAGACTTTCACAAATAGTACGCACATTAGAATCCCAATGCAACTCACCCCCTCAGCTGCCGGACTGGTTTCATCATTTGTTGGCTAATCATCAGCGACTGCGCAGACAGAAATGCATACCAACGAGGCTCCAAAGCATGTTCCAAGTGTAAACGTCAAAATCAGTCAACATATAATTGATAAAACGAATACCCACCCACATCTCTCACCTGTGAATGGAGGGACTAACCACCAATTAGCTCTCACCTAATCAATTAACCCAGGTGGCTTGGATCATATAAATAAATCTACTCCTCCCATGCTCTTCCAGCCGAAGAAGCTGCATAAAGCAACCATGAAAGGCTAATCAAGGTAAGCCCTTTGATGTTTCAAACCCTTCCCAGAGTTCCTCCATAGCTGTAAAGACTTTCACAAATAGTACACACATTAGAATTCCAATGCTACTCACCCCCTCAGCTGCTGGACTGGTTTCATCATTTGTTGGTGAATCATCAGTGACTGTGCAGACAGAAATGCATACCAACGAGGCTCCAAAGCATGTACCGAGTGTAAACGTCAAAATAAGTCAACACACAATTGATAAAACGAATACCCACCCACTTCTCTCACCTGTGAATGGAGGGAATACCCATTTCGCTCTCACCTAATCAATTAAATTGAGGTGGCTAGGATTATTATAAATAAATTGACCCCTCCCATACTCTTCTAGCCAAAGAAACTGCATAAAGCAACCATGAAAGGCTACCCAAGGCAAAGGCTACAATGAAAGGCGACTCATGTGTGTACTATTTGTGAATGTCTTTACAGCTGTGGAGGAACTCTAAAAGGGTTTAAAACAGCAAAGGGCCTTCTTTGTTGTTTGCCTTGTTTTATTTCTTGTTTGCCTTGTTGGTTGATCAAGTGAGTTGCACCTTAAAGCTCCTTAAATAGGTGGGGAAGCTTAATGTTTCGCTTATCTGGAATTGAAATTCCATATAAGGTGTCATCACGCACTGTCTATCCATCCCTCCGTCCGTCTCTTAGTTTGACTTCTCTGGCCAAACCGCTCCGCTGATACGGCTGAAATTTGGCTTCAACATTCCTCTTCTGACTGGTAACAGGAATTGTAAAGTTCCTTCCACTCACATGACTTTAAGTAGGTCAAAATGGCCAACTTAGTAAATTTCTTCAAAAATCTTCCTCTCCAGACTCACCAGTCAGAATGCTGCAAAATTTGAGTTCCACCATTAGGCCAGGGTAGGGATGTTAAATTGTGGAAGTCATGCCTATCCCTTGACCGGAAGTGTGTCAAAATGGCAGTCCCACAAATTCCTTCCATAATCTTCTTCTCCTGATCCACCAGTCAGAATGCTACCAAATTTGTGTTGCAACATTAGGCCAGGGTAGGGATGTTAAATTGCTGGTCATGCCAATTACTTGACCGGAAGTGTCAAAATGGCCGACAAAGTCAATTTTGGGGAAAATTGTGTAAATTCCTTCAAAAATCTTATTCTCCAGACCCACCAGTCAGAATGCTACCAAATTTGGGTTCCAACTTTAGGATAGGGTCCTGATGTTAAATTGCGGAGGCCATGCTGATCACTTGACTGGAAGTGTGTTGAAATGGCGGTTGTGTAAATTCCTTTCAAAATTTTCTTCTCTCGACCCACCAGTCAGAATGCCACCAAATTTGAGTTGCAACATTAGACCCAGGTAGGAATGTTAATTATATGGAAGTCATATATTATGGAAGGATTTAATTATATTGTGGAAGTCATGCCGATTCCATGATCAGAAGTGTTACAAAATGGCTGACTGAGTCAAATTTTGGGAAAAATCACATTAATTCCTTTTAAAATCTTCTTCTCCAGACCCACCAGTCAGAATGCTACCAAATTTGGGGTGCAACATTATGCCAGGGCCCAGATAATATTTTTTATTTGCATTTTTTCACTCTACGGACGGACGTGTATGTCATCACATATGACTTACTCCTTAAATGTTTATTACTTTCTCAGTGTGCTAGAAAGTTTAAATTTGGCATACTGATGTAACTCAAAGCCAGGATTCCAGGAAAAATCACAAAACTGTCTGTAAATATCCATAAATAACAAAATGCAGTTGCATGAAGCCACCTCAATATTCTATATTTTTGGGTTTGTTGAGTTTCGTTTTGGAGTAAATTACAGTATTGCTAATATAATTTACACCATGCTTGTGAAAACTCTTTCTCTGCATTGACTTTAAACACCATATGGTTTCTTGCAAAATGTTGTATTCTTGCAAACATTTGTCGTAGTCTTGGACGCCCCACCATTTGTCGTAGTTTTGATGATTTTTCTTTGGTGCGAATAAACCCCCCGACCCCAAAAGAATCAACTCTGTGATGCATTTCTTGATATCAAGAAATTGAGTCCAATAAAAATCTTTCTGGGAAAATATCTCAGAAATATTTTCTCATTAGGAAAGATTATTTTTCTATCAAGAAAATTTTCTTGCCCCATTCTCCATGTTGAGGTGCATAAGAAAATTATTCTAACCACAAGAAAATAATTCTTATGCTTTTCTTGAAACAACAAAAAAAATTTCAATAAATAAAATTTATATTTTAGAAAATCATGTTTGGCAATGATCATTATCATCTGTCATTATGTCTCATTACACTGAACAACAAATTTTTTTTACTGGAGATGTGTAAAGTGATTTTAGACGATTTTTGGTACGCTGATTTCAAAAATCATAACCGTTTTGCTGTATCACGTCAGGATTTTCAGTACAGAAATATTCCCATTGCCTAGAAGTCAGGATTTCAATGAAATTTACAAAAATTCATTATTATTTATTTCATCATGAATGCTTCAAATTATAGAAATTACAGAAAAACTCCACTAGAATGTTATTAAAATGCTTTAGGCATTTGTTTGCGTTTGTGCTGCTCGCTTGTCAGTTTCACGATGCAGGAACCAGCAGAAATCGCCCATCATGTTCGGGTTGTGCCGCCCTTGGTACGCGTCTCGAGTGAAATCTCTTGGTGGATCGCTCGCCGTGCTCGTCCGGACTGCTCCCAAGTTGTCAGGAAGAAGTTCAGGTGTGTGTAGGAAATGGATTTTCAGACATCCTGGAGCCAAGTTTCCTGAAGGACTCCAGCAGCTGCTGCACTATTTCTTCATAGTTGTCCGCGCGCTCGTTCCCAAGAAGTTGTCCGTCACAGCTTTGAAGCTCCTCCACGCTGCCAGCTCTTTGTGGTTTAGAGTTGTCGGAAAAGTTGTTCCTTCATAATCTGTCGATTTGCGGTCCAACAAGACAACAGCCTTAATCTTGGCCTCCGACAAGGTGTTGCCAAACTTTTCCTTGAGGTTATAAAACCCACGCCCATTCAGATCCATTGCCCGTAAAAACTTTTCATCAAGCCGAGCTTTATGTGGAGTGGTGAAGGAAAACCTTGTGGGTCGACAAGGGCGACATGCTTCACGTTGTGTCGACCAGGTACATGCTCTTTTCGCTCTCCCAATCTTTCTTCGTCCAGTGATTCTTGTCGTCTCTGCTATCCCAGAGACAAAGGAAGCACATGTATTTCGTGTAGCCTGACTGCAGCCCTAACAACAGCGCCAACACTTTCAAGTCTCCGCAGATGTGCCAGTTGAAGTCATTGTACTTGATGGAATCAAGCAGCTGCCGCATAGTCTCATAGGTCTCTGTCATGCCAAACGCGTGAGCCAGTGGACTGTGGTTTCTCGTTGCCATTGTGGAGCAAAACAGCCTTCAAGCTGTTCTTCCCGAGTCGATGAAGGGCGCCAGTCTGCAGGATGTCTGATCACACCCAAGTTCTTTCAACAGACCGTTGATGTAACTGCAGAATGTCATCGTGTCTTCCATCTCAAAGAACTCAGCATGTCTCTGTGACGTGCTCTGAACAAGGATATCTTGGTGTTAGGTTCAAGTAGATTCCACTGCTGCAGCTTGATCCAAGCAGCTCTGCCTTGCCTTTGACAGCAGAGCATCTTACAAGATCATTAAGTCTCCCTGGTTCAGAAGGGTGATTCTTGAGTGTCGGGTTCAAAAGTTCATCATCACCATCTCTTCACCACTGCTTACAGCTATGTTCTGATCAGCTGGAGGTGTTGGAACGGGGTTCTCGTCATCATGAGGCACAGGTTTACGAGCAGAGACGCAGTCGCGTACTTGATGTGACCTTTATTCTTTTTGTTGACCGGCGATGCTTGTGCGCAGAGAATAACAATCATCATGATGATTCTGGCTCACGCCATATCATGGGCACCGCAAATGGCATGCTCGCGCGCTTGCCCACCAACCACTGAGTCAGGTTGTGTGACAGCTTGTGCAGCAGATGTGTGGTGCCCAGCTCTGTTCTTGGTCCCCAACTTACACCCGAAGTAGTGAAAGTAGGCGGCTTCATTTTCACTGCTGTAGATATACTTCGCTGTTGATCTTTTTGGATACCCGACCAGACATAACAGAAGTTGTCAGGTATTGTACAGGACAGCCTACTCATCTTTATCTGAAAGAAAGAATATAACACAAGTTAACAACAATTGTACGAAATAGACATGTTAAAGACATATGTAAATTTCATTGAAATCTCTTTTAGGCAATGGGAATATTTCTGTTCCTGAAAATCCTGACGTGATACAGCAAAACGGTTATGATTTTTGAAATCAGCGTACCAAATTAGTCTTAATCACTTTACACATCTCCAGTAAACAAATTTGAAATTTGTTGTTCAGTGTTATTAGCATGAGATTGGTGGCTCTTAGAGGATTTATGATTCACTCAAGTCTTTCATTAACTGGCTGGCCAGGCCTGACGTTCACTTGGATCCAGTTAGGGCAGGAATTTTTAATTGGTTCAGTGTTCCAGCGATGTTTTGCCTACTCTTCATTTAAAGACACTGTGTAATCTTTAACGTGCACTAACTAATGCTCGCAGAAAGCACACCCAGCTTATCAACCCCTCCAACAGTTTGGCATACTCGCTGATGCAAAACCCTGTCTGTGAAACACCAGAGTACCAGTTTATAGTTCGGTCATGAATCAAACTCAAACTACAGATCTCAGAGGTGAGTACACCCTCTCTGAGCTATCCTGCCAACCACCCAGCAAGTATATCCACCTATGTTAAGTCCTGTAATTATCATTCTACTTCAAGATCGTTCTCCTTTTCATTATTCTACTTTCGTCGTTGTTATATTTGACCATTATACTTCACTATCATGAAATAAGATTATTCTACCTTCAAATGTCCAACCAAGATGACAAGCAATGTGCAAAATAAATATCATATATTACTGCACCATTTCTATAATCTACATATTAAAGTGCGTATCCGGATTTCTCCGTCCGTCTGTCCATCCCTCCGTCTGTCATGCTCTTTTCGCTGGGACGTCATTATGGTGTTACGTCTCGCACTAGACCAGGTCTTTATGATGGTGTGTTATTCATGACTCAATGAGAATATTCCATTTTGCAAGTTGAAAAAGAAAATGACATAACGTCTGATCCCTGGGAACCGAAAACAAATTCATAATATTGTTTTTTGGTGAATAAGTGTGCATATTTATAAAATTAATGCTGGGTTGTTAGCAGGAAACAAAATGTTTCTAGAATTAAAAAAAATTGCAAATCTTGACTGTCAATAAACTGGAAATCACTTTACTCATCATCACACCATTTGAAAGCCTTTATCCCTGAGCAGGGGTCAGCTTTTTGCGGGCTCCAATCATGGTACCTTTCTTGTGGCAATGTTTTTACAGCCGGATGCCCTTCCTGATGCCAACCTTTTAGTCGCCTTCGACCCTGCAGGGATAATTAACAGTATACTGGTCATTTTACTGACTTCGGAAGTGAAAGGCTGAGTCAACACCACGATGCTAACTCAGCAGCCAGGGAGCTCAAACTCAGGACCCGCGGATCCCAAGCCACCGCCTTAACCACTAAGCCACACCAGGCTCATTGAAAATACTTTACTGTAATATATACATAATGTATATATATATATATATATTTTGAAACATATGGTGTGTGAAAGCACTCCACCGATCTCCGTTGGACATAGTACTATGATCACATCACGTGCCTTATTGTTTGAATGGTTTGCATTAGCGGGAACAATTGTCTGGGTGGCAGATGGACAGTTGTTCTTTGTGGATTATGCGGTTTTACCGCGTGAGACATAATCTGCAGCGATGCTCACCATAACAGTCAGGAGGTGCATCTGATATGAATATATGAGTTATGTTCAACTACCGTCAGTGAAGAGATGGGTTCAATGTTGGTCCATTCAAAATCACAGCTGGTGTTTAATAGGATCTGGATGAACATGGAGTACAAATGCGTTGCTGGTGTGAGTGTCATCTAACCCCTTCACCTGTAATAAGGCATTTCTATTTATTTGGTTCTGCTTTCTCTGGCAACCATACACACACCGGTTGTCTGTTCACTGCTGTGACATTTTGACAAATGTGGTGGCATATTGTTAATCAATGAGTTATTTTGATCCTTAAGAAATGTTCCAGGCATTATTTTGTTTGTTGACCATAGTCTCCAACGTTTTGCTTTACTCTATGGTGAAGCATTGTTGGTAGGATTCTGCTCATTCACACTTCTGGTGCAGTTTAGGCTGGTGTAAACCTGAGATAGTTCTCTTGTGCAGGAGATTACACTGAAAGTGCCTGGCTGTCTTGTGTCGGCTTCTTTTCATGCTGGCCCTTTGTATCCCCCTGGGAAATTATTGTACTTGTTTCTTGCTCAGCAGATCCACGTTGCTGGAGTTGAAACTTTTATTCCACTTATGCTCTTATGCCACTGCCGTAAATTCCTCTTTTTTGTCTTATCTTTCATTATGGTGCTCTTTGTTCTCGTAAAGTGCCTATAGAATGTCTACACCCCTTTCAAAATTTTCACCTTTTGTTGCTTTGTAGCCTGGAAGTAAATTGCATTAAATCAGCCTTTTTACACCTTTAGTTTCACATCATAACCCACAACTTCCAACTGAAAAACAAATTCTAAAAATGTCAGAAAATTAATTAAAATACAAAACAAGAATATCGTGGTTGGATAAGTGTCCACCCCCCTTGTAATAGCAATTGTAAATTAGCTCAGGTGAAACCAATCACCTTCAAAATCACACACCAAGTTAATTTGCCTCCACTACACACCAAGTTAATTGGCATCAGTATAAACAGTTTTTACTTCCACCACCTCCTCCGGTCCATCTTCCTGTAGGTAGCTGATCCTCCTCCTCCTCCTCCTCCTCCTCCTCCTCCCCCTCCCCTTCCTCCCCCTCCCCTCCTCATCAGAGGAGAGGAAGGCATTGTTGAATTGGTGTTGTCTGAACTTTAAAAAGGTGTTTACAAAAGGAAAATGTAGATAACCATCTTCCACCTTCCTGTGCTCAACCTTCCCTGTCATTTATCATGTCTGAGACAAAGTTCTGGTGCCCAGCAGTTGGTAGCCGGCAGGGCCCACCCCTGGTGTATGAGGCACTCTCCATGGGGGGTGCAGCGGTGGAGACATTCCAGCTGGTTCCTTGGATTCTGAGCTGAGGGTGAGAAGAGAGAAACGCCCCAGCCTGGTAGCAGCAGGAACGCGACAGGGCCCAAGAGTCCCTTCAGCCTGGGCCCTGCACTCCTCCAGGATATCTGAGGTGATGCCGTGGCCCAGGCACCAATAGTCACTTTGCCATGTGATATTTGTTAGAGGAGGGAGAAAGCAGTGCCCGCCCGCTACATCCGGGCAATCAACTCGGCCTATTTTTGGCACTCACACCGTGTCAGTAACCACCCCGCTGGGTTGCTGTAAGACCCGCCTGGCACCCCTTATTCCATAGGCCACCTTTGCTGCCTGCGTGTTGGGGCAAGGCACTGCACCTGTATGAACAGTGCCCACCCCAAGTGTGCAACCCTTCACCCTCGTCGGGGGGACACCATGCGTGCCCATGCTTTGTTAGCCCCTAAGTCCTCAGAACTGGGCGGGTAACAGCAGGACCGAGATGAGCCGATGCCCTCACATCCTTGGCAAGTCCCCACAGTTCCTGTCTTCCCCTAGGTGTACTGCAGGTGCGAGTACCGGTCGTCCCTTCGCTGGTGTCAGTGGAAGGTGAGCAGGTGTACCAGCGCCGTGCAGAATGGGAATGCAGGAAAGAAGCAGCCAGTGAGAGTCCAGCACTGATCTCCTCTCTCCCAAAGAGACAAGAAACAAAAAAGGGGCCTGGCCAGGTCGAGTGCTGACTCATCGTCTTACCCCCTCCCGACATCCATCAGTCTCCACCCCTGAGGGTAGAGTGGGATGAGCCAATGGTGGCGGTCAATTACTCTCTGCTCCGTATCTCACAAGACCAAATTACTTGTGGCATGGCGTATATCCCCACCAAAAGTGCCGGGGGTCCTTAGCATGTGCAAGTGACACACATATGGCCAATCATGGCCTGACTTGCTGCGGGATAGTCCTGCCAATCACATCAGTAGGTGGGAGATGTACGTGCACATTACATGCCACCTCTGTGCGGGTGTCATGAAGTACCTGCAGGCCACGATGACCTACAATGTTCAACGCCAGGGCTGTTGTGTCCCATGTGACCGACCTGGACCCGCCTATATGGTCCAGGATCTTGCTATGGTGTTTCTGCTGCAGCTCCTGCTGCTACAGTTCACACCTCAACCGCAACTCAACCTGAACTGCTCAACGTTCTTTAATTTTTAGCATGTTCAGGCTCAGCTTCCTGGCCATTGCATGATTTTGGGTAGAATCTTCGACCATATACCACTTTTCGTGCCTACTTGGGCATGGCACATATGCCAGGCCACCCGACTCCTCTCCTTCTCCCTCACTGCTTTCTAATCTAAATCCTCTAAGAGCTTTGACTTTGTACACAAATTTATAAAAGTAATAATGCACACCGCAGATTAAAAAAAAAAAATACAGAAAATAATTGGAGACAACAGGATGAAGCCATTGAACGTGCTGTTCATCTTATTGAGATTTCTCTCTCGACTGTTCACCATAATGTATGTAGGCTCCTGTATGAGATTTTAAACAATGGAGAAATATAAATGCTAAAATGTCACTGTTTAAGTTGAAGGATTTATTGCAACTGAAATGGAGTGGTTGTGTGGTGCCATTTATAGCAAGATTGATGCTTTATGCACCAATCAGGTGAGCCGTGCTATACTCCGTAATAACAAAACAAAACTGCCGAGCTACACAGCAATGGAAAACCACCATTTTGTTCAAAATCCATTAAGGATCCAAAAGTCAAAATCGAAACTCATCCATCAATGGGAGAGCTGGCAACATAAAGAGATGCAATGTATTGTAGAGTTATCTATTGGAACATTCATAAATATGACACAGCAAAAAATAAATAAATAAATAAACAAATAAACTTGAAATACCTGCCAGGGCCAGCAATAAAACGGCTCAATCATCCAATATAATGTAATCTTACCCATCGGTTTAACATGGTGCGTTAATGCCACCCAACACATTATGCCCAATAAATAAAAGAGCAAGTGACAAAGGCAATTGGATTTCCAAAGCAAATAAATTCAACCATTTACCAGATTGTGTAAACGGAAAAGGCCAAGTTCCAAATATAAGGAATCAAATGAATCACACATAGAAGTCTAATGAATTCATTGAGTGATAAAAAGATCATTACATTAGGAAAAGTGAAACACTCACTTTATTCCTCCTCCAAGCGTGTAATTGTAAATGAACTGACTAAATTTGTTTTAAAAATAATCAAAGAGGAGATGTTTTGAATTGAGGGTCGGAGGTTCTGTTCTTTGTAAAGGGCCACATGACACTCCAGTGTATGTGCAAGAATGAGGAGGTGGGTATGGGGGGCATTAAGTAGATTGCACAAAAATAGAAAAAAATAATTAAAAAGGAAGGAAAGTGAGAAAGTGGATAGGGAATGAAAGAGAGTGTAGTTGAAGAGAAAAAAGGGAATGGAAGTGGAGAATGGATGAAAGTAATAGAGGGAGGGAAGGAGGATTAAGCTGAGTGACAGTGGTTGGGAGGGGGTGGTTATCAAAATTCCACTATTTTACGTAAGTGACCTTTGACAACTTTTTAATGGGCAAGAAAGATTACCCACAATGCTGTGACATTTCTCTCTCATTGGAAGATTCCAAGGATATGCGATAGATATTATCTCCCTTATGTTTTTGATACAAACAGTGACTATTCCACTGCAGCTTAGTTTTGGAATGAGTCTCGAACTGTAAACTCAATCTTTAACCGACCCGGGGGTTGACCAATTTCATGTTCAGCTTGATCTTCCTTAATCTTGGTCTTCCTTCCAAAATAAGAAAATTGTGTGTCATGATTTTGATTGTATTATACTGACATAACTAATTATTCAAATACTTTTCACTTCGCTGAAACATCCACTCACCTTTGAATTGACTGGATAAAGTTTTATGAAGCTCGAACTTCTGCATTACATTCTTACACGTTCGCTTTAATTATTTTGAGAAAATAATGTCGCATTCGCACTCTCAGCAGGAAAGATTTGGAAATCCATCCAAATTAAGGGGAACAGGATTGGGGTGAGTGAGTTTTGGTGGGAAAAATGTGCATGAATCACACACACACACACACACACACACACACACACACACACACACACACACACACACACACACACACACATCCAGATTGACTGCTCCTGTTTTCTGTAAGATGGACAGATTTTTGAGTGCAAATGTCAAATTACTTGATTTTACTCCCTCTTCCAGGTGTTGGCTATTTCGTATCGAATGAATTATGGAAGAACATCTTTTATCCAGAATGGTCGGAACCAAGGGTGTGACAGTTAAACGACATTTCCGGTTAATGGATGTCGTCAATTTAACAATCCTTTCATAAAAAAATTTTAATGAACGTTGTTGTGGTTGTCCCCGAACCCAAAACCTAAAAACTAACCCTAACCCTAATAACTCTAACCTTCCCGGTCACCCCTCATTATTTGTGTATTCGGACTCGTCCTTATGCAGCCAATAGCAAGGGCCATGTTGTACATGGAGTAAACGAGTGAAAATCAGTTCAATATATTTGTATATTTCTTGGTGTGAACATGACATAAAACATAGGGGAGAATGATCTCAGAATGATGTGCATGCTGATTATATAATCCCACTTTGGGAATTGATAACCCTTCCTGTCTTCATTCTCTGTGTACTGCATTTGGACTCGCCATATGCAGCCACTGAGACAAATGTGAAAACCCGAACTGGATCAGACTGGAACCCAGAATCTTTTCACCCAGTTTGGTTCGGTAGCTCAGACAAACAAGGAGTCGGGGCTCACATCTGCTTAGTTCATCGATAGAGGTTTTTCTCTAAAATCACGTTGTGTGTCTGAAACTTCATGTTAGCATGTTCAGGAGCAATTTTGAATGAATGATAATAACATGAGTTCCCTTCCAAGGAATTTTGATGCAGGAGGAGGATGAGGCCCATCAAAGCCTGTACTCTTATTGCCAACTTATGGTTGTTTGTCCAGGCTCTATCCTTTTAAAATGCTGAACCTCATGCAAGGAAGCAGCATGTACCATTTATAAGTCTTTGATATGACTCGGCCAGGGTTCGAACCACAGACCTCTCAGACTCGGAGCAGATGCTCTAGCCATTACGCCACCGACGGTTTTCAGCAAAATACGTTTGGCTTTTATGAGAGTAGCTTGTGACGTTGTACCTGACTGGCCACAAAACCTGCCTGGCTCGAATCAGTTTGGAATAGCAATGTTCATTGGCAAAGCCTTTCACCAACCCTAACCCAATAAAACGTCCAATTTTCTCCGGCTTCTTTGCATGTGAGTCTAAAGGAGAACAAGTGAGTCTTTAAAACCACCAACAACAACCTCTGGGAGCCTAATATTAGTTAGAAATCCACCATTTCTTTTTGGCCATTATATTTCTTATACATAATGGGTCTGTCATTATTTGAATGTCTGGATAAAAGAGGTTCTACTGTACTGAGTTTTGATAAACTATCAATATTATATAAAATCAAAATCAAATATCATGTATTGAAAATTAAAATTAGAAGAAAATGTATTAATTTTAAATGACTCACCAAGAGGCCTTACACATGGCATCACAGACAGATGGTTGATTTGAGCGTGTTGTTTCATTTTAGAGATCAAAATAAATAAAAATTATGGATTGATAAGTTGATTTAATTTCCATAACGTTATATGAATTATTTGTTCATTTTTAGTTTTGTGGTTTGTTCCATTATTTTAATTATTCGGGTGTATTGTGCAGCTAACATATTCTGTATTACAATCTGAGTAAATATTGTTCCGAAAATGAGAATTTCTCGATTTGGTTGTGATATTTTGCTTTGATTGATTGGAATGGTTGATGATGTAATTATTGTTGCTATCGCACTTAGAATTTAGAACATACACGATTATTGTTGTTTTGTTGCAAATAATTTTGGTATTTGTAATGCTAGTTAAATAAAGAGAAGTGAAATCTGAAATCGGTAATTGTAGTACAAAAACTAGAAGGGCATTCGGTAGAGCGCATACCTCCGCCACGTAATGCCTGATCCACGAGAACATATTGGGCCAACTACAATTTTGAAATATCATGCTATACATCGTTTTTCTCTCAAGTGAAGAATCACTTAAAAAAATTACCCCCGGTTGGGGGTGACGGTCATCTCTGAAGCTCTGTAGATGTGGATCTCTGATCAGCTTAGAATGGCTTCGATGTCGTCTTGTCTTTTGGTTCAACGTACAGCCAAAAGCCCGGGAGTAAAAAGGATTTTAATTTTTTTAAATTTGTTAGTTTGAAAAAAATATATATATTTTTTTCAATTTTAAAAAGTTCATTTGTCCATTGCTTGGTATAACCTTTTTCAAAATGAGATTTCCACCTGTATGTTCTTACTATATCACCAACTTTGAACAGGCTTTCTGGCATTAATCTCTTTTTCATATTTTAATTTGGTAAATGTTTCTGATGGTTTAAATTTCGTTGAGGTATGAATCGTATCATTGTACTTATCCACAATGTCCTGAATTAAAGATAACCATTGTTGAGAACCGAGTTGAGTGAATTTTTTATATAGTGTTTTTAAATGCGATTAAAATGCTCAATAACAACCGCTTTCTCTTCATTAAAGGTGCTGTCTAATGTAATGTTGTTATTAAAAGAAAATTCTCAAATAATGTTTGGTTGTGAACTCGTGCCCTCATCAGTCCACAATTTTTGATCTCGTGGAGGATCTCTAAGTCTTACTCAGTGTGTTGTTCTTGTGGACTTTTTTGTTTCACAGCCTACAGTTTTCATCGAAACTACCTGAACTTGGCATATATATATATATAATTTAATATATATATATATATATATATATATATATATATATATAAAAATACCTGCGCAGACAGTAACGATCTCAGATTTTGAAAATTCCTCCTAGAAAAAAAGTTATGAGTCTAAAATATCTCCGCTAAGAAACGCCTAAAAAATTATCTCCGAAACTAGGCAAGCTTTTTGAATTCTGTTTGCGGAAATAGAACAGGGCATTAGCAGAGATAAATTACCACACATATGATATATCACTATGACGTCATATCAATTTTTATGATGTCAT
>CM068961.1:20266739-20284732 GCA_035128595.1 Eptatretus atami | reverse complement strand
TGTTTAACCTTAAAGAAGGAAGAGTACAGAAAAATGAATGCAATAAGAAGTTATAAACATCAATTATGTATAGAAGCGTTAAATAAGAAAGCATTAGGAGCTTTTGATGATAAAAGATATATTTTAGAGAATGGAATCAATTGTCTCCCAAGTGTTAAGATATTGGGTTGGGATTTTAACAGGCTACCGCCATCTTTTTTACTTGATTATCTATATGATGATAGAACAAGCAATACCAAACCAAAGAGTGGAGATGTATCGCTTGGTATTTAATGGGAAACATAAAGAATGTGAGAAATACCAAATAAGTCTTATTGAAGAAATAACCGGGGTAAAAGTCGATAAAACAAATAAGCGGATAAATTTAATTCCAAATAATTTGGAGGAGGTAAAGAAAAAAAAATATCCTTGAATGGACTGAAAACTTTGATGGTTATCAATTGAACAATGGAAAAGCAATTTACTACAATCTCAAAATGATATGTGGCTCAGGAGGTGGTCAAATAAGAGCATTAAGAGAAGTTTATCATTTCATTTCTGCTCAACAAAGACACTTAAACCAAGAACCAAGTTCCAAGTTATTCTTTGTGAATATACTCGATGGAAATGAATGTTATAAGAAAATTAAGTTATTCCCTAAAGTAGAACATGGGCAAATATTGGTTGCTTGCTCTTTGAGTGGAATGAAAATATAAAAGGACTGTGATTATGTTGGGGGGAAGAAGTGCTTTAATCAGTAAATCTCAATGTTTCATAGTCTCAATTTTACATTTGCTTGTATGGGAGGGAAGGGGATAGGTGGGGAGAAAATGAGTCTCTTTTTGAGCTTTTGGAGCTTGGGTCAGAAAGTTTTCCCTTTTCCCCCATTCATTTGAATGGGGCGTCCCGAACCAATTTATTATATAATATATATATATATATATATATATATATATTATACATATATATGTTTTATTGTTTATACAGGAGATGACCCCAAACTATTCTAACACTATTAGCCCTGTCTTATGGAGAACTTTTCTTGCGGACTTCCTCTTTTAAAGGAAATTTTGCACAGGACGAGGCCATTTGGCCCATCATGCCTGCACCACACCAATACCAGTTTTAATAAATCTGTCAATACCCCTTCCCTTCGTGTGCAGCCTTTTGGCTGCTACAATGGTAATCATTTCGCCAACCTCGGAAGGATGACAGGCTGAGTCAACCCCCGGTGTTAATTCAGCAGCCAACAGGGCTTGAACTCAGGACCCGAGGATCCCAAGCCACCACCCTAACTGCTAAGCCAACACCAGGTTCAAACACTCTGCTTGATCGTGCTTTTTGCACATAGCTATCGATGGAGTCCTCTGATCATCTCTCCCAGTAAAGATTGAAGTGCCCCAATGCAGCATCTTGCACCCAGTCCTGTTAGTTGTCCACATCAATGACCTTTCCGATGTTCTGAAACCTTCTTTTCCAATGTTCTGAAACCTTATTTTCCTCCACAGAGGACACCGTCTTTTACCCTACCATTTGTAAGATAGTTTTCTACATTCATGACCTCTCAGCAGAGGCGGATTAAGATTGGTTTGGGGGCCTGGGCACAAAAGAACGTTTCAGCCCAAAACGCCCAAAAAAGAGGACTCCGTGTTATTTTCCCACCAAAAAGGGCCAAAAAAGAGGGCTCTGTTATTTTCGCACTCGCTTAGCTTCTGTTGCTTTTGACTCGACTGCACAAAATCTGGAGGAATTCCCATGTTTTATTGCCTTTTCCCCCCTTTGGGAAAAATATGCCATGTTAAGGTGTGCCATTACCAATGAGCTTGCTATCGCTTGCCAAGCCAGCCATTTTACATGAAGTGCTTAAGCTAATTGGCGAGCTCTCCACAAGAAACTTGGGAATGGAACACACCCTAACACTTGCAGGGGTGTGTTCAGTTGCAAAGTTCTTATTTTCTTGTTTTTTTGTATACATAGACAAGGCTCGTGAAAGAGCTAAAAGTTTCTTGTGGAGCACTCGCCAAGTGGCTTAAGCACTCAAGCAAGCAGTCCCACAAAACCGTTGATAAGGAATGGCTGGCTTAGCAAGTGCTTCAGAAGCTGATTGAGAGTGGAACACATCCAATAAGTGCTTGGCGTCGGACTCTTTTTCTGGTTCTGCCGCTTGTGTAACGAAAAAAGTGAATTCTGGGTGATTTTTAACCCTTTTCGCCATTGTTGAGCTATTTTCCACTTTTCAGCACTGCTGGGGTAGTTTTAGTTTCATCCTTGGGACAGGTGCTCTGACACATGTCTGATTTTTAAAACGCAACATTCCACCATGCGCATTGGTTAGTCCATTTAGTAATGAGGGGTTGTTTTGTGATCGTACAATCAATTGTGGTGTGGATTTGCAAAACAATATCGATTTGCATTAACATTAGGAATTGGACAAATTTTATTGTGATTATTGTTGTATTTGTACACTTTAAACATAGTTATGATTCCACTTGTTTTCTCTATTAACCTTACCCCCTAATTTTGTAATAGTCCCGTCTACTTAAACATCAGAGCAAAACGTTTTTGAAATCGATTCATTATGTCACAGTTGATTTCTTTCCTTGAGATGGAGCATTCCCTTTGCACTGCGTTTATTTATTACCATTCTCAAGTTGATATGTTTTGTTGGCAAAGTGAGACCTTCCGGGCGGGGGGGGGGGGGGGGGGAGGGAGGGCGTCTCAAAAGATTGTGAACCACGATCGGTCATGTGGGGCCCATGTTATCTGGGAGCCCCTGCAATTGCATGGGTTGCATGGCCGTCACGCCAATTCTGCCCGGAGCCCACATTGAGCTTGGGGCCCCTGGAGATGGGCCTTGCGTGCCAGTGCGTTAATCCGCCGCTGCCTCTCCGATACTCTGGAAAGAAAAAAACTTTCTTTTCCTCCGCAGATGACACCATGTTTTATCATACAAGTTGACATCTTACCTACCGACAGGCCGGCAGCTGCGGCTTCCATCTATGCTGACCTAAAAGGATCAAATGCTGGTTATAAAACTTGGAATATGACTTTTCATCAAAGCAAATCTCACATTCTCACCAAGTCTCTCCAGGAGAATTGTCAAACGAACCTACCTATCTTTTTCTTCAGTGAACCACTGGAAGAGGTTCAGTCTCCAACTTTATGCCTCACCATCAGCCGTGGACTTTTCTGGGTAGACCATATATCAAAGCTTGTCTCCAAAGTCAGCCAAAGACAGGACATCCTCCATCATGCCAACTCCTTCCTTAGTAAATTGGAACTTACCACATTGTACAACGCCTTTGTCTGTCGCTCAATGAAATTCTGTTCTCCCCCCCCTGAGATGGTGCCCCAGATTCATACCTGTTTCGCTTGTATGCTTGGGAATCAAAACTCTTAAATAATTTGGAATTCCCGTAAAGAAACAGAAGCAGGGGTCTTGCTGCTCTCATTGCAGATGTGGGTGGCCTATTTGTTTTCTCACACCTCTCCTCCGATCTTGCTCCCCTATGCTCTTTCAACCCTTCATTTGTCCCAGTCCCTCCAGATCATACACATTTCTCCAATCAATCCCCTCCTTGTGAAACTTCCAAATTCCTGACTCACCACTCACATTCACACCTTTGTTTCTGTTTTCTCCCACTTGTAGAACTTTCTTCCTCAGTCTTTTCAAATCCATCTTCCTTCCAGTGTTTCAAACTGGCAGTACACCACCATCTCAAGTCATCGTCCATTTATATTACCAGTGTTTATTTTTTTCTCTCATCATTAACCCTCCTCTACCTCTTCCCATTTCCTTACAAGTTGCTTTGTTTCCTTTCCCTTTCTCTCTCCACCATCTGTTCGGTCATCGTCTTGATGCAAACGCCCTTTTCCCACTGGCCCACTATAATTGCGTTAACTCCTACCCTCTGTCACTTCACTCTTCCACAAGCTGAGATTTTGTTTTAATTTTTTTTTCATCCCATGTATACTAATTCCGGTTCCATGCTTCACCATGAATGCATTGGTATTTAATTTGATTTGGAACTGTGCAGATATATACTGATTGGGCTTCTCCCTTGAATCTCATGCTCAACAACAGGGCAAAGCTGTGCATAGGAAATCAGAATTTGAATTGCTTCGAGGGAGGACGTGAGAATGAAATTATATATTTGTTTGCATGGCACGGGCGTGTTGCTGTTTTCATTTGAGAACACACCGCTTTGCTTTCGCAGTTTAGTTTATTGGAAGTCCAAACAGATTACGTGGCTAAAGCACTGTTTATGAAGTTTGATGCCATCTCAAGTTTGCTGAAGTGCACAGTTGAGATAGAAATGAACCGCATGATTCATGGCTCCAAAACAGAGCAGCAACGCTCTTTGTAACATCATGGCAAATCAAGCATGGCGATGCTTTTCTCTTTCAAAATAGGTACACAATGTGAGGCAACGCGCTTAACGCAGCATTCCCAGAATGGCACAGGAACCCACCCTTTTCACGATTTGGCAACTCGTTTCTCATGAAATACAAAAACAAACATTGAACGTCTGTATTGAGTGCAGTGGTGTTGTCACAGATGGGGAAACATGATAAACTGATAGGGTCACGTGGATCAATTGAATACTCAGAACTGTAATTTGATGCTTTACTCAAAATCTGTTAGCACCCCTACTTGCTCTCCAAACTATCTGCCTATGGCATCCAAGGCCAACTCCACTCATGCTGTACTGACTCCCTTTACTCTCGTAGCCAACGTGTCGCTCTCAATGGAACCCTTTCATCTCTTCACCCTGTCAAGGCTGGAGTACCCCAAGGCAGTGTTCTGGGCCCCATATTGTTCTGAATCTTCATCAATGATCTCACTGACTCTCTCGAAAATACTCATCTGTTTTCTGATGACTCCACCCTCCAGCACATGTGACATCCCTCATCCTTCAGATCGGCAGGTAGCAGCCTCGATAGTCTCTTCTGATCTTGACAGAATCACTAGCTGGTCAAACACTTGGAAAATGTCTTTCAATCTAGAGTTGAGTCTACGGGCCTATCACTTTGCCATCACAGACAGGTCATGGTCTCTCTGTCTTCTACCACCACCTTTCTGGTCTTGCACCCTCTGCTCTTTCCATGCTTTGTCCCTCATTCCCCAGATATCTGCAGAAGGTACACAGTCCACCAGGAGCCAATCCATCTATCCATCCATTGGGACCACACTCTGTACAGAGCGTCGGTGCTGCCAAAGCAGTCTCCTGGGCTATTGGGCACAATCCTGGACAGGTCGCGACTCTGACGCAGGATCCTCAAATGGCTCAAACATCCCAGAAAGCTGGTACTCATTTTGCCTACCTCGGAAAGATGACAATGACAGACTGAATCAACTCCACCTAATATTTATTCAACGGCCAAGCGGGATTTGAACTCAGGACCTTAGGATCCCAAGCCTACCATCTCAACCATTATGCCAACACCAGGCATACCAGGAACCCCCTCTGATAAAACTCCCAAAATCCAGCATCACTGCTCACCTCCACTCATTTGTTCCACTGTTTTTTTTCTACCTGTGGAACCAACTTCAACATTCTTCTTCAACCTCATTCTTCCTTCCAGGTCTTCAAGAGAGCTGTTCACCACTTATCGATCATCCCTCATTGAAAACCATGATATTTTCTTCCCTCGTTACCCCCCCCCCCCCACCACCCAATACCACCTTTCTGCTCCCCATAAATTGCTTCTACATCCACCTTGTCCACTCCATACGTCCTCCCTTACCCCTTATTTTCCCGATATCCATTATTTGTCCAATCTTCCATCTATTTTGTCCATCAAACCCTGCTGTTAGTGTTTCCCCTCTCTCTTTCTGCTGTTCCTTTTGTTCTGTTGCGTCCTGATCTGTTCTGTTTTCTCGCTCTTCCACGAGCCTTGACTTTTTGTCCCAAAAAACCCCAAAGAGTACAGTCAGTTGAACAGATGGGAATACAGTGGTATCGCTGGGAATACAGTGGTACAGCGATACCATCCATCTATTTCCTGGGTGCTAGAACAGTGAATCATCGAATTTTGCTCCTGGTTGAACGCTCGATGACGAGGCCGTACGAGCAAAAGGAATTTATTTATTGCCTCAATTAAATCTTGCAGCATGACTTACAAGGAGTATGTGTTCCATTAATTTAGCCATTTTTTTTTTGTACACACAATTAATTATGCATTTGCACATCAAACATTAAAGGGGCAAGATTTTTATTTTAATTTCCCAATTATTAACAAATCAGCATTAATGATTGTTCCTTCATACGTTATTATTATTTTGTGTATTTTGCCGTCGTACAAGCAAGTCACCATCGTTATATCGAGGCTGGAGTTGTGATTTTGCTTCTGTCTGATGCTGGGGGTTCGTGCAAGTAAAACAAAGTCGAGGGATGATTTATGTGGCGATAGTGTCACCGCTAGCTAAGATTATGCACACCCTCGCATCCAAATTTTGACATTTCGTTAACATTCGTGTCGTCCTTTGAAATTAGGAACCTGAAACGTTCAATCAATCGGTTAATCAACTTTTCATTGCCGGCAATCTGTCAGCGTTGTCCACGTTAGCACCCAATAACCACGGTGCGTCCGATTAATCCAATTCGATGTTTCTGTGCCAGCTCAGCTCCCCCTATTGTGTGCATTTTGTACGTTTTGTATGCTCCTCTTGTCGGTTTTCCCCTGGAATTAGAATGCAAATCGTCGATGTGTATCAATGCACGCGTGCGATCGATCGAGTGTGCACCGAAACATTGATAGATTGTACAGCTGTGACTCGATTCTTTATTTACTATGGCTGCGCAAGTCATGCAGTCATGCTGCACGAAAATAAATTACAAACTTTCCCATTGGATGTTGGATTAATTTTCAAGCTGTGCCTGCAGCAAGTTCAAGGCGCTGTGCGGGACAGGACGGATCGTGCAGCATTCGGCATCCCTATTCACATCGACATAGACGTGACATTCTGCACGATAGTCGGTCTGGTGGTAATGTTTTGAACGCCAGGGATGTAACCGCCTCGGGTTGACAGCTCAGCACAGCGGGCAACCTTCCCACCTCGCCATCCAAGAGTTTGGGGTTCAAAGCCGTCCACAGCCAGCCCCCCACTGGGAGACAACTGACCACTGTACACCGATGAATTGGACAAGAATTTCTTTTCGCAGCCCCATGGAGTGGAATATGCTTTTGGGAAACGAACAAAGCAGAGAACCAAAGGCATATGAATCCAAGCGCTGACCTGAAAGGTCCGGTTTTGGTTTCTGAACTAACAGGTTTTGTTCGACATCGGTTTCCTTTCTTTCACACCTTGTGGGATGATTATATGAATCGGAGCAATGGCTTGCAAGTTCTAAACATCAAGTATTTATCAACAATCTACAAAACCAAACTAATTAAATGTCATAAGTTAACATGAACAGGGACGCATAAAACTAAACGTTTTGAATTGGCACCAGGTGGGTTGATTCAGCTTGTCATCCTTCTGACGTTGACAAAATGAGTACCAGCTTACTGGTAACCAAAAGAATGATGCAACCGAACAGCCAACAAAATGATGCAGTTTTGAAGTTCGAACGAGGTAACGTGGACCCTATTAGGGCTTTCCTATTTCCAACCAGTCCTGGACGAGATGGTCAGGGTTCAATATCTGGATGATCAATATCTGTCAGTGTCTTATCAATGTATGTGTGCAATGGCATTATTCACTAAACTGAAACACAAGGAAAGGCAGATGCAGGAAAAGGCAATTGTGCCTGTTTAGCCTGTACCACATCCATGACCAACTCATTACAACACACAAGGGACGGTAAGGACACAATTACAGAATTTCAAAGAGAGGAAGAAACTCATTGAAATTGAAACTGTTTTCCTTTATATTGGGTGGAAAGCAACTGGAAGAAAGCAATTCACTCATACTCCCAGGCATGTATGTACTAAAACACACACACACACACACATACACACACACAACACACAACACACACACACACACACACACACACACACCAACCATCCTTACTCCGACAATCCTCTCCTGGAAACTTCTTATGTGTAAAAATGATCCATTCCAAGTAAAATACGACTGTGTGTGTGTGGTGTGTGTGTGTGTGTGTGTGGGTGTTTGTGTGTGGGTGGTTCATAAAGCATCTCTGTCTCTCCCCGTCTCCCCGTATCTCTCGTCTCTCCCGTTCTCTCCGTCTCTCTTCCGTCTCTCTCTCCGTCTCTCTCTCGTCTCTCTCTCCGTGTCTCTCTCCGTGTCCTTCTTGTGTTCTCTCTGTGTCTCTCTCGTGTCTCTCTCTCGTGTCTCTCTCTCTCTCTGTCTCTCTCTCTCTCTCTCTCTCTCTCTCTCTCTCTCTCTCTCTCTCTCTCTCTCTCTCTCTCTCTCTCTCTCTCTCTCTCTCTCTCATCTCTCTCTCTTCCTTCTCTCTTCTGTCCTCTCTCTGCTCTCCTCTCTCTCTCGTCTCTCTCTCTCTTCCTATCTCACTCTCTCTCTCTGCCTTTTATCTTCAAACTGTGCCCCCTAATACTGCACTTGTAGTACCCAGTCCTATATATACCAAAATAATTCATTTCCATCTATTTTATCAATCTCTTTTAATATTTAAAATATTTATGTCATTCCACCGTGTCATATTCATTCCTCTTAAGCAAATGGATATTTTTTTATATTAATCCTTCTCATAGTTAAGACCTGCCATACATCCAAACACATTTGATGCTCTTTACTGGATCCACGGTTACATTTATTCTGTAATGAAGTGATCAAACTGAAATTCATATTCAAAAGGTAACCTAAGAAGGCTTAACTACATAATTTGAATTAAACATTATAAAAGCTTTGTGTTGGATAAGTGGTTAGGGTGGCTGGCTTGGGATCATGGGGTCCTAAATTTGAGCCCCTGTTTGTTCCAGTGAATTAACACCAGGTGGGGTTGACTCAGCCTGTCATCTTTCTGAGGTTGGTAAAGTGAGTACCAGTGTACTGGTACAGAGACCTAGAGCATCAGCAGCATAGTTGTGCCTTCACAAAATGATAGCCACCTGGCAGCCAAGCTTTCATACACAAGAAGAAGAAGATTAATCATTATGCCCTCCTTAACCCTTTCATGACCAAGGGATACACATGACCCTAAATTTTAAAGTTGGTGTATCTCCGATATTTTTTTTCCTGCATTGTGAGATTACTTTATGTTTGTGCATTGGCAAACAATGTAGCTAACATAGGGAAGCCTTTGTCGTTTCCATAATATTTAATCTTTTTTGTTGATTAGAAAAACTTCAATTTGTCGTCGTGCATATTCGTGATTATTATAGCCAAAATAATAATACAACTGAACTTGTACCTGAAAATTACTTTCAAGATGCTTGTGGTCCTTAAATACATCCAAATTGATATCTTCCATTGGGTATTTACAGCTGCCTGGCATATCCTAAAATCAAGTCACAATATGCATGCGATGTAATGCAGTAACGAGGAAAACTGTTACGACTTTAATTTCTTGACACTCTCTTGTTCTTCTTATTTCTTCTTTAATGGTCTCAATTGCAGTTGAGTGTGTGTGTATGTCGGTGTGTGTGTGTGTGTGTGTGTGTGTATGTCGGTGTGTGTGTGTGTGTGTTGATTATTATCCCCATATGTTAGTTTCAGAAGGTGGAACGGAGTCCTCCCGGGTCTAGAAGTATCCACCTCTGTTTCATTAAGGGATCACCATCCATGGACCAAGCTGTGAGGTTTTCTTGTTCTCAAAGTTTTGTGCCAAGGGCTCTCTTCAGGATCATCACCGAGCCCCGGACAGCTTCCAGTTATAGTTCGTTTGTAGTAATGTTCTCAGGGGTGATTTTTAAGATCTCCATAAGGTTCTTCTTTATCATTCCTGTTGCTCTAATTATCACTGGAACGATTTCAGGCATTTGTCAATTTCCAGTATCTTTCACTTCATTTTTGAGGTCTTGGTATCTGGTCATTTTCTTGATTTCTGCGTTGTTTAGGCCAAAATCGCTGGGAACTGATACCTCAATTAGCAATGCCTTCTTTTATTTTTTGTCCCTCAGTGTTATATCTGGTCACAATGGTTTGTTTTATAAGTTCACACTCAATGGGATCATAAGGTCGTACGTGAACATTACTTCCTTGTTTTCAGTGATTGCTTTTCCATGAGTTTTCTGGAACTGGGATACTGAATTTTTTGCAAATGTGCCAATGGATATACCTTGTTGTGCCTTTGGTGTAAAGCTGTTCTGACATGAGTTTTTTATGTCCCGATAAGAGGAGGCTCGTACTGTCTGTTTCTACATTGCAGAACCTACACCTGCCCGATTGACTCAGTCCCATCACTTTCTTAAAGCCGTTCTTGTAGTGTCCTTGGCCTTTAGTACTTACAATGATTTGTTCTCCATTCCAATTGAGCTGACCTCTTCTTAGCCATTCCAATGGGCCTTCTTTGTCTTGTCCTTCTCCTCTCTTCCCTTTATAAGGGGTGAGGTCTGATGGCACCATGGTTCTGCCCTGCCTTGACCACGACACTCTTCCACCTCTCTCTGTCCTCAGCCAATTCTCTCCACACTCCAACCACCCCTACCTTCCAAATATCCCTCCTCAAACAATCCTCCCATCTCACCCACCTACCTCTTTTCCTCCTACCTTGCTCCCTCAACCCATCTGCTCTCTTTGCCATTCTCTCTTCCCCCATCCACACTAAGTGTCCAGCCTATCTCAGCAGCTGACATTTCGCCAATCTCCCCATCAAGCTCATCTGCACACCAATCTCCTCCCTCAGTTCATCCATCCTCCTTCTATCCACCCTCTTCTCTCCCGCAATCCTCTTGACCCAGTTGTTCTTGCAAACTTGCAGCCTCTGCTGTTTTGTCTTCATCAGTGCCACCGTTTCCAGACCATAAAGGTCAGCTGGCGCAACACACATCAGAACCTTCCCTTTCATATTCTCTTGATATCTTTCTGTTTGTCAATACTCCCTCCACCCTCCGCCACACATTCACACCCACCGAATCCTCATCCGTACCTCTACCTTGGACTTGCCATCCCCTGTCAGTGTTCCTCCCAGATACTCAAACCTATTTCCCTGTCTGATCTCCTTCCCCTCCAGCCTGATCTTAATTTCTTTTCTCTTTTGCCCAACCAACATCACCTCGGTCTTCCCCACACTCATCTTCAGCCCGTGCTTCCAAAATTCCTCCTTCCACTCCCCCAGTACTTCCTACATTTCCCACCCACTCTCCACCGCAACAGCCAGATCGTCTGCATACAACATCCTCCCCATACTACCCCCCAAGCTCACCTTCCTGCTTACCAGCTCCATCACCAAGATAAACATGAGTGGGCTGAGAGTGCTTCCTTGCCTCAAACCGATATTCATGCTGAATTCATCAGACATACCAGGACCAACCAAAACTCTTCCCTTCATTCCTTTGTACATCCCTTCCACCAACCTGACTCCTGTTTCTGGCACTCTCATCCATCTCAGTGTTGCAATCACCATCTCTCTCAGGACAGTGCCGTAAGTCCTTCTCTGGGTCCACAAATCCCAATGCCATTTCACCTTGAACCTCCAACCTCTTCACCAGCTGTCTTCGCACGAACATCCCACCCAATCCACCTCCTTGTTGTGTTACTTTGGGTCCACGTAGATTCCTTTCCAGAAATTTTAATGTTTATCTTTCTCAGGCAGACTTGCTATTTCTTGCTTTTGTTTCCCTAATTTTGGTGCAATATTTTCGTTTTATTTTCAAACATGTGGTTTTGTTCCCTCCCTTTGGTGACTTTGTCATAGTTTTTTTTTATCATTCTTGCTATCAATTCGATTTTGTTTGCTTTCACAAACATTACCTCTCCGTCTTTATTTTCAATTTTATATTTGTTTTTTATTTTTTGGATTCTCCTATATTGCTATGGGTTTCGATTTCCCTTTATCAATTGTTGTATTTGTCCCGTTTCCTTTCTCAGTTGTTCCCTTTGTGTCTCTTTTCTCCATTTCCTTGGTGGTGTCTGATCTTGTCCTTCTTGCGAAGTTGGTTTGCTCTTATTGCAGCGTTGTTTTCCTGTTACTTTTTTTCTTGAATGACCAGTGTCGCTGCAAAGGGGGATGATGTCACCTTTAAGGGGGATGATTTTGGTACCATTCTCCCGAGTGGTCTGTTGGATCTCCTAATTAGTATTTTTGTCCGTTTGTTGTTTCCCAGGTAAAAAATAGCATTCCTTTCTTGCAGTAATTCTCTGCAGTCTACTGTAGTAGGGCCTGTTACCAACTATAGTATATGAGAGTACTACTATCACATACTATAGTTCGAACTGAAGCATTTTTTCCGAGGTTTCTATTTTGTAGGGTTGTGGTCTTTCTGTGAATGGTGTTAATCTCATCTCCTCTATTTTGTTTGCCAGCTCAACTTCTTCCAGTCTTTGCTGTTCATCATCATCCTCATCCTCCTCCTTTCCTACACCCACTGCTCCCCTCCATCCTTCGACCCTATTTCATCCCTTCCATCTGTGTAGGTGTTTTCTCTCAGTCCACCACTGTAAGTCGGGTTCATTCCCCTCTACTCCTCTCGGGTGGGTTTGTGTCCCTCCCCCCCCCCCCCCCCACCCTGTCACACCTCACCTTCACCGCTGGGTACCAGTGACAAGTTACATTCCAAGCCCCGACTTTGCCGCATCGCCCCTCCCATGCCATTGCGGCCACGTTCGCATCACCCCTGTGTTCACCACCCGGTTAGCCCTTGGCTCTCATCATCCTCATATCTTCTTCTGCTTGTCTTCTGGCTCTAACTGTTCTATTTATTTTATTTTATTTTAATGTAGGAATTCATATGCGCTGACGCAACTTTTTCGAATTTGTGGAATGGCACCATCTCTGCTCTGGTGGCCAATCTCATATTTTCAACTGGTCTGTGAATCTACCTCCCCTACCGTCATCCCCACTGCTCATGTCTTGAATGGACTTTACAATGGAGAATGGCTTCCTTCTCCTCTCTGCCAAACACTAATTGTTGAGGTTTCTCTGTTTGAGCTTTGTCTTTGAAGAAACAAGTAGCACCTCCCAAGATTTTTGGCTTGGTGCAGATCCATTTCTCCCGATGAGATGGTCTTTCTTCTCACCAGAGGAGGAGCAGGCTTCACTTTTTGCAGCGTGCATTCCACCTGCACGGCACCACCACACAGACTTAGGATAAGGGGTCTATGTTCCATAATTTGTTTCATTTTCCTTTATTTCTAACACAAGGTTATTTTGTCAAAGTCTCATCCCTCCCTGGCTCTTACCCCACCCTTTGCTGTGCATCAGCACCAGTTTCTCACCTTGGGGATCCACACATGGGTGGATCGACATCACCATTGAGGCACTAACAATGCCACATTTCCCACCTCCCTCCTATGCACCCGGCCAAAAGGGCCATCTATGCTCGTCACCCGCTCTCTCAGCACAACAATCATCTGGGGCTCTATGCGGCACAGACGAGATGCAACCAACGGCGGGCCTCATTCCGGGTCACAGGCCACCAGGCCCAGTGCTTCCACCAGTGAACCACTTCTCCGCACCCGATCGAGCATTCCTACCCCAACCATGTTATCCTCAAAGCTCCCATCATTGGGCCCAGGTCTCTACACAGTCCTCCAGAGACATGAAACCGTCGCAGAGCATCATCTCAGCAACACGTAGGCCTCCAATCCACATGCGCCTTACAGCAGTCCTCGTCTCCACTCCTGAACAACCTCTCCGTCCTGCTCACATTACCAGCCCTCCCTCACAGCACCTCCTTCCTCCTCTCCTTCCCTTCCGTCAGGGTCATGACCTTGGGAACCCAAGTGGAGAAACCAGTGAGTGAGACAGTGTGACGAGGTGATTGCATGCTGACTTCATCGAAGACATGTGTGTGTGTGTGTGTGTGTGTGTGTGTGTGTGTTGTGTGTGTGTGTGTGTGTGTGTGTGTGTGTTTTTCAACTCCTCCATCTCACCAGAACCTCATCTCACCCCAGTGCCGCTCGCACCTAGTGGTCCCGGGCTCCTCCTCTCCCCACTCTCTGGTTCCCTGCCCCACCTGCCACACCCATCGGCACCGCCCAAACTGCAACTTGGAAGAGATTTTCTAGAGGTGGCTAGAGAGATTTGGAACCAGCATGGGATCAACACCCCACTCTGATTCCAACAGCCCCGAAGCCATCTCAAAGTCTTCTCCACACAGTTTGAGATGGTGTGGGGAGGGGGGGGCGACTTTCACACCAGCTCAGATCCAGCCCTCACAAGAAGGTCAGCTTCGATGCAGCAGTGAGCATCAAGCGATCCATTGGATCATCTGGATGCCCATGTTGCACTGGACCCGCTCCCGAATGGGCCTGGGTCAGTTCGCCGATAACGGAAAGCGAATTGATGGGCTGCAATTGTGGCCGCATTTTTCCGCCAACCGCCTCCTGCTGCCGTGAGGAATGGCTTGGACAGAGCTGAAGTGTCAGCATCCCAACGAGACCCGTACAACAGCGATGCCCAACCGCATCGCTCATTCAGTGGCTGGCGACACAGTCTGCCCACAGTCAGGAGAAGCCGCCCCGAGGACTGAGCCCCATTCTCCCCTGCTGCTGCCGCACGTATGGAGCAGGTCCCCGGGACCTTGCCCATCGGGCTAGACTCGGATGGACAGTCCAAGGGACCTTCGCAATGCATGTCTCACAGGACAGTTGCCTCTTGGCGAGGTCCCAGGCGGCGGGCCCGAGCACCACCCACCAGGGGAAGTTAGACGAGGTCCCAATTAATCGGGATTAATTGGGAATTAATCATAACTTTCTTTACCATTTGAGCTTTTCTCATAACATTTTCAACAACCCTTTATTATGAGAATATGGAGAACACTGATTAATAATGTTTTCTGTTTTTTTTTGCAAGCTGGTGTTTTCATCAAATTTAGTTGGAGTACAAAGTCGACGCTAATGGGCTTTGCAATTTGAGATGCTTTCTAGTTTCCACCTCGTGAGGTCAGCAGTGTGAGGGTGGGATTGGAATTATGGCCTACGTCCTTCTGGACCAGGCTGGAAAGGCCTGACGTTCAACTGAAGTTGGCTACAATTTTAATTTGGCTTGGCTACTGGTGATAGCTCACCTTCAATTCATGAAAGACGTGAAGGTTGCATTCAGGTGATAATGCATCGAGTATGCGGTGTTGGAGACTGCACTAAAACAACATCTATCATCACAGCAGCTGCCCCGTGATGATCCATGGTGGTCTTTTAATTCAAGGTGAGATCAAATACACCAGACAAGGTGTATTTGATGTTGTTTTAGTGCAGTCTCAGGTTTATTTAATTAAAAAATTTCATACTGTTCATTGTGTTTAAAAACAACTTCAAACAGTCAATGGAATGCAAATTGGTGCTCTTTCTTCTAGACTGCATCGTTTTGAAGTTTTCTTTCCACATGCTTGGTTTTATAGACTCTCACATGACCCAGAAACTTACTATTTTAATTCACTTACAATAAAAGGGTTTGTATTTCTCTTCATCAACTATTCAACCAAAATAATTTACCATATGTTTTAACGCATTCAGTTTGACACCACACTGCAATGAGATGCCTTACCTGAGTTAATTAATGTGAAATTGCAAGTTATACAAAATAAATATGCGGTACAGGAGGTTTTCCATTCAATATCTTTGTTGATAAACTGGTTCATAACATTTAATTTTTTATTAACAAAAGCACCGACTGTAATTATAATCAAAGTTATTGTTTTGTGTACTTTTGTGACTTTTCACAAGTGGCACAAATTAATTTAATTGGACTCTAATTTGAAAAGTGTCGATTTGTTTGTTTCGTTCTCTTCTTCTTATTCTTCGTCTTTTTTTTATATATATATATATACAGCCCAAGGCTTCTGGATAGTATCATTGTCTGAGGACACAGCTGTGTTCCTGATGCAGTGCCACCTATAGGTTAGAGCAGGAATTTGGAATTTGTTCAAGGTGCCAGCATTAGCTTGACAAGGGCACGTCCACCAACTTATGCCGGCAGACGAGACAACCAGTTTAACTTCCATCCAAGGGACGGCACACACATTGATGAATCACCCTGCCTGTGAAACACCAGGATGACAGTTTATAGTTGGTCGGGATTCAAACCCAGGCTAGACAGCTTTGAGTGGAGTGTGTGAATGTCTTGACCATCCTACCAGTCTGTTTGTTTGAACCACTGGACGAAAAGAGTTGGAAACTTGTGGTTGTACTTGGAGGGGTGCACGGGGGGTTTAGGAAGAAACTTTTTTTCATAGTCACAGAGGTTTCGGGAAGGAGGAGTACCCCAATTCTCTCGATGTAACTATATGCACAGTGCCTTCAGAAAGTATTCACACCCCTAGACTTATGTCACATATTGTGTTACAGCCTGAATTTACAATGGATTATATTTACATTTTTTGTCACTGATTACAGGTTGGTGGTAAGCAAGGGCATGCTCACCATAAAAATTTAGGCTCCGTTAACTTCATCATGGCAGGACAACTTCAACATGGACAGCAACCAGCCCAGCCCGTAGGTTGCTGTGGGCGGTACCGGCCTACGTCAAAAATAATGGTACAAACCCTCAAGCAAGACTGCGAAGGCCTGTCCTTCCCTATGATGGTTCTCATGGACCCGATGTGCGTTCAAGCTTGAGGTTTGGGAGTTGGAACATTGGTTCAATGGTGGGAAGAAGTATGGAGGTAGCAATGGAACTGAGAAAGAGGAAAGTGGATGTGTGTTGTGTGCAAGAAACAAGATGGAAAGGAGGCGGAGCAAGATTAGTTGGTGCGATGGGGGTCAGGTATAAGTTATTGTGGTCAGGTGGTGATGGAGCTGCAGGAGTGGGAGTTTTGATAAAAGAGGAACTGAGTGGTAATGTTATTGATATAAACAGAATTGGTAACAGGATTCTAGTGGTGGTAATGGTACATGGTAAGCAATTAATTTGTTTGATAAGTGGATATGCGCCGCAGGTGGGACGAGAGGAAGTTGAAAAAGAAAAGTTTTATGAAGATCTGATAGCAGAAGTGGAGAGCAGAGGGCCAAAATAATTTTTAATTGTCACTGGTGACTTCAACGGTCATGTGGGTAAAGATGCGGATGGCTATGAAGGTGTTCATGGCGGTTTTAGTATTGGTAGGAGAAATGATGAAGGAGGAAGTTTATTAGAATTTTGCGTGGAGGCGGATCTGGTTGTCATGAACAGTTGGTTCAAGAATGAGGAAAAGGCAACATTTAGGTCCGGTGGAACAGAAACAGATCGATTTTATGTTTATAGGAAAAAGTTGGAGAAAGAAAATTCGAAATGTGAAAGTTATTCCTGGTGAACTCCAGCACGGTTGGTGGTATGGATGTGGACAAAATAGTTGAGGTGAAGAAAAAGAACAGCAGACAGAGTAAGCGTACAAAGACCTGGAAGCTGAAGATGGAGAAGTTAAAAGAAATTTTGCTGAAAGGATGGATATATCTGGAAGGAAAGAGAAGACAGGAGATATCCTGGACAGTACAGGAATTGTGCTCAACAAGCAGAGAATGAAGTTTGTGGTGTGTGAGAAAGGAAAACCAGTCATGTTGAAACTGGTGGTGGAAGAAGAGGTGAAGGTGGCCATGAAAGAAAGAAGAAGTTT
Organism: Eptatretus atami; assembly: GCA_035128595.1. Taxonomy (NCBI): domain Eukaryota; kingdom Metazoa; phylum Chordata; class Myxini; order Myxiniformes; family Myxinidae; genus Eptatretus; species Eptatretus atami. The sequence continues at coordinate 20,267,131 of CM068961.1, read as the reverse complement.
CAAGAAGATGCAGAAACAGAACACGAAGAAACAAAGCAAGATACAAGAGAGATAGAAGAAGGGAAGAAGGCGGTGGCAGAAGCCATGAAGAAAAAGCTGAAAAAGAGCTGGAACAATTGCAGATGAACAGACAAGGAATTTTTCAGAACTGAAGATAATGTAGTTGAGAATCCTGACATCACTGAAAGCACTGTATAAAGGTATAAAAATGGGAGGATTTTCTTTGTTGATGAAGATGGAAGAAGAATCTGGAAGGAGCATATATGGAATCCATCATGAATCAGGAAAATCAGTGGGATGGTTTAGTGGAAGCTGAAAGAACAGAGAGCCCAGTGAAAGAAATCTCAAAGGAAGAAATAAAGAAAGCTTTGGAAAGTATGAAGAATGGAAAA